>CM051498.1:19976770-19996813 GCA_028031935.1 Paedocypris micromegethes | reverse complement strand
ATTTTCCTTGTTTTGTTTTAAAGTTGACCCGCTTGTAAAAAAAAATAAGGTTGATCACTTGGAAATGTACACGTACAAAAATTGAAACTTAAAATCTCAATATTCTAAACACATAATGGCAACACTACAGTACCATTTGAAAACCAGTAGTTGGCAAGTGCATTAAAATAAAAGCGCTCGCCCACCCACCTGACACTCACGGCCACAGCTTCCTGCCTTTAACACATTCAGATCACCACAAAACCAAATATCCGCAGCTTTGATTTGAATGATATTTGGAGTCTGCGAGCAATGGAGGGTGGTGAGGGGACCTGGCATCTCCACACGCACCCTCACCTACAACTGCTCCCAGTGGGGAGTGTGTGTCAGCACTGGCTTTGCGTGCACACACCCTTGCACATACACGTGTGTGTGGATGGGTGGGGAAAGCGGACCTGACAGTGATGTATTGCAACTGGTTGCAGGTGTCGAGGAGAAGAGCGAGACTGGACTAGTCATGGGTGGGTGGGCGAGAGAGAGGAGGATGAGAGGAGGATGCTCTGGGGAACGGAACTGATACCCCCCGTTTACATGCCGACCCCCCTGCACATCTCATGTCCTTTCTTTTCTTTTTTTTCATACTGTCTGTTTAAACTGTCCCTCGCTTTTACATTCTCAGTTGTCGTCGCTCTTAGATGTGGCAGTTGTGGTCCAGTGATGGAGATTTGGACATGCCATCCAAGTGTTGCAGGTTTTAATCCTGTATTGGTGGGTTTCACAAGACCCACACATGCCCACACAAGTCTCAGGCAAACTCAAATGTGCTAAAAAGTTCTATTCAGCTCATAAATAGCATACAGTACCTCCAGCATCCTGCAGATGGTGATATTGCCCAGTCTGCCAAAGAAATTAACCACAGTAGAAAAAGATGCCAACTTGTCGTGCACAATCACAATGTAACAGGTAAGTGTCCATTCAAATGTAGTGGAGTGAAGAGAGATTGAAGAGACTCATTTAGAAATGTAGTGGAATAAAAGAGAGCAAAACTTGTTTGTATTTTTGATACTCAGAACAAGTACAAAAGTACAAGTCACAAAATCAATTTACTTCATACACCTGTTGCACCACACATCACCTTTTCCATGCATGGGTCACCAGAAGCTGGACCAACTTGAGCCTGAAGGTGGGACACAAACCCTGGATTGGTGGACAACAACAAAAAAGTCTGATTTGCTGCTTTAACCCTCTATTATGTTTGGATCAAACTCGTTTTCAAATTTGAAAAAAACTTAAAAGTATTCCAGCTTGTCTTGTTTGGTGCAGACATCATACAAAACAATGAGCTTTGGAGAACATTTTGGTTTCAACCCCCCGGGTCAAATTGACCCGCCAACTTTATTGATGTTCCTCTGAAACAAACATAATAGGGCATAATACGACATTTACCACCTAGTTCTTCATCTTTTGCCTAAATGTGCAATTGTGCCCTGGTGCCAACAATTTGTTAGCCAAACTGTAATATCTAACAATGCTACCAAATGTGGTAAAATAATTATTAGTTTGTGTACCAGCCAATGGCGTGCTGTGATCAACATCTGCCCAAAATCCAAAGCGGAACAATCTATCAACAGGCGTCTGCACAAGCTCCCACAGAATGGCGAGCGATCTGCGTCTCTGCGCTGTGTTTGTTAATGCGCTTCTCTTAGCTTCGCTTTATTGTGGAATATGAAGGTGTTTGTGTTGCGAAGCTCTAACTGATCCGGCGGGATTTGTCTCCAGCAGCCAGTTCCCCTCAGCCTTTCAACACCAAACTTAGCGCTCCAATCAAACCCGGCCCACCAGAGACCCCCCCCCTCGATTACTCCCATCCCAGCCGCACTTCCATTGATCGCGGGGGAGATCTTTCCAGAAACGCATGCTGCTACCCGGCAAGAACAAAGGCCTCGCGCAGCCTCCTACACTCCAGAGAACCGCTTCTTCACTTTCGCTCTAGTCTCTCTTCTCCAAACAAAGAGCGCGGAGATCTATCCAGCTAAAGGTTAATCAGGGTCTTCCCATGTTCACGCGCTCTCTCCGGAGTGTCGACTCCATGCTAAACTCCGTCAATTATTGTGTCTCTCATCCTCACCGCATGTTTTATTCAACTGCTTTGTATATTATAGAAAAGTATTATAAAAAGGTATATGTTCACTCATACACACACACACACACACACACACACACACACACAATCAAGTAGTGTAAATTTTTAGGAAAGTTTAATATAGGTTTATCGGAAAGATCCTTATATAAAAACAACATCTCACACCATTTTAAGTCTCAAAACTGAAGAGAACTAGAGAAAAAGTACTTTATGAGAACATCACATGACTTCTCTGCAGCCATTGGTGGACGACACCTTTGTATCAAAGAATCATGGAAGTTATTTCAATAACCGCCCTATAAATACAAGGCATTCGTTTAATAAGAGATAATTCACGTCTGAAGGAGAGTAAACGCCACTGTTTTCTGTGGGGCTTTCAGAAATTGCCATCATTTTTAATTAATTCTTAATTACAATTTATTACACCACAGCTTCTTCCCATCTCTCCAGATATTGTAACCTAATCAATTCGGATCCATTTACATATCATTAATTAAAAATTTCACCTCATCCTTAAATCATAACGAGGCTCTATTTCTCATTAAGTCGACATACAGGTAAAACAGCAACACTACAGAGAATAAAGCTTTTGTCCAACTTAATCCAACTTAATCCGTCAAGTTTTTATTATTACTTTTATTATTACTGTATCTATATTTATTTACAGCTAGGATGCTGAAGGTACAGATGCCGATGCTGTTTATGAGCTAAATCATGTGAATATGAATTAGCGGTTGCACTTCTTTGCAAAATTGAGTTGAGACTGACTTTTTGTTCTTTTTTTATCTATTTTGTTCTGCCATTTTGAAACAGTGAGGTGTCAAATTTAATTTCTATATTAGGAAATAAATACCTTGTAAAAGAGTTTCTTGTCTTCACATTTTTTTTAGCTTAGTCAGTACGAGTAAAACACTTAAGTTCTTTTAAAATTGGATTATGACTTTTACTCGGGTCTTTTTGGAATGGGTGACTTTTAAAGGAGTAATTTATACAGTAAGGCATCTTTTTTTTTTTACTACAGTATTTATTGTTTCAAGTAATCTTTACACCTCTGACTTCACACCTGAAGGAATCAAACGTGCGATTCAGTTTGTAAAACATTTCTCGCTACAGTCATCAGCATAACGAGATGCGTCGCAGAACTTTAAAACCATTAAAGTTCATATTCTGGTGGGCTGGTGGGAAACTGTGAAAATGATTACGCTCTTCCCGTCGCCGTAAATAACGAAACAAACACATTTGATGCTAAACTATTTTACACGCCAGTGATAGAGCGCAGGCGTGTCATTAGCACACCGCGGGAAATCATATCCCTCCACACAGTTCCGTGTCTTACTTTAGATGGTGGTAAAAGAAAACTGCTCTGGGAGTGGAGTGTAAATGCTTGCGTGTTGGCAGGCGGCGAGCGTGTCTTGTTAGGGCCGTGTTAATGCCGAAACACACCGTCAGACAGAGTTAGCAGCTGTTTCAGGAATTTCAAAGATGGCTTCTCCAATTTCACCCCGACACTTCCACACACGAATCAAGACGTGCCAATTACAACACATCGAAAACCGCCGTGCGACCATCACAAGACCACAAAACAACACGCGCTGAATCTATAAAGTATAACTTATCTGTTTCTCCATGTTCACTTCATCTGAAACCGCACTAGGCGCACGACGGATTCTGGCTCAGCGTAATCCCAGATTTAGCAGCTTGTCAGAAGTCTGGACGTACATGCGATCCCACAAACCGTATGAAACTGATTCGGTAATGGATTATAATCATTTAAGTAAAAACAAAACAAAAAAAAACAAAGTATGAATTATTTCTATGGAGACATAAAGAGTAACGTAATTTTCGAATTATAAGGTGCACCACTGAAAAACTATTATTTATTACATATAAGACACACATTTTTTTTCGAATTTTGAATAAGATGCACACTCAATTTTTAAACGTGTTAGGATTTTAAGTGACTTATAGTCAGAAAAATACGGTAAGTTGAACTCAGAAGTGTCAGCAAGTGGCAAGAAAAAAAAAAGTCCAAATGTAAAATATAAAAACAATTATATCCTATACATGCTGAAACAGGAATTGAGATTTAAAAAGAAATAAATTGAATTTCTTTCAACATTGTCTGTGCAATCAGAGATCCGGTAATAAAACGCTGGCAGTTTGTGTTATATATTTATTTTTAGCTTGCTCCTGGAACCTCTGACAAATTGCATACGATCGCAAATCTCCATAAATCACGATTAAAGACAAGTATATCATCACCAGAGCATATATCTTCTCCGGCCTGACCCGTTTGCTAATGAGAAAAGGCTCGGGACTATCTTGGCTGATTAATTAATTCAAAATGTCGGCTGTTATTCAAATACGAGCCTGGCGCCATTTGAATAACACTTGACAGCAAATGCCTGAAGAAATAATTTCTAGTTTGTGCGACTCTCCACTGGATTGCGGATGATTGCTTATGGAAATGCTATACGTCGACGTTTGCACTCTTCTTCCAGCGTATCGTCCTCCGAGCCGTCCTGGTGGGTTTTCATCATTTCACTCACACACAAACACACACACATATATATTTGTCTGGAGAGAGTTTTGAAGACAATTAGTCATTATATTAATGGTTAAATATACTGAACATGCTTTTAATAATAATAATGTAATAATTATTAAGTACATTATTAATGGTTTATATTTTTATTAAAATGTAATAATTATTTCTTCTCGAAATACATGTATTACACACACACACACACACACACACACACACACCAATAAACATATTTAATTTGTTTTTGTAAATAAATTGGAATACATTTTAACAATAAATAAAAATAAACAGTATATGTGTGTTTATGTGTGTGTGTGTGTGTGTGTGTGTGTGTGTGTGTGTGTGTGTCTGTATATGTACAGATACATTATACTTTTTATACATACATTCATATTTAAATATATACAGTACTTATATATGAATACATAAGAACGTGTGTGCGTCTTTAAATTAGAAAAAAGTTCAAGTGTGAATTGTTCTTAAAATCCAAAGTTTCACTTCGTACTAGGAAATTAATTTTAAACTTTTAAACAAACTTAAAATTGTAAACAATCTTTAAACTTTGCCATTTAAATCATCAAATTCATTCATGCATCTTTCTTAATCACTTCTATTTGTGAATCACGGGCAAAATAATTAAAAGAAAATAAATAAATAAAAGAAACAAAAAAGAAATGAGGGCAACGGCAAACAGTATAAAACATGATATGACAGTATAAAGACATTTGCAGCTTATAACTGGATTATTTCAGTGAATATTTGATATGCGGCTGAAAAAGATACGTTGTGCAAAATAATCGACTCTTTAAAAATTCCTCTGGTCGTGTCAGTCTATTAACTGTCTTTTACAAAGCTCATTGCACCACATCTGAAAATCTCCACTCTGTGTAAAGCCTGAAAGGGATTGAAAACTGTGCCACGTAAAACAAATCGCTATCAATCATTCTGACAGAGCTGCCTCTTATTTGAGAGGCAAAAGTGAGCGGAAAAAAAAAAAAAGTCTGGCTGTCAGCAAAGTGGCCGGTCTCAAAACCCACACTTTGCATTTCAGCAGTCGGAAGCTGGGCCGAATTCTCTCCGTCCTGTGCACATCAAGACTGACCCGTGTCCTTGGATGCGCCTTTAATCTTTCATGTGAAATGGAATCATGCACAGCAGATTTCCCGATCAAAAAAGGCTTCGTTTTCCTATCAATGGCAGGGAATTTGATATCAAGATGCGAATCAAACACGTGATGACACCAGATCTTCGACCATGAAGATGTTTTTTTGTTCATTTGGAGAAGAAACGGAGAAATCCGGCCTGCCAGACGTCCTCTGCCATGCTAAATTTCCAGGTAGACGGGTCGGTATTGTGTTTCCGACGCTAAAAACAGATCAGTCGGTGTCAGAACCTCTCTACGCTGAGCAGAAGCCCTGTGTATTGACGGGGATGAAAGTCTCAGGTCGCGGACATGTGGTTTCCTGCGTCTCGCTCTAAATAAGATTACTGCACCAGCCAGGAGAAGAGCAGCGTGCCAAGATTCCTGATTAAATGAATTAACAAGAGTCAGAGTGCCACTGTCAGAGACGAGGAGGAACCGTCCTCATCACCTCCACTGTGAGAAAGGAGAAATATCTAGGAAATTCACAAACTGTAAGACAGATTTTTATTTTTGTCAAATAAGCTATTAGGCCATGTGCTTTTTCTCACCAGGCTACAATTGCTTCTGTATTAAAAACGTTTCTTCAACTAATACAGAATGTGTGTCTATGACGTTCAGTCAGAACTTTGATGGAGCTGAGGAGAACATAACAGAGCAGATGAAACATTCAGTTCTGCACTTCCTGTTCACTGAACTTGGTGCAATTATAAAAGCCATTTCGAATGACAAAATCGCCAATAAATTTGCTTTCACTATATTCAATAAAAATGGTTCCATTAATTGCTATTTTTTTTACTGTTGATGGAAGAAAGTTGATGAATAATGAAAATGAAAAATAAAGAGATGTTTTAAAAATGGTGCTTGTGTTTTTATGATTGAGAGTGATAGAAAGTTGGCATTGTTAGTATTACCGCATTTTCTGAACTATAAGGCTCACTTAAAATAAAAAAAAGAATAAATAATGTGACTGTGATCATAATATAAAATTAATGTGCTTTACATGTAGAAAAAAAATAGATGTTTATTAATTACATGAACTTTTCAGTTACGGTAACATTCCAGTCTCCTTATCGACTTAGGCTTAAATTTTAAATTTCAAGTTGTCATCGTGATTCCAAACATTAACATCGGGCCAATCCCGAACTTGTGCGTCAACTTTTGAACATGAATGAAAAACGCTCGACTGCCCGAAAAAATTTTTTTATAAATCAATCAATCAATCACATCCAGGTTGGCACAGGAGCGCATCCATGCCCGCCGCCAACCAACAAGAAGCGGAATATTTTATCGAAGTAAAAATTACAGAAACGTAAAAACGTGGCAAGCGCAAACGATGGTGATGAGGTGCCTGGTGACCCCCTCAATGTGAGAGAGAATAAAAACCTGACCCGTTTCTTCCTCTCCTTTTCAATCCCCCCATCAAAGCGCAGCAGAAGGAGAGGACAGTGCTCCTCTACGCTTCGCCATTAATCACCGCTTTCCCAGGAGCCGTGTGCGTATTCATTCCTGTCATCCCAAACATCAGCAGGCATTGTTATGGCGCTGCTCCCTCCTCACTCAAGCGCACGCTGGCCAGGCTTCAATACGGAGAGGAGATGGTGATTTTCAGAGAACGGCGAGAGAAAAAGAAGGAGAGAGAGACTATCCCAGGGGCTCTGACACCAATTAAGCCATTTCACCATGAACCCAGAACTGTACCTGCCCCCTTGCACTGAAACATGAGACAGCACCCAGCTCGAGCTGGCGCCGCGCCATCTTTCCGTTGCTTCAGCTTACAAAAATGAACTTCAAGGGCTCGGGGTGAAGAGACGGGCTCTGTTCCGAACCTTGTGAGCTGCCTCGCTACCTGGCGTAGCGGAATCCCACTGTAACTGTCATGGAGCTTGGCGCGGGGATGTTAAATGCAAAAGTGTTTAGTTAGCCGGTTTAGCTCGATGTTAGCATGTCGCAGAGTTCACCGGGAAACATTTACTGTGGGGAATAAAATGATATATTTGTATATTCTGTACTGTATATGTCAAGCTTTGGAATTCTCAGTAAAAATGTATTCAACATTAGTTTAGTCAAAGTTTGTTTCTTGCTTTTTTCGTGCTAGTTAGAAATATGGATAAAAGTAACTAATCAGAAAAAAAGTACATTTTTTGATAGCTTGCTAACGGCGAGTCCAGTAATTATGATATTGATAATAATAAAAAAAGCAAAAAGGATCATAAGTGAAGATTTATGAACGTTTACTTATACAGTTTTATCACAAACAAGACAACACCATGAGCATTAGCGCACAGCCTGTAATAGTAACGGCAAGTAATTGTAACTGTATACACTGAATATACTTTCCTAACACTCATGAAGCAAGTCATCACCTTCGACTTTTTAAAATATTACAGTTACAGTTTTTTAATATTGTTTCCAATTCACAAGTTGCTGATCACGTATGATTAGCAGTTAGCTGCTCTATTGCTATCTGACTATGTGAGGGTCATTCCTTTCAAGGACTGAATGTTTAACAAGAAAAAAAAAAAGGTGTTAAATGTGTGATCATTTGCTGAAAGCTACGGTCAGAGTGAGCGATAGCATTAGTCTGGCTTCTTGATGTTAAATAAACAAGTGCAAATCAATCGATATATAAACCCTCCGGCGATTAAATCCAAAAAATGCTTAGCTGCTTTTTTTTTCTTCTTAGTCTTCACTTACGTGCCTCTTACACTAGCATTCAACTCATTACGTATGATTTTTGCCCCTGGACTTGCTGTTTTTGCCATTAGACTTCAGAAAAGTACACTTTTATTTTTGCATTATTTAAATTGTCCATAAAATAAATATTAAAACCTTAACACACTAAGAGTGCAATAAGAATAATTTGCTAGCTAAATGGAAAACCCAAATCAATGTTTAAAACTGTTTTTTTGCTTGCTTAATTTTATTTTCAACTCATGGAAAATGAATGACATTTTAAGTGTCAATAAATATTACTGAGATGAAGAAAATAAATGTGTGTGTATACGGTAAAAATATGTCACACACACCCACTTCAGACGCTTGTAACATTTCTATTAATCAGCATATCACACTCTGACTCGTCTATCTTGGGATACAATAGCTCTGCCCTTGAAAATCAACGTTGCATCGACAAGCACTGCATGCTACTAACACATTAGGACAGTGCACGAGGAAGACTATGGACTTGCTCTGGACATCCTCCTGCATCTCTCCACTGAAACACAGGAGGCTAATGAAATGGAGATCTATAAATAGCGATGTCATTACAATGAGAGGACCACTCTCCTCCTCTCCCCTCCCACCTGACCCTTTTTGTGCTAATAAGCATTCCGACAGTGATGCAGGTTCTAGTGCAAAGCCAAAAAAGTGCTCCAAAAAAGATAGAGGAAAATAAATGTCATTGGATAGTCTTAAAGATGTATTTAATTAAGAGAATTTTTCCAGAGTTGAGTGGTAAAATAATGTGGATAATAATGCTACTCATTTGACCGTCTAATTTATATTATAAAATTGATCATAATTAAAGTTGCTTTATACAATTCTGGGTCACAAGAAGATAAATCAAATGTCAGCCAATCCCTGGGCAGAGGGTGGTGACAGTTACAATTGGTCTCAACCAATCACAGGCAGAGATGGGCATTTACACACTCTCGCTCACAAGGACAGGAAACTATTTGGTTGTGTTTTTTTTCCAAAACCCACAAATCCAACAAATCTCGTTGAAAGGCTGATTAAACAAATAGAGAGCTACTACAATGAAAAGACCATCTTTCTATTCTGACGCCATGTCAAATTTGTATATTTATTGTGAGAAAAATGGCCCCAGCAACTGGTGTGAATGGCAAATGGCTTCCATGTTAGACAGCGGCAATAGAATCGAGTTACACAAATGTCATAACCAGAAGATTTGGCCGATGTTAGCATTGCTCATCGCATCACAGTTTGCTCTGCGCGTGACACAAACGCTGCGTGGGTGGATGGGTGTTACTGGGCTTTTACGCCACGGTGACAAAATTATTGATGACAACACATCACAAATTGAACTTATTCCATATACAGACGACAGGGCGAGGGGGGCATGTAAAATATTAGAACTGCAGCTTTTCTTTTTTAAATGAAAATATAATGTTTCAATACCGAACGCGATTTAGTTAAACGACAAAGGATAGCTGACAATTCAAAGGTGATGTGAGATTCATCACATGTTTGCAACAGTCGAAAGAACATGTGGATGCAATTGATAGGAAATGTGAGAGACAGATAGAGAGAGAGAGAGAGAGACAGACAGAGAGAGATAGAGAGAGAGACAGACAGAGAGAGATAGATAGAGAGAGAGAGAGAGAGAGAGAGCGAGCGAGAGAGAGAGACAGACAGACAGACAGAGACAGACATGCTGTGGAAAAATAAATTATAAAAATTTCATATGTTTTATTTTTTTTATTATACTAGGAAAACATTCACTATTGAAGAGAGTTTTCAATAAATCTCACAGTAAAACACTTTTTTTTTTAATTTAATTTAATTTAATTTTATTTTTTGGCGGACCCTCAACATCCGCCCAGGAATGACAACCAAATCACAAAACCTTCATCGGTTAGTCTGCATCTCAGACACTGCAGTGCTATAAATTGCACATCCCCCTACAAAAAGACAAGTTTGCCTTATTTATTTATTTTTATTTATTTATACAACTCCAAGCCACGGCGTTTCAAGTCATTTCTATCAGAAACCATCCTCTCACAGTTCACAGGAGATGTTGGAGATGTTTCATAATCCTTCCATGTCACGACGCGGTTACAGAAAATGACAAAAGAGACAAAAACAAGCGAAAAAAAAAAGTACGTATTTCAAAGGGCTTTCTGAAATATCTCCAGTGGATAGGAACGCTGGTGATGTGCATGTGCACAGACATGTCTGCGCTAAAGCCACTGCCAACTGGCAAGGAGCGGATTAAGAAAACGCGCATAAATGGGAATATTTGAAATCATGCCATAGCACATTTTCTCATTTTCATTCCTTTTTTTATTTCCCTTGCAAGCCTGAAAAGCATCCTTGCCCTTACACTATTCTCCGGTTAATTCCCAGCTCAGTCTTTTCCGAGATCCACCTGGTTTTTGCAGGATTTGGAAAGATACTGGTTATTCCCGGTTAAACACAGTATAGTAATTGAAAGAAAAATGGATACAGTGGGGAAAAAAAAAGAGGGTAAGAATAACGAAAGAGAGGCCACGGTATTCAGGCGTCCAAGCGCCCTGCTGAGCAAAAGCCATTCTGCCTGGTGCTATCTTGTCACTGCAGACACGTCGCTGGGGCAGACGCGAACAAAAAGCAGCCCAAAGTCAATTGTCTCCACTGCTCAATGGCTTTCTGTTGCAGGCTGCATACATTTACTCTGGCGTTTAGGGGGGAAAGGATGCTGCGCTATTGTAGCTGGAGGAAAGAGGCGAGGGTGATGCTCGCTAGTGTTTATTCTGGATCCTAACCATCGGGTCTGTGATGATGTCACAAAGAGAGAGAAGTTCCTCTACCCACCTACTCGGAGGATAGAACAACACCAGCCAGAGTCGATATTTCAAGGTTTAAATTGCCCTTTTGCTGTTTTGTAATTAGCAAACCGTTAAAGAGTTTGTTTTCTCATTAATTAATTACATGCGATTATGAGTAATGAAGATGCGTGTTCGGCTTAACTCTGGATACTGAAGCATCACAGCCAAACTACAAAAAAAAACCAACAGCCAGAGTTGAATTATCACAGGTTCATCGTTAGGCGCTTTGTTATTCTGAAATTAGTAAAAGAAATTAATTTGTATGATTTCACATTATTCAATAATCTGTAATTACTGAAAAATGTAAATGTGAGTGTTTATCCTAACTCTGTTTCCACAATGATGTCACAAAGAGGGAGTTTGTCTACACTCCTACTTGGAAAAACAACACCAGCCAGAGTTGATTTTTCAAAGTTTTTGCAAATGCAGATGTGATTATGGATAATGAAAATCCAAGTTTTTCGTTTACATCTGGATCCTAACCACAGGGTTTGTGATGTTGCAAAGAGAGAGAAGATTGTCTCCTCATTTATTAAAAAAAAATAATAGTTTCATGGTTTCATAGTAACACGATTCTTTGTTATTCTGCAATTAGTAAAAAGCAATTGTAATGTTTTCTCATCATTAATGAATCGTAATTAGGGGAAATGAAAATATGGTTGGTTCTCATAGCCCTGGATCTGAGATGATGTCACAAAGAGGCGGAGACGTTTATCACAACCCCACTACTCATTTAAAAAACACACCAGCCCGAATTAATTTTGCATAGTTTAATGATACTTTGCTTTTCTTTAATTAGTAAAAAAAAAAGTGATTTAGTTATGCTTCCCAATAATTAATAATCTGTAATAATATAAGTGTTTATGTCAACTCTGGACCCAAGATGATGTCACAGAGAAGTAGAGAAGTTTATCACAAACCAACTACCAACTTAAAAAAAAAAAAAAAAATGAAGCAAGAGTCAATTTTTCATAGTTTCACAGTTAAACGCCCCTTTGTTATTTTGTAATTAGCAAACAATTAATGAGTACGTTCTCTCATTAATTAATAACCTGTAATTACGGGAAATGAAAATACTGCGACGACTAATTAACAGATTCATTTTTTAAAAGGACAGTTATTTTTCGCTTTTCCACTCAACGAAAAGCAAATCAAATGCAAACAGCAAACCGCATAACGCCAATACAAGAAATAACAACAATAACCCAGCAGATGTCAAATTAACTTCAGGGTAGATTTAGTTGGCTCATTACCGCTTTGTCGGGGCGCCTCAAAACGGATGGTCCCCGAGGGTTTAAGAAACGCTTACTCTCGAAATCTTTGCATTCCATTTTTTCAAGGTAATGCTTTTAGCAAGCCTCGCATGTGGCTAATTACGTCGCTTCCTGCAAATTAATTCAGCCGGTTCAGAGTAACGACAGATAACCATCGGCATCAAGAATCCACCATCCGCTCTCTCCTCCAGACCCGTTTCTGAACTTGATGAGTCAAAGGTCAGGAAAAACAACAAGTCAATAGGCAGCCATCGCCGAGCAGGGACGAGGAGAGGAGAGAAACCGAGAAAGAGAAGCCTCGGATCCGGCTGCTGTAATAGTTTTCTGTAATCTTTCTGTATTGATTAAACCTCACTTCTGAAAAGAGTGTTGTTTCACAGCACACCTAAGCCTCCACTCTTCCTCTGCTTCCTGGTCAGAAATGCCATATGGAGGTAATCTTTCACCTTTGTTATTCCTCGCTGCTCCCTCTGCGTCTGCCACCGCCACCGCCAGTCTCAGCCGGCTAAAAGAAAGCAAACAAGGCGGCGTAACACACTCGCCGTCTGATTAGCCGTCCACCTAGCAGAGATCTTCCTCACACGCCATTCTCTTCCCGCAGAAAGCCAGACAACTTTATTTCCCGCCAGCCGTGGCTTCCTTCACCCTTCCCGGCGGGATTCCTCCATCACGGGAAGCATTAACAGCGCCACGGAAACCCACCTAAACTAAATGACTTCCTTAATTACGACACCAAATAAATTGACCTGAACCTTGCTAGCCAGAGTCAATGATGCTGCATGCTGGTGGAAGATAAAAACGCATTTTAAAGCCTCGTTCATCCAGAATGGTTACGCTGAAATCTCTATTAAAATATTCCGCCATTAGAGAGTTGGAAAAACACACTGTCACAAACTTGAAAGAACGGAGAAATGGAAATAACAGGCGAGCGGGAGGAAAAGAGTCGCTAACAAATATTCAAGAATAATTAAGAAAAAAAATAGACTTCAAGAATTACGATTGGAAAGTAAAAGGCGAGAAAAGAAGTGGAAGAGAAGAAAAAAAACAAAAAAAAACAAACCCCTCCTGCTAAAAACACTCAATTTACTGACAGGCAAATGACTTCACGCTGCCACTTAATCTCATTTCTTGCATAATGCCCTCTAATTAGCATATCAAAGTGAATTAATACTTCTAGGGCATTAGTGATGGGGAAATCTACTCAGGGCCTCCACAAGCAGTTAGTCGAGTGCCAAGAAAGCTCCAGCGCCTCAGACAGCTTTGCATCGCAAAACATGTCTATCCATTTCCCCAACATGTCCGCATCCCGCCCACCCTCGCCGCATCACCTCGCTCTGTAAGAAAAACCAAAGAGATATTTTTCATTTCATGCCAATTCACCGCAGTGCCCCGGGGCCCCCAAAAAACACTGAAACCTATCAGCCCGACAAGACCCCGAATTTGCTGTAATCTGCGCTTAATCTGACAATTAACTCCGCGCGTTCCCCAGTTGTCAGTCACCACCTTCAGAGTGAGTGATGAGCAGGAATCACAGACCCTCCATATGTAAATACGCGATTCTTACATTAAAGTGGTACGCAAAAGCGCTCCCAGCTCACACAGATCATCTCCGCTCGCTCGCTCGCTCTACAAACAGACGTGAAGACGCAGTTTTCCTCCTCACTGTTTACATAGTTACAGTACAAACACTTCAGGTTTGATTTAGCCTTTTTTCGTCTTTAAGCCCCTTTGCACCAGATCCAAAAGCAACAATGAATGTTTCATCTCTTCAAACCTGTTCTCCGCCGCGATTCACAAATACAAGGCCAAGAAATCCCTCCGATTGGAATTTATTCATACATCAGCACTGGCAGTTGTTAGCATTAGTTCTTATTGTATAAAGAGAGATAAATGTAGAATTGACTGCGAAGCACAAACTGTTCTGCATCACGCGCGAGCTCTCCACACCATGGACACCACAAATCTTACAATCGGGGAAAGGTGTGATGACTCTTAAATGTGCATTATGGTGCGACTTTAAAGTTTGGGGAGTGTAAAGTGAAACAAATGATCGAGAGAGCCGTAATAACTGCAATTATGAATTCATAATCAGAAGTCTCAAACTGAATATGAAAACAGCCACCTCGGGACATCTAAGACTCACATACAGCTATCATATTTGTCATTAAAAAAAAAACAATTATATATGGTATACTGTCAATATGTATATATAAGTTAATTATTTCAAACTCGCAAGTTATCCATTAAAAATGAATAAATAAATACATGAACATACATTCACATTTACACACACACACACACACACACAAATATATACGTACAATATAGACAGATAATATGTATGAGTGTATGAACATAAACCGTATACACACTGGAACTTTTCACCGGAAGTTTAGACTGGCTAAATAGTCTTACAAAAAATGTTGGTTAATTGTTTATAATTACATAAAGCAAACTATTTATCACACTGTAAGTCTGCGATAGTCAGAAAAAAAACCCCTTTTCACATTTAAACAGCAGTCATATTAAGCCCTTTACATTCAATACAGTAACATTCAATACAAATGTGTAAATTATCTTCCAGCATGTTCGTGGTCTCACATAACAAATGCTAAAAAAAAAAAAAAAAAGCATGCACACATTCATCCAACACAACCGCTCGCTTTTGAAGTTGGAAACAAAATAGCAGAGAAAGGCTTGTTATAAAATTAGTCTGGGTGTAATAAAGGAGAGGCATTCAAACAGGCTGCGTCGAAGGGATTAACTGAGATTACACCAACTGAGCTAGTAAACAAGCTCATTTAAATAATTAGCATACTTAGGGACTCTACTCTTTATGCATATTTAATTAGAGCCATAATGTAATAAGGGACATAGTTGCGTTGAATGTAATGCAAGATGTGAACATTCAACAGCTGGAGTCGGTTTGAAATAATGAAAATATACAGTATACAAAAAAGAAAATCAAGTGTATTATGCATATCTTTATGCAAATGTGAGACTATGTTATGTGTGCGCATGCACACACACAAACGCACACACACACACACACACGCACACACAAACAAACAAATATTAATTAATGCAAAATATTAGTACGTATACTGCACTGTATAACAAGCTAGAAGGCAAACGTTACAAGTCACATTACATAAATAATAAAAATCATATGTAAACATTTAAGTAAGTCTGTTTTTGTAAAGTTTTTATATATTCTTTACAGACACTAAGCCACTGAAATAAAAGTATAAAAATACAGTCACATTTGTATTTTTGTGGAGGTATATACCAAAATAAGACCCTTTTGATTCATGAAGCTCACTCAGACCGGGTGTTGCGCCAAGCCTTGCCCTCTTATACGAGTCCTCCAACATTTGAGAAGTTCATTTAGTTTTATGATCTTAGCCACTTGTCCTTATAAGATGCAAAAAGACACAAATGGCAAAAAAAGCATTTTGCCAAAAAACACAGATAAACAAATGAACTGCTCACTGAATGCCAAGAATGTGTTTTTCTTTTTCTCCAGATCTCTATGCCAATTGGCTTTTAATTTCTACAAACTATATAAGAAACTCTTAATAATGTAAAAGAAAATATTGAAAATATAAACAAAAATAAAAGAACAACAAATAAAATAAAATACAGCTAAAGTAGCATGCATCAATATCTAGCACGTCAGAAAAAAAAATTAAGTTTGCTGCACAACCGACAGAATTGAGCAAATCTACGAGTTATCAGTGTAATCCCGTGCGCGTGTTACAGTATTGTGTTCCCAGCTCACCTTACAAATTTCGCCCTGCTGCTCTTTTTCCGCAATATCCAAAAATACATATTACACATTCCTGGTAAAAGCCTCTTATCTAAGGGTCTCTCTGGTTTCTGCATATCTGGTTATGTGGTCATTCACTCTTTATACCTGCGCTCTGCGTGGTGGCAGAACACGCGCGTCGCGCACATCCTCGCCATCACGCGGGATAACGGTCGTAGCATTGAAGAACTGCATATTAAATTACGTCCACTACGCAACTGGATTGATCCTGTTTTAAACGACGCTGATAACTCTTTCAAAAGAAAAAAATGCATATACATATAGTGGCCTATATAAGACAGTGACATATGCTAATGATCCGTGACATTGGGGCAGGCAGCAGAGTCTTGGTAACGCATGTGCAGAATTGATGTTGTATCTATCAATTTACTTCATTTATAGTGTGCGTGCGAGAGACATCTCAGATTGCTTGACAGTCAAATAAAGAAAAAAAAAAACAACTTATTGGAAGAAAATGTATTTTACAGCAACAAACACATGGTATAAAAAATCTTTTTTTTTTTATTCCTGACTATGAAACACGTTTTAAGTAATGAGTGGTTATCTTTCAAAGCGTCCTTTTAAGCAGAAATCAACCACTGTATGCGCTTTAGAACACTAAAAAGTAGTTAAAATAACCTAAATCTGATTTATCAACCAGTCTGTGTATATTAAAGTGTACCTTGTAGATACACATTTTCTCAACAACAACAAAAAAAAAAAACACACGTTAAGGTATATTTTTAATAGTTGTATGTATGACTTGTAAAATGCTATATATTTCTATATATGCTAAATAATTATAAAATTATATAATAACAATACCAGCAGCTAAAAACAGCATCATGGCAACATTTTAATGTTTTAACAGTGACTCTCACACTAGCGTTTGCCTACATATATCGATTTTCCACAGCAAATCCACATCTACAAAACTGCATAAATTCAACAAAGCCACCATAGCGCCACAACGCTGTCGAACAATAACCTTCACAACGCCGCCGTCGGTGTTACTAAAACCAGGGAAATAATGAACTACGGGTCCGCCGATACTGCCAATAATTATCCAGTAAATTGGTCTCATAATTAGACAGAGGAGCGCAGGAATTGGACCGCGCTCGGAGCCGCAGACACGCGCTCAGCGGGTTCGCAGGTAGTATAATTAAAACAAATCAGCCTTGATATAGATTACACCACCAACAACATCCACAGCATAACCTCGATTACAAATGCAGACGATTCATAATTGCCAGACAATTCACGAGCGGTGATGGGGAGAATAAATAGACGGTGTAAAAGAAGAGCGCGTTGTAAACAAGGGAACAGCCGGGGTCCCTCATGAAAGCCCCTGGATAAAAAGCAACCTCATTCAGCTTCACGACGCAACGCAGAGGCTGGAAAACCTCACCGGTCTGTTTTGCGCTCTTATGCTGGCAAATGCGATTAAGATTATTTGTTCTCCATAGAAATGTGAATGCTGGATTTGGCCGAGCACACTGCACTCCGAGCAAATAAAAAGCGCCCAGCGGAAAAGATGGCGGTATCTGACGGCTTAGTGGCACCGTATTGTTGCTTATTGTCTCCTTGTGACGTTTGTGCGTAATTGGACTTTTTGGATAGACTATGCATCACTAACCTGTTTTCTCTTTGATCTCGCAGAGGACACTGAAGAGAGCTGGTTTCATTCTGTGACAGTTGAGTCCATGTTTCCTGTGCCATTTGGGAGCAAGAGATAGATTGATGTATAGTCACTTAAAACTCAGAATTCTGTCACATTAAAATGAGTTCAGACAATAATGCTGAAGTTGGTAAACTTCGTGAGAATGTTATGAGAGCAGCCACAGCAAACGGGTCGAACCGTTACTTTGGGACACTTGGGTTTTGGCAAGAAAAGTTGCATCCACAAAACTTTTAATGCTAATTTTCTATAGCAGTTTTAATTGCGTGTCGTTGCTTGTGCTTAATACTAACTTGTCAGGTACTGTGTTGTTGAGAAGATTCTGGCAGTTTTAAAACTTTTAATGAGATGGTCACGTGTGTGTGTGTGTGTGTGTGTGTGTGTGTGTGTGTGTGTGTGTGTGTGTGTGTGTGTGTGTGTGTGTGTGTGTGTGTGTGTGACTGGCTCTTTTGGTCAAATGTTAGAATTATAACAAACTATGTTAAATAATGTTAAAAAACCAGCATTCGTTGTCTTTTTTAATTTATTACATTATTACTTTGGGGATTTTAAGTCATAAACTGTTCCTTTATTTGGAAATAAATATATTAAATTATACATTGCCGTAAATTAGTGTGTTAATAATCAATACGAAATACAAGTTGGGCTGCAAGCTAAAACAAAGTGAGGATTATAACGCACTAAAGCCACTATGAGAGTAAAATTGTAAGAACATTAGGTGAATAATCTAAACACGTATAGAAATGTGTCAAACAAATGCACCAACTTTGCTTGCGCCTCGTCCAGGCTTTGGTCGGTGATGGTCATGATCTGATGCAGAATGTCACCGATGTCTTGTTTTCTTCCATCTCCATCGGTTCCGTCGTGTCCATGTGGAGGCGGCAGAGCCATGCCTCCTTGTACCGAGTGACCAGCCAAGTTGACACCGCCGAGAGCCTGCATGATCCGCGCTTGCTCGTCCATAGTCCGCCGCAACACAATCAATGCGCTCGAGCTCAGTCACTGAGATCAGGAAAATCAACGCACATGCAAACACAACTTGATTATTTCATGTGCAACGTCGCGCACAGAAATTCGCCGTGAAGCAAAAGAGCGAATAGGGAAAAAAAATATTCGCTGGATGCAAATAAAATTAAACGTACGTCCCGGGAATCACTTTCTGGACAAAATATTTAATCGTTTTTGATCCTCCTGATGTAATGTCCGTTGGAGAAAACAGCGATGATATTTCTTGTCTGATATTTTGAGTAAACTTCAGCGTTCAGGTGACGGTGGTTGTCCGTTCAATCCAGTCTGAATCTTCATGCCAATTTGTCTTTTTTTTTTCTTGGAAGACCGGGGTCCTTTGCAGATGTCTGGAATTCTTGTTTGCAGTCTTCTTCGGATAATCTCGCCTCCCGCACTTTGAAAAACTTGGGAAAATCCGTACCGTTACAAAGAGTTGCAAACAAAACAAGCCATTCCTCTGATAAAAATTATTTATAAAAAAAACGAGCGATGCTGGCTAAATATTGCCTTCGGAAGAGATTCCAAAAGTAAAAAAAAAAATGGAAAAAGCCAGAAGATATAAATTAAGTTACCAGCACTGTAACCAGAACAGTATTCAAGGAAAAAAACGAATATAAAAAAACGTATAAAAAGTTCTCACTTTCGGCAGAGAACATAGAAAAAAGTGGAGGAAAAAATTAATCACACGCCATAAACCGATGCGCAAAAATATCTGCTGGCGGAAATTTATGAGTCGAGCACGCGGGCTGTGTGTGCTTTATGTTGTTTGATGGCAGCAGTAGTGAGCGATTGACAATGTGCCAATGCCATTCACTCAGTGCGGACGTGTCAGAGAGGAAAAAAAGATACAAAATCGACATCAAAATGCACGCTCCGCCCTGCAGAGGAGGGGTCTTGGAATCTTGTCACTTCTCGCCG
>CM051498.1:19901770-19974270 GCA_028031935.1 Paedocypris micromegethes | reverse complement strand
TTTAAAGCTTGTTTGTAAATAACAGTATTAACCTTTTTAACACCGTCATACATGACGCTTCCAAAAAATGACCCAGGATGATAAGCTTCCTAATATTCGCACAATCTCAGGTCGAGCATGTGAGCAACACACAGATCGCGCAATAAAATTTATAGTGGCATATTTGCGGCAACTCTCGGGTATGAATTGTTGTTGGGAGCAATTGATTAAATTCTTCTGGTGCAATAAGTGGGTGATATATTAGTCATGGATCATGTTAACACAGTTACAGGATCCTGAACAAGAATAATGAGCTCACCTTTAATTAACCATTTCACACACATCACCGAGTAAGACAACGGGCCTGTAATCCGATTGTTTGGTTGCGACTGAGTGCGTGTGTTTATCAAGCCGAGCTTTACCTTCACAGATCTGTGAATGACGTGCTCTGCATTTTTTTTTCTAAGAACCACAAACATACACCAATCTGGCGACGTTTGGCTTTCAAACAAGCACATGAGTTTAAGCGACACGACGTTTTAATCCTTCCCGTGACCCGAGTCGGAAGCAGACAAGAAACGTTGGCTCTCTTTCTTTTTAGCAAGCTGTGTGGTTCCGCTCTTTCTTATTCACTTGACCTTGAAGCATCAGCCCGGCACACTCCTGAGTTTAGTGAATGGAAGTCCCAGACCCACTGCATTTATCACTGAAATACTGTGCTGTCAGGTGGCTCTGTAGGCCTGTCATAAAGGCTCAAAGGAACAGCTCCAGATCCTCTCCTCCACAACACCGCACGCTTCTTCATCGCGCAACGTCGCATGCCTTTCCGCTATTGTTTTCAAGCCGCACGTCAACATAATTCATTTTCAGAGACATGACAGCAAATCTTTGGGTAGGAGGGAAATAAAAAAAGACACCTGAGCTCATTGTGCCCGCCGTGACACGTTTACATAATGACATAAACAGTTTTTATTATTGCGTACTTACTGGACACTTCATCCAACTGGCTGGGATTTACGGGGGATGAGTCACAAAGTCGTACGTCAAATGTTCGTTGCGAATGGAGATTTAAGTGGAGAGCTACAAGAGGATTTGACTAAAGTCGTTTGTGGAAATGCAAGGGGGGAAAAAATGTAACTGTTGTAATAAAATTGGTATTTAGACACTTAAGATAAAAAAAAAAGCTAAATAATTTGAACAGCGGTCATTGACGCTGCAGAAACAAGTTTAGCAAGAAAAAAAACCCACTTTTTATATATTTATTTGATTTTATATAAGGGTGTGTGATTTAGGGTTTTCATTTGTGCACATTTGTTTGAATTCTATTGCTGGACATGAACAGTGAGTGAAACTTCGCATCAACGTTGTACAATGAAGCGAATCGAAGTTAAAGTTGAATTGACAAATGTTGCGAAAAAAAGAACAATTCATCCATCCATCCATTCTTTTTCTGAACTGCTTTCCGTTCCTGGATCACAGGAAGCTGGAACCAATCCCAGCCACTCTGGGCCTGAATGCAGATTGTAAGTTGACCAATCACATAGCCGGATGGACAGACACACACATTCACACTCTCACTTACACTTATGATCAATTTTCAAGACCCAAATTCTCTAAATGCATGTTTTTGGACTGTGCAAAGATTCGGGAGACCCAGAGGAAACCCACTCCATACAGAGAAGAACACGCAAACATCATGCAAACACAGAGAGACCAAACGTTCTTCTCACTATGAGGGACACCACAATGCCACTACAAAAAAAAAAGCTGTATATGTAAAAATGTTATATTTAAATGTTTTGTAGTTTCACTGATTGGCGGCCAATATTGTATAAACACTAAATGCTATATTAATATGTCTGTATTATAACCAAATAATATAGAGATGTATTTTTGCTCCGTTTATAATTAACGTTGAATTATGTATTGCTTACGTCTGCATATAGTGCTGCTAATTACCCATCAAGTCCTTATCTGGCAAGTTTAATTGACAATCTCAAAACAAATAGCCGCTGCCGCGTAACACACACATCATTTCCAGCGGAATTAAGTTTTTCGAATAGCGAACAGGCTGTCACCTCACTTTTTTTTTTCTCGTGACAGCCAAAAAGGGGCTCGCAGGTGTCTCAGAAAGCAGTGACTGTGTTGTCATAATTCATTTAGGCATCCTTCTGCAAAGCCATAATTACCTAATTAGCTTGTTAATTAGCAGATTAGCATTTACTGATAGAGTGGCTTGTTTAGTGAGGGGTGGAGTGGAGATCCGAGTTCCTCGCGTGTTAACTTAGACTGCCTCCCAAGTCATTCCGCTATTCGGGTCAGAGACCACCATTGGTAAATTGTACTAAACAGATATGCAAATTGGGATTACATCACAGTTTGTGAACTTGAAATGAGCTCCTGGATTCCGGCATTAATATGTCATTTTAATGGATCTCGGGTTCGAGTCTAAACTCCAAGCAACAACTCAATAGTCTCGCGCCTATACGTCGCCAAGTCATGTCCTGTTGATGAAGAATATTGGAGGAAATGACCTCCACAGACAGCGCCAGAGACGTTACTAACCACGTTAGCACCAGTCGCTTATCTGGTTTATGTGTTTGTTTATTCATTTCCCGATATCCACTGCACACATGCCTTTCTTCTACGTTATTGTCAGGCGACATTTACTTGATGCGATGTTTCTTTAACAAAGAAACTTCAGCTTTTCAAGTTTGTCTGACAAAACTCGAGGCAAAGTTTATTTTTGACTTGGGCAACACAAAGTAATTAATTATTTGTATGTGTTAATATAGTATATAATAATATATGCAAATATAACTTCATATTTGTAAACTGTGGTTTTACTTATTCATGGGATGAAAATTGTCCATAAAATGTTCTTAAAACCATTCTTGAAGATTCACTAAACTTTTGTAATGCTTTAAGATGAAAATGTACATGGTTGTCTCAAAATGAATATTCTACTTGCTTTTGTCCAATAAATAACTATATTTGCGTAGAAATGTATATTGATTATTTTAATAAATGTTATTACATTGTTATAACATAGTTTTGTTCTTTTTACAATATAAATCTTGGTGTTTGGATGTGTGCTGTGGTATTTATGACAATGCTTGTGTTAATGTTTATTTAGGTAAGTGTATTTATTTATTTATTAATAGATGTGTGTGTGTGTGTGTGTGTGTGTGTGTGTGTGTGTGTGTGTGTGTGTGTTTATCCTCTCTCTCTTTTCTGCTGTTAGATGCAATTTCCCTGATGTGTGGTATTTTCAATTTCAAATTCTAATTTCAATATTTTTGTATTTAGTTCATTTGAATTTTTCGTAACTTTTCCCTAGGCAGATATGAAACCTTGGCTTGTTCGTCAGTCAGACCCGGTTGATAAATAAGACGGAAATATTGTGTGTGTCGGGCCATGTTGTTAACTCTCCCTCCACAGTCATTAACTCATTTCAACTGCGATCATGGAGTGGGAGGTAAATTAACAAACCATTAAAAACGTTATAAATGCACAATTAGCATGCAGACGTTTACTGGACACATTCATGCAGCGGTAGTAATTTTTAATTGGGCAGTTTGGATGGTGCCCTCCACAACACGGCTTGTCTGTCTCCCTCTTTCATCGGCGTCTCGGAAGACACGTCGTCCTGGTGCCTGGTTGGCGGAGGTGTGAATTAATAGGTCATTGGCGTGGAACATTAATCTCTTACATCATTGCAAACGGAGACTGAAGAAAACACACTTGAGATTTGGGTGGATGGTGTTTGTTTATTATCTGTTTCCTCTGGCTAGCACTAGCATGTCATCCGGTTCAGACTGAATGAAGAACACGCAGGTTGGTTTGGATGATGATACGGCAGAGGGCAGCCTGCGTGAGGCAGTACCAGGAGAGTCTCTTTCTCCGCGTCCTGGGTCGATTGTAATGGGGTCATTAGCTAGTCTGGATCATATTTTAACATTTAGCCCCGGGTTATTGCAAGTAAGTTGCTTGATGGTCTTTGATATGAGATTACTGCTAAATCAATGAGCTAATGAAACCATAATAGTGTGTTTAAATCTAATATCAAATGCTCATGTCTGTTTGTCCTTTAGTCTGTCTGTCTGCCCATCTGTCTGTCTGTTTGTGTGTCTATTGGTTTGTTTGTTTGTCTCTGTCTGTCCGTCCGTTTGTCTGCCAATATGTTTGTCTGTGTCTGTCTGTCCGTTTTTGTGTCTATCCACTTGTTTGTCTGTCTGTCTCTCCGTCCATCTCTTTGTCTGTGTGTCTGTCTGTCCATTTTTCTGTCTGCCTGTCTGTCTGCTGATCCGTTTTGTTTTGTATTTGTATATGTCTGCCTGTATGTGAATCTTTTTGCCAGTATTAGAAGGATAGATGGGTGGATGAATGGATGGATAGACGAATGGATAGACAGACAAGGCAGATAAATAGGCATACAGATAGAAATAGACACAGAGATCAACGGATGGATGGATGGATGGATGGACCCATGGATGGATAAAAATGTAAATGAATAGACAGACAAACGGAAAGATGGATTGAAGAATGGAAGAATTGACAGACAGAACGGAAAACAAATAGGCAAATAGATAAAAATAGACAAAGAGATGGATGGACAGACAGACAAATAGACAGATAGAAAAAAATAGACAGAGATGGATGGATAAAAAGGTGGATGGACATACAGACACCCTAGATCACATGTGTCAAACTCGAGGCCCGGGGTGTACACTCAGTAAGACACTCAAAAGTTTTGAGTGTCGTATTTAAAAGTTTTATGTTATTTTTCTGTATTCACTTGAACATTTTGATCCTTAATTAATGTGACTTATGTGAGTTTTCATAAGCTGACAAAATTTAAAAAGACTTATGCTAGAGCAACAAGCAAACAAAGGTTTTCTACGCAACTGCAATTGTCACTTGATTAAGTTATGATAAAAAATTAGTTGTTTAACATTAAGAAGTAGTTACATTTAATTGGCATTACATTTGACTACATTTAGTTACATTTATAAGTTATATCCGGCCCTTTGAGGACAGCCATTATACTCATGTGGCCCTCTGTGAAAATGAGTTTGACACCCCTGCTCTATATATACAGAAACATATATACATATTTGTCCTTTTAAACAATTATACATTTACATATATTAAATATATATAAAATTCAAAATAAAACTTTGGCCTTTTCCAGCACACACAGATTCTGCTCCAAAGAATTCCCGATCCTACAGCTAGCGCCATTTGTATTTTTTTTTACTGTGAAAAGCCGTACACATGCACTTCCCATTTGGAAAGGGATAGGGTTACAGTCGTAATGTTTGGCCCGTGTTTTTATTCACCCCTTTTCCCAAAGTACAGGAACATCCAAGTGGGCCTCCTCCTCCTCCTCCTCCTCCAGCTCAGCTAAGGCCAGGCAGATGTAAGGGATCAGGGGCAGACGTGGAGCCTCGCAGGGGGAAGGTGAGAGGTACACAGCCTCTCTGCTCCCAGTGATCAATCATTCTCTACTTGTCCTCCTCCCTGGCCTGCAGCTGTTCCTCCAACATCTCCTGTGGAAACACACACTTCACTTTGCTTAAAATTATTACACAGACCATAAACCCAGAGAGGGAAAGCTCTGTTAACACTAGAGCACAGGGTAGTCACTGTAACCTTTAAGATGCTTTGGACAGGAGCCATATATACCAGCCAGAGCTGGATCTCCGGCTTCGGCTCGCCTCTTTCTTTTCATACCTGTAGACTTGATGTTTTCACTGTGGAATTTATTTGCCACTCGCAGCCCAATCTGAGCAGCATTGATCCCCTTGATGACTGGCTCAGACCGCGGCCTTCGTTCCAAGGGCACACCATCCGGAAAGCTTGTCAAATTATGAAGGTGCGCAGACCTGTGTTGACAACATCATAAAACAAGCAGGCAGAAACGGTTGACCACCGTGATGATGACTAGAATGATTATGAGACGCACTGGGATTTTAAATTGCTTTTCGCCTCTTCTATACTCAAAATAGCACTTAAAAAGGAAAAAGAAAAAAAAAATCACACCTAAATGGAATCTATCTTTGCTCAGAGTCTGAATATTTTCACATACTATTGAAATCATTGGTGGTACAATAATGTTTTTTTTTTTTTACTATTCTGCAAATATGGGTTTTGTCTGGATAAATAGTGCAGTTCATTCTCTATTCATTCTCATTCTCGAGGGACAAATTTCAAATATTGTACTGGTATTATTTAAGAAATACAGTTTTTTTACTGGACAAATAGCACGGTTCATTCTCCATTCATTGAGAAAAAAATTAAAAATATAGTACGCACTGAGATTATTTAAGACATGCAAGTTTTGTCTGGATAAATAGCCCGGTTCATTCTCCATTTATTGACACAAATATAAAAATATATAGTACTGGAATGATTCAAAATATACTATCATAATGAAATTTATAATGTTTGGGAAATACAGGTTTCCTAGACAAATAGTTTTAAAGTAATAACCATAACAACAACAACAACAACAACAATAATAATAATAATAAAAGTAATAATAGTATAAATAACAAATAGTACTGAGAATTAAAAGGTTGTGCAGCACTAATAATGTTTGTAGTACATTATTAAACAGCTCTATTCATTACCTATTTATTCAGACAAAACCAAAATCTATTTAAAAGTACTTGGATTATTTACAATCTATAGAGTTTGTCTTTATACAATAAACCAACTATCATCCATCTATCCACCCTACCGATTTCTTTTTTAAAATTCTTTTACATTTCTGGGACACGGAGAGCTGAAGTAATTTTGGTCCATCCTGGATTGGTTACATTATTCCAAACATTAAAAAAAATAATGGTTTTGTTTATAAAAATTCCATTCCTGTGCATAATCCATAAACCAGTTACTTTTAAGACCTTTTTCTATTTCAGGGTCACACGGAGCATGAGCCAATCCCAGCAATGCTAGGCCTGACTATGGGATACTACTTTTAATTATTGGCCAAAAACCAATATTTTATTATCATCGTTCAATAATATCATCTTCGTTAATACTCACACATATGTCAATTCCCAGTTCCACAACAATCGTGCTCGGAGATTTTAACCCAACCAGATGCAAGTATGTGACTGGCATGGCAAACCTTGCAACTCCAATCCATTTCAGCCTTAAACACAGATCTAGGACCAGCAATCCATCTATTTCTACTCATCTGCTATGAATTAAACATAGATGCGGGTCAGCACACGGTGTGTCTAAATCACCGCGGCTCTCCTGCCCTTAGCTCAACTTCTCTATTGACATAATGTCAGATATGACACTATTACTCAGCAAGTGGCGATGGTCATTTGATAAATAGTACCATAAATTGTTGACAAAACAATTTGTGATGTATTATGTTTGTGATGGGTTGTACAGCTTATCAAATCAAGTAATCTGGTGGCAGACGCCATTAATCAGGCTAATGTGCATAATCCTGCTGCTTGTGGGAGATTAGTTGCAGATTATTGATGGTTTTCTGCACAATTCTCACAGGTAGTGGGACTTTTCGGTTTAATTATGGTCTGCAATTTCATGCTGCTGTTGGTTTACACCGCCTAATGAGATTGTACCGCACTCGGGTCTGATATCGCCTTGTTTTTTGCATTTCAATCTAATTTTAGTGTCTTAAACAACTCATCGCCGAGCGAATGCTCCGGTGTTTTCATAGCTGTAACATTTGAAAACTCGGATTTACATAAAAGACATATTTACGGCCCACAAATGCTCACGTAATTTCAGCGCAATGCATTACAACTATCTCGAAGCTTAAATTATTATTATTACATATCGGAGAATTTTTGGATGACTACACTGACAAAAAAATGGCTTAAGATGCATCTAAAATCCTAAAATATATTTTTAACACTTTAAATCTTTAAAAATTTGTATATATTATTACATATTTAATATTGTTTTTTATTTATTGGTCTGTCTTACACAGAAATTGTGCCTTATATTGGAAATAAAGTTTAGGAAAAGACGATTATTAATGGTGAGCAATAAAGTCCAAAACATAGAGTAATAATCTAGGGATCTTTTGTTTTGCGGAGTTTTCTGATCTCAGACTAAACAGTCACACACTCTGCAGTGCCACAGTGTGGTGTGTTTCCACGGCATTAGATATCTATCTATCTATCTATCTATCTATCTGTCTGTCTGTCTGTCTGTCTATTACTGCTGGTGAACCTGCTCGTCTCTCCTGTCAGACACAAATGACAGTGTTATTTGCACCAGCCCACCGCAGACAGGAAGTGTTGTTTAATGTTTGACAACATCCTGTGACCCCCCCCCCCACCACCGTATGTCCACAAAGACTAGAAGTGCGTAAGTATACTGACATTTACATTGTATAAGACCAGGAGAACTTCACCACACACTCTTTCGCAGAGAGTAAAAATTCAGCTTTATTTTTTAGCTGCCCACATTTCTTGTAATTGGAATATTTTTAAGATCAATTAATTTTATTGTTCGATTTTAAAATTAAAATAAATAACTCTTTTATCTATATTTTACTTCTGGATTTATATATTAATTAAGTATATAGTAAATATTTATTTAAAAATAAAAAAATAATGAAACACAGATGCTCAGAAACAAAACATGTTTTATTCTGAGATTAGAACTTTATTTTATAATAATAGTTTTATAGTGTATATTGCAAAAATAATCCATAAACTATACATTTCCTCTTTTTACTTTTAAAAAAATAATTATTGCAGTATATTACCTTACCAGCATTTTTAGCACAGACCTTGAAAAAAAAAACTGAGAAATTTAAACGATATAAAACAATTTTTTTAAAAACCTGCTAAGAGCCATGTTAACAAACCAACAGCATCTTACTAAACGCAATAACAGAATACTTTTATATCACAGTAAATCTCACTTGACATCACCTGTTCACTCTTCACCATTGTTTCAATATATTCTTAAGTGAGAAAGTGATCAGGAGACTTTTTGCCCTTTGCTAATTACAGCCCGGCCAAGAAAGGCGGGAGATTTATGAAAGGGTTAGAACACGCTCCCGTAAGTCTTTCCTCTGCACCGGTTTAAGTCAAACAACCTTGAGTCGGGGGGAGAAAGATGGTCTGCAAAGAAGAAAACTTTTAAGCAGCACATAAAAAAGAAAGAGATAAATTAAAAAGCCAATTGCAATACATATGCTTTACTGAGAAAAATTAGGCTTTTTAAAAAAAGCATTAAGAAACTTTGTCATCAGTTACCCCGTTTGCCCTCATTAAGAGCATTATTTTATTCAATTTTATCCCTGAAAAGATTTGTGGATTAAAAAGATAATTGCTATACTGCTATATTTTTTAAAGGAAGTGAGGTGACGGCAATATGGCCACTAGGGACCATACTGAATTTGTGCTCTGCATTTAACCCATCCGTGAAAGTGCACACACACACAGTGAAGTGAACACACACAAACCCGGAGCAGTGGGCAGCCTTAAGCCGTGGGGCCCGGGGGGGCATGTGGGGTTCAGTGTCTTGCCCAAGGACACTTAGTTGCAGAACCCGTAGTAGGGGGGATTCGAACCTGCAACCTTTCGGACACGAGTCCATGTCCCCTACCACTGGACCACAACTCTCCACATATATGTCATCCTCGTAGGCTTTTTTATCCATCCATCCATCCATTGTCTATGCCTGTCTGTCTGTCTGTCTGTCTATATTTATTTAATGTGTCTGTCTGTCTTCCACTCTGTCTCTCTGTCATAATTTTCTTTCGTTAATTTCTCATATCTGTCTGTCTGTCTTCTGCTGTCTGTCTGTATGTCTTCCTATCTGTCTCTCTACTCCTAATTGTCATTCATTCATCCCTCTGTATATTCCTGTCTGTCTGTCTGCCTATGCGTCTGTATATTTTTATTAAATGTGCCTGTGGTGTGCCTTTCTGTCTCTCTATCCTTTATGTTCATCCATTCATCCCTCTATCAATGCCAATCCTTCAATCTGTCTTTGTGTCTATTTTTTGTTATTAAAAGTGTCTGTCCGTCTTTTTGTCTGTGTTTATTTTTATTTTTATTACATTATGTCTATCTTTCAAATATTACACTGCTTTGTCTCTGTATCTGTCTCTCTCTCTGTCTGTCTGTCTGTCTATGTCTGTTGGACTGTACACGTCTTCTGTATACTTCTACTTCTGTCTATCTGTCTTTACATTTGTCTGTCTATCTGTCTGTCTGTCTGTCTGTCTTAACATTTGTCTGTCTGTCTATCTGTACACCTCTTCTGTATACAGTACTACTACTTCTGTCTATATGATAATAAAGATTATATGTCTTTTTCTGTCTGTCTTAGTATTTTTCTGTCAAATTATATGTGTCTGTCTAAACATCTGTCTGTCTTTCTGTCTGTCTGTCTGCTTCGACAACTGTTCTGTAAACTACATAATATACTATATATGCTACTATATACTATATCTATATACTATATCTGCTTCTGTATAAAATAGATTTTTTACAAGATCTATTTGTGAAGACGGATGTCTTTACATTTGTCTGTCTGTCTGTCTGTCTGTCTGTCTGTCTGCCTTTACTTATATCTGCCTGTCTGTCTGTCTGTCAGTGTCTGTTTTTACACATATTAGTCTGTCTAAAAACACACACACACACACACACACACACACGTATACGAATGCACGCACACAGACACGCACGACCACACAATATAATAGTATTGGTGGATTTTGGAATGTGGCTGCTTTTCCTTTTTTTAATGTTTGGAGAGACAGAGTATTGAAAAGTGTTAGCAGTATTCTACACATACTTTGACAGTACAAAGCAGAGCTCTTAAATAATACTGTGTAATTTCAAGAGGAAAACGGTTAACTTGATCTTCACATTCACTGAATCAAATGGGCTGATAAGGGAGCAATAAGGTAATGGACACTGACTCTAATTCCTCTGCTCTTTCTGCCAATACGTGCGCTATAAATCAGCGCTTGCTTTTCTGGCTGCATTAGTGCTATTTTTACAAAAAGCAAAGAAACTGAGCCGGCGACAGGCCATTTAAACTTGAATGTTAACAGTGAGCGGAGCAGAACAGAGCGGTGCATAATGCAGTGCGGTTGCCTGTTCATCTCTCATGAATGTGCCGTCTCAGCACTGCTGAAGTCATTAACAGTCCCTCTGGTTTAATGAGTAAACCCGGCCTAATCTAACATTCACCACCCCATTTTCTCTTTTGATACTCAGATCCTTTGTACAAATGGTTAGCAGTAACCCAGCTTTATTTCAGAAACCGTCGGAATAGCAATAGACGTGTGTGTGTGTGTGTGTGTCGGACAGAAGCAAACTGCTAATGTCTTCTGTCTGTCCAAATGTCTTAATTTTGCAATTTGGCCGGCCAGATCAAGAATCAACACAATCAGCAGGTCAAACTGTCCTTTGTGATGCTCGTGTGAAGTTTGGGAACTGGAAACACTCTGACCTTTGGATAACACACTTATATAGCATTGATTTTTGCTAATGATGTCTTAAGCATTAAGTCTTAATCTTAAGAAACTAAAAAAGATATTTTCAAGAGCTAGTGCTGAACAGCTTTTTATCATTGTGTAAAAATATTATGGATAACAATCGAACCATTTTGGTGTTTTGGATCATGCAATATACTTTAGAAAAATAAAAGAATATTTTTTAAATCCATGTCTTAAAACATGTTTTTAAATATCAGGTAATATACATGACTTAAAACACACACACAAACACATTTTTTTTGGCTACTTTTGGATACTTGTCCTGAGTATCAAAAATATTAACAACTTTAACTCCGTACTCTTGCCACATTTTGATTGACTACGGTATATACGCTATTTATGAGCTAAAGCACGTCAGCAAGAATTAGCGGTTGCATTTGAGTTTGACTGAGACTGACTTTTTATAATTTTTTTAAGTCTATTTATTCCTTCCATTTTGAAACACTGAGAAATTTAATTTCTAAATTAGGAAATAAAACCTTATAAATAAATGGTTTACTTGCTTGCTTTTTTTTAGTAAATTCAGTACGAGTAAACTACTCACGTTTGTTTTTATAAATTGGACACTTTTGGACTTTTACTCAAGTCTTCCAGAAAATAGTGGCTTGTAACTTGCAATGGAGTAATTTTTACTACTTTTACTCAAGCATGTTTTTCAGGTACCACTTACCATTCCAACTTAGACCGTTACCTACACATAGACTTACACAACCAGCCGCACAGGAAGAGCCCATACACACGCTGACCCGCTAATGCAGTTTGTCCTGCACGCTTGAGTCGCAATTCATTTCAATTGTGCGTATGAAGTTTAAAAGTATTAGTGTCAGGAAAAGATTCATCGCTGCGGTTTGATTTAAGGTTGGCCTAATCGGAAGCAACCATGTGTTCTGGCAGATGTTTACATAAGCCTCACTTGCTCCCTGACAGGAGTTAAAAAGTACAGTTGCGGTAATCAAATTGTGGTGTGCCAAGTCAGATGCACGAGGCCGATTGAATTAAGCAGCCTTGCAGATTTATGTATGAAGACTCACCAGCCAGGGATGCAACATTCATCCGGGTTTGAAACCTGGAAAGCTGCGTTTTTTTTTGCAAGTGGTTTCAGACTGACAGATGATATCGATGTTCACGCCAAGTAAGCTGACGTGTCGCACGGTCTGGTTTACTGAAGGTGGAAAACGCCCATAAATGAAGGAGTGGAGGCTTTTCGCTCAAGATCACAATTGTTAGGCGCCATTGACATCAGACGGTGGTAAGGTAAAGAGTCTGAAAAGGCTGGAAAATGGAAGTCAGATTACGTATGGTTCAGCGGTGACAATGAGGCCGTGGAGAATGAGAAGGAAAAATCATTAGTTCTTTTTCTCTCCCATCAATGGCCGCGTAATATGATTGATACCGAACCAGCGTCTAACAGGTCTGAGCAAAAGCGCTACTCAGTTTCCAACAGGCCACGGTGAAGAATACGGAACATCTGGTCTCGGAACGCTCGCGGATACGCTTCTCATTGTCGGGGAAATGAATACCATCCAACTCCAAACCGTCCGACTTAAATAGGCCTATTGACCGTGAATGATTTCCTTCTTTCTTTGCTCATTTTTTGTCAATTCTGTCAGTACAAGATATTCTTCAATGGAACGGGTCAGCGTTAAATTAAACCCCAACCAGTTTCCAATAGTAATTAACTCGAGTATATCGCGGGGCTATTATTCACATCTAAGTAACCTTTTAATAGCAGTACTCTTTAAACCCCACTGCAGGTAATGACTTTAAAGAGGCCTTATTAAAAGAGAAATGGTAATGAGCTTTAATAAAGCCGAGCCAGACTGGAACCAAGGAGCATTTTGTGTGGAGGAGGACACGGGGACCAGTGTCTGGGCTTCATTAATGAGAATGATGATCCCGGCAGTCCCTCTTCAACGTGTACATGAAGTTAACATTAACCATGATGGAGGACAGATCCATCCGAGTGGAGAGAGAAATGGATTTGTCTAATCAGAAAAGAGAAACCTGCGTAAATTCAATAAAAGCAGAGTCCTGATAACACAATCCGCGGGGTCCGCCAAGCAGCACAGACTTATGGGACACGCCAGGCAATTATTGCGCAACGGAAAAAGTGACGGATTTGAAAATTGTCGGTTGCCGTTTAATGTCACCGAGACTTGCGTTAAACGCCACTGTCGCCGGCTCTATTTCTGCGCTTTAATTTGCTAAAAGTTAATTAGGCTTCGGATGTATGATGTATATTTATAATTGTGAGCCTCCAAGCAAGGCACAATTATAGGCCGGGAAATAGCTGTTCGAATCCGTTTCACCCGCATCTGACAAACTGGGTAAACTTTAGAGCGGTAACGAAGAGTTAAACAAGGATATAAAACGGCTAATTCTCCGATTTAACATTTGCATAGTCACAAGACGAGCAATTAAAGGAAGAAATACAGAGAAAGGCGAGAGAGGGAAAACAAGAAGGCAGAAGAACATAATGAAATCAATTTTCTCCGAACAGCTGGAGTTGAATTCCAGCTGACACGAGCACCTGGGTATCTGCTTTAGGCCGGGAAAACACACACACACACACACACACTCGGAGGAATTTTGACTGGCACTGCCCACAGCCTCGTCCTCCCGTGGCGAAACATTGCCGATCGCTGCAGCGACGTTTCTCCGACTAATTAAAGAAATGATTTGTGCAACGCTGACTTTTTATTTAATTAATCACCTGGACGAAGCCATAAAAACCCGTCATGTAAAAAGATCCTTGTTAGTTTGCCATGTGCCTAATAGATTATGGTGTAATAAAGAAGTGACATGATGATGTATTTTAATAAATGGCTGTCTCACCATCTAGGCCAACTCCACGTTTATTTTTGCTGGTTCTATTTATTTATTTATTTTTTGGTTTTGCAGGGTTTTTATCACAGTTGAAGTGTCAGTTGCAAATGCTCCCAGAACTTTTCTTTCACCAAGCTTTCACCATGCTGTGGCTTTCGGTAAAATAAATGTTCGATTTTATTTATATTTTTTTATTATTTATTTATTTTAATTTGTTTTGAGGAAGAATTTTTTTTTAATTGCTTTATTAATAAATGAACACATATCCATCCTCCGAGCCCCCAAAATAAAATAAAAATTGATTTAAAGTGCAATTTTAGGATGTTTACTACAAATTTACCTTATGATTAAAGATTTTTTTTAATTAAATAAAATAGATAGAAACATTAAACCCTCATACATATATTCAAGCATTTTACAGTAATTTCAAATATTCACATCACAATACAGTTGTCAAATAAGAAACATACATTATTTTAGATTAGATCAGATATTGGTTGTTTTTACTGTATTAATGTTGTTTTATAATGGAATAATTTTGTACATTTGTATTGTTTTTTATATATTTTATTTTGATAATGTATATATATATATATATATATATATATATATATATATATATTTAGAGAGAGTGAGAGAGAGAGTGAGAGAGAGATAGAAAGAGTGAGAGGAATCCTTTTTTCATTTCCAATATATTTATAAATGACATAAGCGTCATTTTTATCATTCTTCATTGACATATCACTTCGGCATCTTTAGCGTCGCACAGGCTGCCTGTAATTATCTCAAAAAGCATTAATTAATCGTAAATATTTGTTCAGTTTCCTCGGCAGGAGTGTTGTGTGAAAGCGAGGACTAATGTAATTTGGTTTGGAGCCTATCAAGATTAATTTAGCATAGGACTTGATGAATGTGGCGGTGGCCGCGTCTGCGATGCATCAGTGTCAGGAGGGCGACTTCACCAAGATTTTTCACACCGGCCGGCGTTGGGAGAGACAGAGTGCCATATTAGTCATTGTTTTTGGGGATGAGGCCCGTGCGCACTGATTTACTGCCAAACGACGGAAACGCCATTAGCCCTGACAATCCTTTAAAGATATAAAAAATTCAGACTGTGTGAATTTGATTAGCATCTCTGGTGCTTGGTGGGGAAGCTGAGCTGAGCTTGTTTTATCTGCTCACTATTGAAATTGACGTACTATTTCTGAGCCGCGTGGGTAATAATCCTGTGCTGACATTTACCAGTGCGCCGCCTTCATTTTAAGGACTAAGAGAATACGAGTACGAATCTATAAATGTATATTAGCCCCACACGTGCCAACCGAGAACGCCGGCACGTTGGCTCCAAACAATGGCAAAATAAGCTATTTGTTTGTGAATTTAAGAACGCATTAAGTGGGTCTCGCTCGGAGCAGTAGCACGGGGTACATTACCTGCGCTGCAAATGATGAAGAGAAATTGTTTCACAAAGAAATGATAAAAAGCGCCTTGAGCAAGCTGCAGAGTGGCGCCCGCACACGGGGAAGATGAGCGGGACTGATTAAAATTTCCATCTTTATCACTAGACGATCACCCCGACAAAGACGGCACATCATATGACACTCCTGAGGATATTGATAACTTATGTGATTGCTCTAAAAGGCCTTTCTTTGACAAAATGTCAGACATCACGTCTCTCTCTCTTTCTCTCTCTCTCTCTCTCTCTCTCTCTATCCTTTTCTCTCTCTTCTCTCTCTTATTTTTTAACTGGTCTCTTTTTCTTGGTCTTCTTCTCTTGCTCTGGATCTTAATCTTATGCTCACTCTTCCTCTTTCTATCTCTTTTGGTCTCTCTTCTGGTCTCCCTCCCTTTCTTTTAGATCGTTTCGCACAATTGGTTTCTTTTTTGGTCTCTCCCTGTCTTTTGGTCTTTCTCTCTTGATTTTTTTATCTCTTTTTCTTGGTAAAGTATTCTTCTCTTTCTTTTCTTTCTCTCTACCTCATTCTTGCACTCACTTTCTGTGTGTTTTATTTTTTATGTTAATCTTGCTTACATCTCTCACTCCCTTGGTTTTGTTTTCTTTTTGTTTCACTTTGTTTCTCTTTCTTTCTTTCTTTCTTTCTTTATTTCTTTTGGTACATTCTTTCTTTCTTTCTTTCTTTCTTTCTTTCTTTCTCTCTCTCTCTCTCTTCTTTCTCTTTCGCTGTGCTGGATTGAAGATGGTATTTTAACACAAAATGAAAATCTGAATTGATCGGTGGAATATGAATGTAACAGTGCATGTTTTATGGATTTTTTTTTTTTGACAAATAAACAAATTCAAAAATCTAAATAAAACAGTTATCTGTCTTCTTTCTTTCTCTCTCGGTCTTGCTGTGCTAAATCAAAAATGGAAAGTTATCCCTAAGTAAAAATTTGAATTGATTCGTGGAATGTGAAACAACAGTTTACGTATCATTGTTAATTAAATGTGAATTTAATATTAAAATCACTCAGTCTTTTTTTCTTGGTGTCTCCGTTGGACTCTCACTCTATTGGTGTTTGCGTCTAATTCTTCTTCTGCTCTCTCCCCTCTTTCTGTTTTGTCTTTTTTGAGGTGCTGTCTATAGAGACATATGAGAGAACAGAGGCAATCGCCTGTCAGGCCCGATACTCACTTCCTGTGGAAATATGATGTTGAAATACTCCCCGAGCAGATAAGTGTCTTTACACATGAGCAGCACATTTGATTGCCTTCTGCGGCGAGAACAGAAAGTGGATTACAACTCTCTTTCTTACCCCTGCTTGCATGCTCACAAAACCTCTCGCTCTCCATCTGAGCATGAATGCATCCTGCCCAGTTATTATATTTCTACTTTCCGCTCTTTCACTTTTTGCTCTCTAATAAACAGAGAGACAGCCAAGCAAAGAATATGACCTGCCCTTCACAACTGCAAGAACTGAATACTTAAGAACATAAAGACTCCATCGTATTCCATCTTAGGTACAGTTAAAGAAAAGAAGAAAGAAGGTGAATTTGTCACTATGGCCACTAGGGACCAAATCTAAAATGTGCTGTGAAGTCACACGTATAAACCCGGAGCAGTTGGCAGCCTTAAGCTGTGGCACCCGGGGTATATGGAGGTCAGTGTTTTGGTCAAGGACACTTCGTTGTAGTACTAGTCAAGAGGGATCTCTCAACCACTGAACCACAACTGTTGGTCTTCTTTAAATATAGAACAAATTCTGTAATTTTGTATTTGCTCTAATCTAATCAAAATTTTTATATAAAAACAAACTAAACTAACTAACCAAATAACCAACCAACCAACCAACTAACCAACTAACTGCCTTTCTACTTGCATAACCACTGAAGTACCTACCTACCTACTTTTCTACTACCTATCTTCTTTTATACCTACCTCCCTACCTGTGTTTATTCCTACCTACCTACCTACATACCTACATAAATGCCTTCCAACCAACGTACTTACCAACCTACCTATGTACTTACCTAACTACCTTCCTAGCGACCTACCCACCTATTTATCTACCTGCCTTCCAATCAAGCTACCTACATACCTACTTACATAAATACTAACCTACACATTTTCCTACCTACCTACTTACTTACCTACCTAACTAACTACCTTCATACCTACATACATACCTGTTACCTACATACCTACCTTCCTAATTACATACCTACCTACTTAAATGCCTACCCAGCTACCTACCCATCTACTTTCCTACCTAACTGAGTACTTACCTATCTAACTACCTTCAGACCTACCTACTGTATCTACCCACCTACCAATCTATCTACCAACTTGACTGCCTATCTGACCAGCCTTTCTACCTACCTACAACCAACAAAAGGCGCCGTCTTTACTTATTTAGTCATGTACCTCACCACTGTTCCTCAGATAAAAAGTAAAATGTATGAATGAACAAGTGAAATTACTCTGCAAAATAATTTTTAATACAAAAAACAACCCATCTCTGTCCACGTGCACTTCCTCTATTCATTGCCATGCGACACATAGCACGGGGTAAGCAGCACTTAACGGCGACGTGGAATTAGACTGCTGCCTCTTCACATTTCCGGGTAAATAAATCCGGGTGCTCCAGAGGCCTGCCATTGGGATGCTGACTATAATTAAGCGCTACATTAGAAAAGAGGGCTGGAATAAAACATGAGTATGTAAATGCTGCCCGGAGCTGATATTGTAGTGATTATTACAATGCAGATGAAGCATTTCTCATAACTGCCGGTGCCTACTGATGCCTCCAAAAACATCTGGACCTTTTAATTGAAAAATGGCACGGCACTCTGCCTTGCTGCTGCTCGCACACTAAGTGAAGTCAACAATTAAGACAAAGGCCTAATTGATAAAATTGCATTATTTGCTTATTTGGCGTTCCAGTGAGATGAATCATTTGATTTATCATTATTTACGGGCCAGTGGCTGAGGGAAGACTATTTTGTTTCGCCGGCATTATTAAAAAAGAATAAACACATGCATTAAAAAATGACCACATTCAGTGGGGATTGTGTTGTGTGAATAAATTATTGTTATTAAGTTTTGCTTGTTGTATGATGCTGCCCACGTGTATTAGCTTGAGGGAATTCTGTATTACTGTAGCATTAGGGGAATAAAATAAGGGTTGGTTTTTTATCTTTTAAAACAGATTGACTCCACAGCAAGAAATAAAATAATTATAATGATAATAATAATACATTTTTCAGAATTGTTATTACAGTATAATTGAGCTTTTAAAGATATACGTGCAAAATGTCTGTCTGTCTGTCTGTCTGTCAATCCTTTCATTCATTCATCCATCCTTTTGTGTTATTCTACCATGTGTTGTTTAACACCAAGACATTGCAATTTCCGAATACAATTATAGTATTATTGAAAAATAGACAGACAATTAGATCGGCTGAAAATATGCAAATAGATACTGTAGATAGATAGACAGACAGACAGACTCATAGATATATAGAAAGATAAATAGATTTAAAGGCAGACAGACAATAATCAAGATAATTGGCCAAATAATTGCAGCTAATTTTTCACATAACTGCATTTTTTTTTTAACGCACACTGACCCTCTCGGTGACTTTGAAAGAACGCATCATAAGTCAAGGTCTTCCTTTATAGTTGGACTTAGATTGGTGATGTGGGCCAGAAGATTGTGTTGAGCTGTTCATCTGCCGATACGGGGCACTGGCTGACTGATGGGCGTTGGCCAATGTCACTAATAATCAGGGCAGTAATGATCTGCAGACAGGGGGCAATGGATTGTGTCAGGGGGGTCGGAGGTGACGGGAGGCCTGTGAACAATGGTGGGCTGAACTCATCCCAGTGAAGTTTTTGATCCAGGCCAAGTTCACACAGCTGCCCAGATGTTCTGTCTATTTTGCTTTGGGGGTGTAAAATGTAACATATATTATATGTTTGTATAAAATATGTTATTTATACAAAAATGTGAAATCTCACATAATCTGAACATGCCATTTTTTGTGTGAAATCTATTACCACTGTTAAACTAGGTTTTTAATTTTTTTTATATCATAGCGGTAAATTTTACTTTAAAAACGTTTTTTATTAAATATACTTGTATTTTTAGTATTTTCTTGTGTTTTTACCGGTATTCGAAGAAAAATTGTAATCGTTATTTTAATATGCATTTTAATGTAATATTTTAAATCTAATATTTCTAAATGTGATTTTCTCCTCGTTAAAATAAATATTTCATTGAAGTTGTTTAATATAAATATTGATTCCCATCATATGCAATTTTATTTTTAATGTTTTTTTTTTTATTATTTCTAAAAGTATGTATACGAACATACATGCATACATACGTACATATAGACCTGTATACATACATAATACATATATAATTTTTCCTCAATCCAGAAGATCAACAAACTATAAAATAAGAATTGACACTGTAATTTTTTATTTTTTTTCTATTCAGGCCATATGAGTGTAATATCCGTCTTTCCCTTTAACACCATTCCACATATTTTGGGCAATCATTCAACCTAATACCACCCCATATCATTTACATCGACTTTAACATTGGTATTAATCCAGCAAGATCCCGAACGTCTTCCCGACAGGAAAGATGATGGAGATGCGGGATAATCTGAAGGAGCCATTATGATAATATCATTTCAAATGTACAACCACATTTACAACCTCCTGGAAAACACATCTAGTACAGGACCACAAATAAATAAAAAAATTTGATAAAAAAAAAATTTAATCTCAAGTCTTAAGTTAGCGGCAAAATCTTTGTTTGTTTAAAAAAATTAAAATATTGCTAATTAAAATAATGTAAATGATTTGTATCCATTAAATCTGATACAGTGTTTATTATAAAATCGCTTTTTAAAGATGATAAGATGAGAAGGATCATATAAGTCTGTGTGTATGTGTGTTTGTGGGAGAGAAAGAAAGAGAGAGAAAGAGAGAGAGAGAGAGAGAGAGAGAGAGAGAGAGAGAGAGAGAGACAAAAACTGTAAAAAAAAAAAAAGGTAGTGGCTACTGCTTTGGTAATTTAAGAGAGTGCTAATGAGTGTCTGCTAACCTTTCTCCACAATCCATCAAACCGTAATGGAGTAGAAGATCCTCTTTCCAATTGTGCTTCATTAAAAACTTTCTATTAAATCTAAATATGACGCCATGTACCAATGAAATTAATAGAGTTTCTAACGCTTATTTCATCCCTATGGCCTTAAAATCCCCCCCAAAACATTTTAACTACATTGATTTTATTATTTAAATATGATTTAATAAGACAAGGGTCTCTAAAAGTGCAATGGGACAATAAAAATATGTTGGCAAAATCAATTCATAGTGCTGTTGGTGCAGTACTTTAACGGTTACATATCATTTTCGTCCGGACGTTCACTTCAGCTCCACAGTCACAGAATATTTACTCTGCAAGCATTACACTTCTAATATTTCTGAGAATGTAATACCTGTAGAACCTATAGGCAGTTTGGGCACTTTATTATACATTTTATATCTAGATTATAAATTTCACATGTTTTTACAGGTTTTTTTTTACCTTTACATTTAGAGTTGAGAATTGTCTTCCAATCTTTCTGGTTCAATAAATATTAACACAACTGCTACTACTACCACCACTACAAGTAATACTAGCATTAGTTCTACAACTTCTACCACTACCACTACCACCGCTACTACGACTATCACCAATATTACTACTACTACTACTACTACTACTACTACTACTACTACTACTACTACCACTACTACCACCACTAGTACCAATACTAATTCTACCACTACTAATTTCTACTATTTTACCACTACCAGTAATATAACAAACACTACTACAACCACTTCTACTACTTTTACTTCCTCTACTTCTACCACTAGTAGTACTATCAGTACTACCTATACAGCCTCTACTACCATCACTATAACTATTACTACTACTACTACTACTACTACTAAAAACATCATCAGCAACATTGATGATAATAATAATAATAATAATAATAATAATAAAGACAGGTGATTATTTGTTTGCATCATTCAAATTTGGCCGCAAGTCAGCGTGTAGGCGTGTGAGTGTGTACGCACGTGTGTGTGTGTGTGTGTGTGTGTGTGTGTGTGTACAGTTTGTGTGTAGGAGAGTCTTAATTAGCAGCTTATTTCGATTGGGTGACATGTTACCTGTCAGAGTCAACACGCAGCGCTATTCAAGCCTGGACTGTTTGTTTCTGTCACTCAGCTGCCAAGAAACTCCCAAATTTACCCCTTGCCTTCCTCTTCCTCTTCAGTCACCGTAATGTTGTCCTTTTCTCTTCCAAAATTTACAGTTTTGACAGTTTCGGCAGCATGAAGCCAAATTCAAGATTGAAATTTGTGAATTATTAGCAGATGGTGTATTTTTGTCCACTGATTCATTAAAATTATATTTTTGGAGATTGATGACAAAGTTGAATTGATCATTAACCAAAATACTTATATTTTATATAATATAATGTTTAATTTATTCCATTTAATTCATTTTTTTTATTTATTAAGATTTAACAGCAAGTCATCAGAACCCAAAAGAGTAAACACATAATAATAAAAATAGTTAAAGAAATGCTTTTTACCAAATCAAGAATTTGTTCAAAATGATCCGATATCAAATACTTATTGTACATTACGCTAAAAGTTTTCTTTCAAGTAAAAAGAAAAGAAGATAAATTCTGTCACGACAACTTTATTAACTAACTACAGGGAAGCTCATCTGTTTAACAAATTAAAGGTGCATTACCATTTAAAATATATTTAACAAATATATAAAACAAACAAACAAACAAACACACACACACACACACACACACACACACAAACACTAAAAAACTAAAAACTAAAACACTTTCTACAAGTTAACTAGAAAAACAGCAAACATTTTAACGGGCAGATTCGAAACTTTTACTATGAATTAATAATCAAATCAATAATATAAAAGCATGAAATATTCAATCTACTCATTGTTATAACTCAAACTGAGTGACAGCAAATGTTCCTGCTGAGTTTTCAAGGTGAGTTTAACAAGCGCTCATAAAACGCTGACTTGAGTGTCATGTGGAACAGTTTAGGTGTGTGTGTGTGTGTGTGTGTGTGTGTGTGTGTGTGTGTGTGTGTTGTGACGGACTAATAGTCCACTCAGGTGTTTCTCTCTTTGCTGGTGGCCTTGTGTTTGCTGGGCCGGCGGGTCGTGTTTTTACGAGTCCGGCTAATCGGCACCACTGACAGCGCCAACATGATAATTACCCGCAGCCACACACTCGCTCACTTTGCTTTGTCCTAATCTTAAGATAATATTATCAACTTTACTGAAGAAGAGTGTGTGAAGGAAGCGAGTGAGGTGAGACGGCTTGACGACTAGTGTTTATTAGCCAGAGAGGGGCGGGGTTTAGATGTGGCGAGGTCACATGGCTCAAGCAGAAACAGCGTCTTTGCTTTATTCTCTTCTACTGTGGTTTATTTAAAACATCACACCCTTCGCCATTCTAACCTTTACTACTCACTGTTGAAGACCTAGCTTTGTTGTTGTGTTTGTCTGTCTGTCTGTCTGTCTGTCTGTTTAGTCCTTTGTCTATCTGTCTGCCTTTCTTACTGTTTCTCTCTTTTTTTTTCACATGCAGATCAATCTGCCAGTCTTTCTGTCTGTCCTTTTTTGTCTCTTTGTATATTTATCTTGTCTGTCTATATATGTATCTAGTCTTTCTGCCTATTTTACACACCAATGTCTGTCTGTCTGTCTGTCTGTCTGTCTCTCTGTCTACCAGTCTATTCCCTCAATCTGCTTGTCTAAATCTCTTTTGTTTCTCTGTCTATTTTACAAATGCGTATTTCCCTGTCTGTCTGTCTGTTTATTTTTGTCTTTTATTATGTTTACCGTGTCTGTCTTTCTAAGAATCTATCTGGTTTGTCTGTCTTTTTATATATATATTTATATAGTCTGTCTGTTTGTACATCTATCTATCTATCTATCTATCTATCTCTATCTATCTATCTATCTATCTATCTGTCTGTCTGTCTGTCTGTCTGTCTGTCTGTCTGTCTGTCTGTCTGTCTGTCTGTCTGTCTGTCTGTCTGTCTGTCTGTCTGTCTATCTATCTATCTATCTATCTATCTACACTACTCTGTGTCAGACAAGCACCAACTGACCTTTCTACATATAGAACGGAATGAAGAAGAACAGAAAGAGGGCAAGATGGCAAATGGCAAAAATGTACACAGTGTCCCCCTGTGTTATAAATCTGAACGAGGGTCTCGGGCAAGCCTCGCTGCTGGCACTGCCCAACGCCATCCATCACATCCTTCTGCTCCTGGTTTCTCAAAGGCCACAGGACATGATGCAGAACATCTCCATGTCTTCACCACCCAGTGATGAGAGCATTTTGTTCTGCCACCCTGTCGACGACTCATCACATGCCTTTAGAAAGCAGTGAAGTCAAGGGCAAAGTCATTTTTTATTCATGGGAGACAAATTTACATGTCTTTACATATCTTGTTTATATGCTTGAAACACACACACACACACACACACACACACACACAACACGGCAGGATGGGTTTTGCATCCTTAGAGATAGGGTGAGATGATCGGTCACCCGAGAGAAACTCACAGGAGAGTCACTGCTCCTTATGTAGCCATTCTATTTCAGATGCCTTCAGAACATCTATCAGGGGAGGAGAGATGGCTTGAGAACGCTTGGTGTTCCCTCTGAAGAGCTGGAGGAAGTGTCCAGAGAGCGCCAAGTCTGGGCATCACCTGATGGGATGCTGCTAACACGGACTGGCCCTGCAGCAGATGATGATGGATGGATGGATTGATGGATGGGTAGATGGATGGATGAATGGATGGATGAATAGACTTACAGACGGATGGATGGTAGAATGGATGGATGGCAGAATGGATATATGGATGGAAGGATATATAGATGAGAGGATGGATGGATGGATGGATGGATGGGTGAATGAATGAATGAATGAATGGAAAGATAGATGGAAACGAAAAAAACGAACGAAAGAATTGATGGGTAATTGTTGAATGGAAGGATAGATAGATGGAAGAGTGTATGGATGGATGAACGTATGGATGGATGATTGAAAGATGGATGGATGGAAGAATGAAAGGATGGAAGAAAGGATGAAAGAAAGTATGGACAAGACAGATTGATGGATTGAAGAATGGATGGATGGCAGAATGGATAGATAGATGGAAGGATAGATAGATGGATGGATGAATGGATGTATGGATGACTTGAATGGATAGATAGATAGATAGATAGATAGATAGATAGATAGATAGATAGATAGATAGATAGATAGATAGATAGATAGATAGATAGATAGATAGATAGATAGATAGATGGAGAATAATTGCATAGCTTTTGTCTTCTTTTCAATACTTTAAAACATTAAAAGATGTGATGTTGATCTTTGGGAAACGTCACCAGGCCATGCTTTATAATTCTCTTCTACAATAAAAATGGTAATGTAGAATTTAAATAAAAGATCAAAGCAACAAACAAATCAAATGAATCAAAAAGTGAAATCCAAGCTTGTATCGAAGATGTATTATTAAGAAAAAATCATGGTCTTTTATTGTCAACTGTCAATGATGGCAGCAGCATGAACTGACCTATTTGCAGTTGGAAGGGAAAATAGACTAATTTACAAAAGCTTAAATGTATAAATTATGTATAAAACAAATCACCTTTTTAAGGGCAAAAATAAAACAGTTCAAACTAAACAGTTCAAAACAAACTAGGCAACCAAATAACTAAAGAAAAATATTTGTATTTAGTTATATTCATAATTTTACTTGGTTAATTGATTGAGTGACAGATTGATTGATTGATTGATTGATTGATTGATTGATTGATTGATTGATTGATTGATTGATTGATTGATTGATTAATTGATTGATTGCAAATAACCCAAGTCATGCACATGCTTTTCTTGTAAACATTAAACAAAACTATACCGTTTCAATTATTATTAATTGTTTGACCATGTGAAAATTATCAGATATATGGTATATTTATCTTTCTAAATTAACAACGTAATTCAATATACGTAATAAATAAGGGGAATCAACAATTTTGATAAATCACTGAATAAAGATTACAAGGACAATCAAAACAATTACGGCACAATTAGCAACAATTAATAATACCATAAATCACATCATTACACGGCATGTTTGAAGGCAGCAGGATTTTGGAGGGAGCCAGCGTTCTGGCACCAAGGAAATGTGTTATGTACGGAGAAAGTGCAGCCAGTGACACCGAGAGATTTACTGTGCTAAAAGCAATGCAATTAGGAGAGAGGTTGAGAGGCTGGAGAGGGTTTGCGCGCAGTGTTAAAAGGAAGAGAGATTTGACAGGCGTGGACAGACTCTTTTCCGCTGATGAAAAAATATACAAAATGGGCCGTTGTTATGGCACACTCAAGATAATTTGCAAAGCAAAGTGGCCTTAACAAAATGCTTTTAAAAAGTTTCGAGGTTAACTTTAAAGTGCTATTTTAGTTTCAGACGTGGATTAATACAATTCAGCTCTGGAGGTGGAGAGGTCGACAAATTCACTTTTTCAATATTTTTTCCAGTCAAAGTTTAAGTTGTGAAGGTTGAGTTCTACGAGAGAAATTGTTTGTAAGATTTAGAAATGCAACTATTCAATGACTTATGAATATATATATTGCGAAAATAACTTTTTGGTAAAATTTTGACTAAATATTTGTATTACATGTTTTTTTTGGTATTATTATTATGCAAAATCAGCAAGTAATTATAACAATTTAAATTTGATTTATTTACAGCTTTTAATTCAATTAATTGAATTCAGATCTGGAGGTGGAGAGGTCGACAAATTCACTTTTTCAATATTTTTTACAGTCGAAATGAAAGTGAAGGTTGAGTTCTACGAGAGAAAATGTTTGTTAGATTTAGAAAAGCAACTATGCACTGACTAATATTTATAATGTAAAAAGAAAAATTTTTTTGTTAAGATTTCGTCAAAACATTTTAATTCATTTATTTTTGGCAATTAGTATTCTGCAAAATCAGCAAGTAATTTTAGGAATTTCAATCTGATTTATTTACAACTTTGATTCAAGGACAAGAAGCCTGTCTATGATCGGACCTTATATTTTAAGAACTATTTTAAGAGAAACAGCAGCTCTTTGTGAGATCATAGTTTGGCCTCAAATAGGTTTTTCTAGTACTTTGGCCAATTTAATAATTGCACCACTTATGCAGTTTAAATTGTGTGTTTTATTTATTTTTGTATATATTTTGACTAACTGCAGCGACTGCTTGACATTCAGAAAAATATGACACCTTCACCGTCAAGACCTTGAAAAAATGCTTTGAATCATGGTCACACACCAGAACGATCTATAGTTTCTGCTTTAAACCACAGATCGCTAGTACTTGATAATTAGGAATAATCAGATCCATAGAATGTTCTTTCTTTAGCCAAGGTCACCAGAAGCTCAGCAGAAGTGTCTCACGACTTCCAGAAATACAGCTTCGGGTTGTCTTGTCTAATCCTGCTAAACCATGGGACTTTTTTCAATATCTTTTTGATCGCCGTAGGTGGTTCAGCAGTTAAAAATGCAGAGCATCAGAGGTGGTGGCCTGATGTTTCTACACTCCCACTGAGAATTTCTGATTTGGCTTGTATGTTACGCTTCATTTTGATTTAGGATTTTTCAGGTTTCCAAATAGTAATTTATTTTAGGGAATCAATGAACTTTCACTTTTGTATAAAATTATGTGACATTGAACTAAACGTCACTATTCGACCTTGTGAGGAATAATGTTTGAATTAGGTATGTGTTAGATTAGATTGTTTATACGGACTGTATTTAGTGCATAAATTATTAAACTATGATTTACTGGATTTATTTAAAAATTACAAAAGAAAATAACAACTTCTCAAAGTCATTAGTATCTACCACATCGTGTAAATGCTACATATAATCTAAATTGATCTGATGAGTTGCATGAATGTTGTAACTAATTTTAATAGTTAATTTGTTTAGAATTAGTATTTAGGAAGTATATAGTGGACTAGTGAGACGCCCCATTAAGTCAACTAAATTTTGAGATCTGTGTAGAGTTTCCATGTTCTCCATGACCCAGAAATGGATAAGCGGTTCAGAAAATGGATCGATGGAAAAAAAAATCATGTGTTTTGTCTTCATACTTGTATATATTTTACATTTAATGCTACTTTTACTGCTGTTGAATATGCTGAGATTTACCCATCGTGAGATCCAAAAAGCATCATCACTCATCTGTGGCAACTGTTTTAGTCGTGCGATCACTCCCATCAGCTAGGTTTTCTGTAAGGTCTTGAGAATAAAGAACCTTAAGGTTGACTTGACTTTGACAGTAGAGCAAAGGTTCTATTTATACCCCGACTCTGAACCAGAAGGTGGAGATGGAGCTGTTAGCTGTCCTGCTACTGGTACCACCCTGAGTTTGTATACTCATGTGTCTTCTTTTGCTCACTGGCACAAATAGTGCAGAAAAGCTAAGCAGGCATGACCACTTTGGCTACTTCGTGGACTTTGGCAAAGTTAAACAAGGTGAATGTTGAGTATTAGAGAAGTGTAGGAGGTTTTGTTCACTCCTTTTGGTGGGCCGTGCATGGTACAGCTGGGCATTCACTCCATCTGAAGGGTATTGGGTCAATAACAGAAATAAAGAAACATTAAGTGACCAAGTTGAGGTACCTCACATTCAAACAAATAAAAAAAATATGTGAAAATATATACCCTATAAAATATAGAAGTATTTTATAGAAGAACCTTATCTTCGCATTGACAGTAAGCAGAATTCTGTGTGCAATCATGAAAACCGGAATATCCTCAATTGCCCATATATGGAAATAGCAAGTGAAATCGTAGCACCCCCTGCTGTAGATATACTCTTCTACACTAAGAAATAATATTTTACATTTTACTTTTATACATGATTCAAGTAAAAGAGTCATAAATTTGGTTTGGTAAAAGAAATATTGTGGAGAGAAGTATTTAACCTGAAAATTAGGCTTCAGGAAAATCAGAAGACCAAGACAGTAATAAGGTACTTTGGTTCACATAATTAAAAAAAAAAAAATAATATATATATATATATATATATATATATATATATATATATATATATATATATATTGTGTCTGAAAATAAAAGTGGGAGTTTTTATATTTGTATAAATATTTAATAAATGTTTAAACATTAGTACTGAAATGCTAATTTTTATACTGGTAAATTACAAACATTTTTTTGACTTCAAAGAAGACTTTAAAAACCCTGATGACCCACTATTGTGACCCACAATTGCTGGTGCAGCGTTAAAATAATCAGTCCTTGTGAGTAGGGAAGGAGTCGTGAAGTCTGCAGAAGATGAGTTTTGCATGTGTTTGCTTTGTGTCCGAGAGCAGCTACCTGGGGTCAGACGTGGAGTTGAGTGGCATGTGACTAATAAGGAAACACTGGACCTGCTGAGTGGTCAGCTCACCTAATGCTCTTCTGTCTTCAGTGAAGCATAGTGAGTCTGAGACGCTGTTAAGATGCGTTGTGATGCTCTGACTCCATTAATAGTCCTGTCACATTCGCAGGGCTGATGTGCATCCACACACGACTCTTGAGCACCAGATGGGAGGGACGTTCACAACAGGAAATGAGGAACTGAATATATAAAGAAAAAAAATTACACACTGGCAGAAATGCCAGTGCTTGATTAATTGTAGATTTACTCAATGGCTTGACAATAACACTCTTTCAGCACTCTGTTAAACATGCTGGCTGTTAATCTACAGTATTTACTACTAAGAACTAGTATTAAAAGGAAAACATATAGAAATGTGGGACAATGCGCTGCAAAAAACAATTCTTGAGAAGTCAAACAATCTTAAAATTTTCAATAAATCCAATTTCTTTTCCATACAAGATAAATTAACTATCTTAAAAAAAAAGGTTTTCGTCCTCAGTGGTACAAACTGCTAAAATGCATTAAATGTGCTACAAAATGTATTAAAAAAACATAAATGTGAAATGTTAACGGTCTGCTAAGTGTGTTTTTACATACATACACACACACACACACGCACGCACACACGCACGCATGGAAACACATACAGTTTTCCCAAATGTAAATGTAATTAATCTAGATAATTTGTTCAGATTTTCCTTGACTTCATTTTTCATTGTTTTTTCTCATTTCAATATTTGGACATTTATTTGAGAAATTTTGGGGGAAAAAAATTACATTGACAAACTGTGACTTACTGAGACTTTAAAATGCCATACTTTTACGTTTGTCTATGTTTTATTTTCTGTATATATGTAACACACACACACGCAAGCTGATATTAATGCTACACTTTTTCAACATCGGCCAGCTTACAAGCACAACATGCTGTTTTGCTATTTTAAAGACAGAAACATCTGTTGGGAGACTCTTGTTTACATCTGATAAACTACAGTAATACTGTACAACAGTTCAATTCCGATTCTAAAAACAATTAAAGAGTTCTTACGGCACATCGGGTCGTATGTAAAGATGTTCACCAAATCTGCACGTGCTTTCACAATAAGGATGAGCACATTTGATTTGTGCAGATATTGTCAGCTTTCATTAGCGTGTCTGGAGCTGGTGGCAAGCACAGCTTGTGTGCAGGTTGTCAGAGCCATTTACAACAATGGCCAGATATGAACCCCAGGCATGTTTCTCAATGTAAATTACAACATCTGTCTGTATCCACCTGTTTTCAACTTATGTTTGCTTTTTTGTTTTTTGTTTTAATGATATGCTTATCTTTTACTACAATTAACCATATTGTACCTCGTGGTCAATTTAAAATGAAATCTTTATTTTAAAATAATTTTATCATTATTTTATAATCTTTAATGTAAACTGAAAAATTATGTTATAGTTGTGTGAAAAGGTACAGGAGTTTTTGGTTATATATAAAAAAAATGTATATATTTATTAAGCTGTATTATGTTAAACCAAACTGGTAAATACAACAATGTGATATAAATATAATGGTATATACGAAATTATAATTTTCTAAAGTTTTAGAATTGCTTCCAACTTCATAGCTCTTGTCCAAACTGTTTGGTCAGTCTACTGTTTTTAAAAGTGCTTCTATAAATAAAGTTGACTTGACTTGACTTGACAAACAAGTAGCATAGTTAGTTAGTTAGCAATAGTTATACATTTAATAACTTCAGCTCTGTCTGTCAGACTTTAAGAATAAAGAATATTCAACTTAGTCAGGTTTTAAAACACTTTTCAGATGTCGTCTTGGTTTTCACTTGCGATTCATTTGTGCTAATTTCAAATAAAAGCAATTTTGGAAAAAATTCAGTACAATTATTGCTTAAAATATAACAGGTCAATATATCAAAGGTTTTAATACAGACAGACAGAGAGAGAGAGAGACAGGCAGACAGACAGACTGATTGATTGATCAACTAAGTTGTTAGTTAGTTATTGAATATTTTACATATATTCTAAATGTATAATTACAAAATACAAATTACAAAGCAGTAAAAAATATCATCAATTTCTTTAAAATCACATTTTGACCTTTTGCACTTTGTATATTTTGTCAATTGCATTTTCTTGTGTTTTTGTATCTTGAGTTATACCATTTCTTGCCTTCAAAATTTTTGACCATATTTTAATATAGTGTAGTTATTTATATTACCGGTACTGTATATGTTTATAAAAAGTACTGTGTATGTTTTACCCTTAATGCTATTGTAACCCTGTGATACAATGAGAATAAATAAATTCTATTCTATTCTATTCTATTGTTCTATTTGGGTGAAGAGTTTGTAAAATTAGTGTTGGGTTTTTTCCGACGGGTCAGTTTTATCCTTTTTTTTTTCATTTAAAGCACTCGGGCTGGATGTTTGGGTTCATCCACGCCGGGTCGGGTACCACGCTCTCTTCTTTCTTTACCTTGAGCGTTTGTTTTTGTTTTACTCCCTTGAACCCTGCCACACGGGTGGTGACACACCAGGCCGGGGAGGGAAGATGGAGAGGTGGAGCGAGCCAGAATGATCACTATCATTAACATTCAGCGCGGTTCACTTATCATCCCTGACTCCTGCGACATGGCAGCCATTACCTCGCGTCCGCAGGTGGAGCAGCACCATACATATTGCATTGTGCCAGGGCCGATTTATGTATCCAGTAACAAAAGGAAAGTCTAATGAAAAAATACAGGGGGCAATCTTTTATGTTCCTCCACTTCCTCTTCCTGCTGACGGAGGGGGAGCAGGTTGTTCCCAGTGCGGATCCCAGTGCCGGCCGCTTCCCCCATCACTTCCCAGCTCTGCACTGTCAGTCATATTCTCATTTGCAGAAGTGGTGGGGTTAATCTGGGTCAGATGGGAAGGGCAGTGACAAGCGGGTCTATCACATCACGGTGTCAGACAGGAAGTCCGACCAGGAAAGGTTAGTTAGGGGGAGATTTCACAGGAGTGTTGGGCTTCAGAAGTCATGGAGTTTTCGATCTTGTTTTCGTTTATTTATTACTAATTTATTTATTTATCAATTTACTTTATTTTTGGTGGTTTGTTTGTTTATCTATCTATCTTGTTTGCTTGTTTGTTTGTTTTTGAGACTAGCCATCTCTCGTCTTTTTTCTTTCTTTTCTCTAACTCTCTTCTTATCCATTATCTTTTCCTTTCCTGTCAGGTCTCTTTTTTTCCTTTCTTTCCATATAGACCGATAGATGGATGGATGGATGGATGGATGGTCTGATTGAAGGAAGAATAAATGGATAGATAGATAGATAGATAGATAGATAGATAGATAGATAGATAGATAGATAGATAGATAGATAGATAGATAGATGGATAGATGGATAGATGGATAGATGGATGGATGGAAGGATGGATGGATAGACTGTTAAAAACATCACTACAAATAAACAGATAAAGTAAAAGAATGTGTATACATGTTATAATATGTTATAATAGTAATGCTATAAACATCACACACACACTTTGTGTTTATCTTGAACAATTGTGGTGGATCAGATTAATTTAGAATAAATTAAATTCAACTTTATCGTTCCTTTTCCACTGATCCCCCTTCATTTGGAAGCCAATGGAATGCAGTTAGCATCTAACCAGAAGTATTGCTGTAATATAAAATTAAATTACAGTAAGCGAACATTCCTATGTAATGTTTGTTAGTATGTCGGCCATAAAATGGAATTGATCCAATAGGTTTTCATTAGTCAGCATGATGTGAAAGCACACATGAACTACACTGGTGAGATTATAATCTCCATTCAAAAATAATCTCAATTCATCTTAAAGTACAGTAGCATCTTATTTTGTTATTGGCATTGCGTGAGATAAAGCCACCATTCAGAAAAAAAATCACTTAAAATAAGAAGCCAGTTGCTTCTTGGTGAAAAATATCAAAAGCACATGTTTTGCAAACTTCAGAAAAGTATAAGAACCGAAAGAAGAAACGTCAGAGATGATGAACATGGCAACAGTGTTGTTTCCATCTATTTTTATTTATTGCTGTAAAGAGTGTCCCAACACGCTGGTAACCTAATTCTACTCAAGGCTGTGGACCAGCGTTGCTCCTTTGAGGACGGCTGTATAAATAGAATCCATAATGGACCAGACTGAGATGCTATCATTTATCTCCGACTCTCACAAACACAGTTCAGGTCTCTCCTCATTTTCCTAATGATCTCCTTCTTTTTTGCTTTGTGTTTTACTTTAAGGTACACAGGATTCCAGCTTAATGGACACGATTTATCACTGGCTGGTCTTTCCCAAGTCCAGTTTATCCAGCAAAGTAGAAGAACAAAACAAATTGCCAAACCAAATGTGTTCTGTTGTGTTTGAGGGAATTGGTTTATTTTTTAAAAAGGATTAAACGGTTTTCAAACTAAGAGTTTTCACTTGTAGACCTTTAGTTTGATCTTTTAGGTTTGACCAGACACTAGCATTCAGGTTAGAAAGACTTTTTTCATGACTTTAGAGTAGAGTTTGATGTTAAAGCAAAATTACATTTATTTAAATCTAATGATAAATAAAGACCACTTGTTGGCTGATGGATGGATGGATGGAAGAATGGATGGATGGATAGACGGGTGGATGGATAGATGGATGTTTAAATCAGAATGTGTTGTTGTGTCTTGTTTCCTTCACCTTGATGGTCTCCTTATGGTCTTTATTCACACTTCCGACTGTCTTTGACCAAACGTCTAGATAATAATAATTTTTGTTTGTTTGTTTTTAATTGTTGCCGAATGTGGAAACCATTTGGCTGGTTGTTTTTTGCTGTATTGTTTTGACAGAATGTGGTCTCAGGTGATGTTTGCCTGTGTCCTTGACTAAGTCCTCGGGGAGTTTGGGCAAACAGCTTGCTGTTAACCCTTTAATTGGTGCACAGACACGAAATGTAAATGCAATGGTAAAGATGGACACGGAATTCTGTTCAGCTCCTTATCCACAAGACTAAGAGATAAAATCCTAGTGGCTTTGTTTTTAAAGCTAATTCACTTGGAAGGCTTTTTTGGTGGTATAGTCTTTAATTCAAATCACTAATTGACTTAAAGTAGGATGCATTTCAGTGCCAGAGCCCATCGGCGCTCGGCAACATGGAGCTCCAGCGAAAAGATTTTCCAAAGGATGAAGGGAAGGAGGGAAAAGACAGAGTGCAAAGACAAATCTCAGCCGCTACCCCGCGGGCATTGCCATGGCTCCGTGCAGTAGATTAAATTCTGGCCCGGGCCCAAATGAAGGTCTGCTTTTTAACCACTGATTCTCTCATTTGCCTTCAGAGGCTCTCGGCCTGGCAGGCAGCACAGCGCTCAACCAGCCTGCAGCAGCACTTAAAACACATTTTAGCCCAGGCTAACAGCTGGCATCCCGGCCAGGAGAACCGTCTCATGTGACGGAAAGAAACCCAAAGCAGGATGGGGGAGATGGAGGAGGTGGCCAATCACACAAAAGCAGACAATCTGATTATGCATGCGCTATAATGTATTTACATTCACTTAGTGCTCGTGTTTTGAGAAATATATTTCATTGAAATGATTTGATTTTGTACCGTGATCTTTTTATTTTTAATTTGCTATGGACACAGCATAATATTTTTCAGGCTAGTTTTTGTTGGAATGTGTTTGATTAGAAAATTTGAATTGCACCAGTTTGTTTAAGAGCAAGAATGAACGGATATTATTACATTTAAATGAAAATCCAATTCAATTTTATTTTATTTATATATTAGGGCCAGTAGGGCCAATATATATTTGAGGCCAGTTCTAGTGTCTTTGGGCCTAAAAATGGTGGCCAGCTAATCACAGAGCGGGACACACACAATCACACTCTCACTCACACCTGAGGGTTCTCCTATAACTGGAGACCAGAAGGAAACCCATGCAAGCACTGGACAGACAAATGTTCCCTAATTCCGTTAACTTTGTGTTGGTCTTAAACTAAGAAAAGCCCTACTTATATAAAAAAAAAAAAACCTTGAACTTGAACCTGAGCAAACAAAGTCCACTGGGCATCAAATTTAAGCGTTTGCTGTTGTGATAAGATTCACTTCTTAGTACCATAAATGACATTAAGAAAACATATTTTTGTGCAATTTTACTCATTATATTGTAATTGATTGCTTTTCCCAGTTTTGCACTGGAACTCTTTTCTATGTTCTATATTTCTATGTTCTTACGTATTATTACTGGAACTAGTGCTAAAAGAACGAGCAAGCTTTTTGGTAACAAAGGGTCGGAAAAAAACTTAGCAAGTGAGTTATAAATAAAAAAAACGTTACATAAAATAAGCATAAAATAACTTTGCCGTTTTTTTATTTTTATCTATAAATAGTTTAGTTTTTGTTAGTAATTGATACACTGTAACAGAATGCGTAACAATTAAGACATACTTTAAATTAACTAGATAAATTGTGTGTGTGTGTGTGTGTGTGTGTGTGTGTGTGTGTGTGTGTGTGTGTGTGAGAGAGAACCAGTGATTGTCAGCAGAGTTATGTAGTGTTCAATTCAGCAGTCCCTTTCTCTTTTTTTCCCTCTCCCGTGTCCCATGCCTTTGGTTTTCAATCTCATGCTTCACGTCCACTGAGCCCACACCATCAGGGGCTCTTATTTACGACTGAGGGTCCTCGCACAATCTTCCGTCAAGGGTCTGGACCGGTGCGGCCCTCCCTTTTTCTCCCTGGGTTCGTCTTCTCGCCTATTCTGTGTAGAGAGCTCATTATTGTCAGCTTCTCAATGCACTGCTGGACAGGGCTTCAGCAGAATCCAGTCTGGTATATTCAATTATTGTCCCTGTCCTGTGACATGTACTTTTCTCTTTTTTTATGGTGCTATTTTTAAAGTGAATATATGTTGTGGACTTTTCTGAAGTGTCTTTGTCAGCACAGCCCGCCGGCTCTGTGTGCTCGCGGCCTGTCGGAGAATCTATATTAGCTTCGTGCTATCGCATCTATGCAGTACAGTTAAATTGTATGGCGGCTTTTGATTGCTTTTCAGCACAGTTTCCCGGAGCTGGCGTGGTTTTATTTGTGAGAGCACACATTATTTGTACGCCAAGGTTCAGCAAACTTGCTCCACGATAAGCCACTTTTAAAGGCGTCATAAACAGCGTCCTATATTTAGAATGGGATGCGGTGAAATGTGTGCGGCGGTGGACAGTAAATATGAGGTTGCTGCCACTGCCACTGCTGGTAGAACTCTGTCACAAGGCCGTCGTGAAATGTATCGCTCTGATCTGCGAGCTGATGACTGTTGGGTGCGGAGATAATGATGACAAAAGTCTGATGACAAAAGATGTGGTACTGATGAATTAAATCGATGTGAAATTGGGACATTAATCTACAGTTTTTAGTACAGTTGCCTCCCACTTAAGTTCGCATTTTAAGATGAGAGTTTTGTGCGTACTTAACTGGTTAAATATGTCCATTAGATTGAACAGAACTTGAAAGCTGAAAAGTATGTGCATATTTAACCAGTAAATGTGTAGATTGGCCACACCCAAACGCCATTTGAACATGAGACGTTTGTTCTTACTTAACCAGTAAATGCAATACTTTTGATTGGACATGCCCAAACGCAACTTGAACCTCAGAGGTTAGGGCGCACTTAATCAGTAAATGCACACTTCAGATTGGCCACGCCCAAACGCAACTTCCACCTCAGAGGTTTGTGTGCACTCAATCAGAAATGCGCACTTTAGATTAACCACGCCCAAATGCAGCATAAACTTGACAGGTTTATGCGTATTAACAGAGTAAATGTTTACTTTATGTTTATTATTGACCACGCCCAAAGACAAGTTGAACCTACAGTATGATGTTTGTGCATACTTAATCTGTAAAGATTACATTATATTGGCCACGCCCAAATGGCAACTTGAACCTGAGAGTTTTGTGCGTACTTAACCAGTAAATACGTACTTTAGATTGGCCACGGCCAAATGTAATTTGATCCTGAGAGGTTTGTTCTTACTTAATCTGTAAATGCGCACTTCACACTGGCCACTCCCGAATGCAACTTGAGATGTTAGTGGGTATAATTCACAGATAATTGCAAACTTTAGATTGGACACGCCCAAACGCAATACAAACCTATTCGAATTTCAAGGAAAAATGTGCGCACTTAGCCCGGGTGCGTACTTAAAAGAAGGAGGCTACTGTATGTTGATTCCCCGAGCTCATATGTTGGCCAAGAAGTGCTGATGAATGATGAAAAAATGACATTGGGGTGAAAGCTAGACATATCTGGTCTAAAGGAAGCGTCAAATAATTCAGCTGCTTGCCACCTTCCGCTGGCTATAGGTAGGAACAGGAATGGAGCGCAGAGCCTCAAAAAGAGGTGGCATCTGGTGCCCAATTTGTCATGCCTGAATTACCTGAGAGCTGATAAGAGCTGAAGTTTTAATAAAAGTTGGGAGCTGTAGATAGCTGGCTGAAGGACACTGATGAAGTGTCTTGGGGCCTATTTCCACCTCGAGATAAGGAGCTGAAGAGAGAGAGGAAGGTGGGTCGCAGGGCCAAAGATGTGAGTGCACACACTAATGCTGAAGGGTGTTTTTTACATTTCTTTTTTTTCCTCCCTTCGATTTTCTAGCAAGTCTGTATTGTGGAAATACAGTATAATGGCAAAAATATACAGAGCTCAAATGTGAAAATCATCCTGATGTTCAAAATCATCCTGAACAAATTGTGTCATGATGATCATTTCTGATTACAGAATTGGCGCAGAGAATCGATAACATGTAAGTTACAATTACAAATGTCAACGCTACTATTAGGTTTAATTACATTATGCAAGTGTGTTCATAAATGTATATCTTATGTGTGAGGAGACAGAGGCTTATTTAGTAGCAATGAATGAATGAGTATGAGTATGATGATGCTTTGGAGTGTGATTAGAGTATTATAATGTATCTGAGCATAGTTTTCCACTGATCTGGAGTGTGTGTCCTGGCTTCACTCCCAGAGACAGAGATTGGCTCCAGATCCCCTTGACCAAGACAAGAATAAGAAAAAAAACGAAAAGACACAAACGTGTATATTTATATTTTCATTTGTTATTTTATTGTCCTGCAGGTTTCAGAAATATGGTAAAAAAAAAAAAAATAGGGTTATATTATTTAAAATTATCTTCTATAAATGCTTTGTAGTATGTAAAAAATCATGATTGGCAAAATAAAATGTTTTATTAAATGTAATATTAACATTGATTATACTTTATTAATATGATTTGAATATTTTATGCATTATTTAAATTTAGCTAAATTGATCTGAATATTTAAAATAGGCACCCCTCCTGTCTCTCTCTCTCTCTCTCTCTCTCTCTCTCCCTCTCTCTCTCTCGCTCTCTCTCTCTCGCTCTCTCCACTATCTGCTACTCTTATTCCTTCTCTGTGATTTGGCCACCCTCCAGCAACTATAGCCTCTCCTCAGCTGTGCCAGGAAGCTCCAGATGTGCTACAGGCATGTTTTTTTTCCCCCTCGTTCCACTTCTGTTAGCGTGTGTGTGTGTGTGTGTGTGTGTGTGCGTGTGCGTGTGTGTGTGCGCATATGCAGGTTTTGCCAGCTGACTGCACCGTTTGATAACCCGCTCTCTGGATGCCCATCACCGGCCGCAGAGATAGAATTAAATGATGATGATCTTCCCACGAGTTCGGTGCGGAAACAGCGCGTATAAATCTTGATTTCATCTCAGCGTGAGAAGTCTTTATCCATCATCACTCTTAATGAACAAGTCATTAGGCGCGATGAATAGCACGCAGGGCCCCGACGATCACGCCACCGCTTTTGTTTGTGGCATTTGGGGGGCATTTTCTCTGCCCTTTCAATGGGGTCAAACCCATTGCTCCATGTGTGGGGGTAACCTCACGGCCAGCAGGTACTAACCAGGCCTGGGAAAAATTACACTACACAGGAATCAGCCTGATTATCATCTCCCGGTATGTTGCCATGAGTAAAGCTATTCTACAAACTAGATTTTTTTTTTACTCTGATTTTTAAATGTTTGGAATAGTGAAACTAAATGTGCGTTTTTTGAGTTTTGACGTATTTAAGTCCTATTTTGTAACTTGAGGTCTTAAAATGGGACGAGGTCAAGCATCTGCAGCTTACTCACTGGTCATGTCCATAGTTTTAACAACCACGAACAATGATCAAAATGCATTTTCTACTTTTACGTTTTCACACAGCGGCTTTGAAAACCTGTAGTTGTGAAAAGCGCTTTAAGAGAACTGAACTCAAACATTGAATATTTAGAACTTTGCAAATATTTCAAGCTTTTTAAAGAAGGAAGTTCTGTAAAGTGCTGCATATGGCCTTAATTTTGAGTCTGACAAATGTGTAGTCTGAAGCCATAATCAATTATTTATCAATTCAACTATTCATTTTTTATTGTAAAAGTATAACACTTTTTTCATCTATGAAAAAAAAAACAGAACTAATTTAAGTAGAAACTCTTAAATTAAGCAAACATTGCATGGCGGTACAGTTCAATGAAGAACACATTGTTTATTGTTGCAAAGCAAAAAAGTGATTGAGCAAAAGAAGATAGAGCTGCATGCAGAGATTGTGGGGTTCAAGTCATCCATTTTTTAAATTAATCAGCCAATTAGATTTAACTATTTTACATTTTATAATTATTTAGTCTATTTCTAATTTTCTAATTGTATCATACTGTATGTAGCTATTATGTAATTTTAAGGATTGCTCTAGGATATCTTAAGACAAATAAGCTATAAAAGCCTTTCTGTACATACATACATACATACATACATACATACATACACAAAGTCACTAACAAACTTAAGAGAACAGTCAAACTTGAGTTTCAAATGGACTCTTCGTGTCAAAACATGTGTAGGCACATTTTGTATTCTATAAAAAGCCTGATTTTATAGTTTGCGTGTAACATAAAAATGCATTTTAAATGATTGATTTCAAGACCAAGGTCTTTGAAACAAAGTTAAAGGGAAAGAGAAACCATTCAAAAAATTAAGAGGTCATAGACAATTAAGAGACATAGACATAAACAGATTTGTTTTTGAAGGAATTTAGTATTTGACAATGTACTTGTTTTCTTTCTGTGTCTTTGGGGTTAAAATGTTCAAATAATATATTTGCAATCTTGATGAACTTTAAAAGCCTTTTTAAAGAAGCGCGGAGCTTTTTCCGTGTAGCCGCGAGCTAGTGAAACAGACGCTCTGCCACCTGCATGAAATTTGAATGAAACTGCTGCAAGACTCCGAGTCGCTCACAGTTCAAAGAGAATCCGCCGTATTTTGTGAAACAAGTTGCTTTGAGATGTTGGAAAATGAAAGAATAGAATTTGACACAGTTAATGTTCAGAGTGTGTTCTTTCTTGTTAGCGTCAGCTTCAATGTTTTAGAGTCATTTTATACTCGAATTGTCTTTAGTCGATAAAATCACGCTGGGATAAACCCCTTCCATTGATTTAGACTGTTCTCTGATGAAAAAACAGAGTTAAACAAATACTATTATAAAATAGTATATAAATGTGGTGGTGGGGGGGGGTTCATAGAATTATATCAATTTTGTTTTATGTATTTCTTTTTATTGCAGTGGTAGTTTATTATTGTAGGAACCATTACACCGTTTTTTCACAATCATTACACAAAATTTGGCATCTGTGCTATTTCTATAAACCATTGGTTTGGGATTAGAAAGCCAAACAATGACACTAAAGTCAGCTCGATGCAATCCAGTGTCGACAACAAAGCAAAAACAAACTTCTATTACTGCACATGTCAGCGTCATAAACAACAGATCAAGCCACGTGGTCGAAGACACAGTAATGGAGGCCGTGCATCACTGTTCAGCACAAGGTCTGTAACCTCCACCAGTCAGACCAGAACCTCACAGAGAACACGGAAAACATGGCAGAGTAAAAAACACTACACTGATAATATAGTGCTAAACAATTGAAGATTGTTGTTATAAGAGGAAGACGTACTGTAATGGAAAGTCGACATATTTGAATGGCAAGATGCTTTCAGTAAAATTCACGAAGAAATTGACTTCATAGACGAATGTTTTTAAAGTTGTGGATTGGAGTAAATGTGCTTGTCGTTAGCATTAGCACCTCGGTGCATCATTGCTAATAAGCAGCCTGGCTCTCCAGTGGATCACCTAACATCAGGTTGGCTACGTGCCCATCAAGCGTTAGAAAATAAGAGAAGACAGTCGGCCTATTTTTGGGGCTTACTCCATAAAGTGATCTTACCACGGCTCCCTCATGACCAGTAATGTGATAGTGCCCCAGGCAGTGTTTTCAATTTCTTCATAACACGAGCAGCACTCTGCCGCTGACTTTGTGCTAAGGACAACTTACTGCGAGATGACTGCTGTTACTCCTGGCCTTTTATTTGCCTTGGCTTCTGAGTTTATGATGTCTTATGGTTTTTTATATTTGCAATTTATTTAGTTTTAGAGTTGGGAATAAACAACACACACACTTTGTTTAGGTGTGCGTTTGTGTGTGTTTGTGTGTGTGTGTGTGTGTGTGTGTGTGTGTGTGTGTGCGTGTGTGTGTGTCTGTGTTGTTATGAGTGATATTACTATGTACTAAAACACACACCCTATGATATCATTTGTTGCTTATGTCATCTTTATTTTGGTTATTTTATTGATTTTTTATATAATTGTTGTTTAATTGTTGTTATAATCAGACATGCAAACAGTTATGACATAATAAAATAAGTCTGCAGTTTGCTAAAATTTGCTATATATTGTTGGCGGAGATAAAAACAAATCTTGCATTAAATCAAATAAAAATATTTTTACAGACACGCACACGCACACACAAACACATTGTTCTACAGAACTAGGGTTTAATTGTTAATATTATAAAATCATAGTACATAAATATAAAATTATATACTGAATATTGTGTAAAAATGTGATACTTCGGGTACATTTAAGTAAATGTAAATTTTAAAAGTTGCTGTTATTGTTGTTTTAATTAGTTGAATTGAATTTAGTTTTAAGTAGCTTAAGAGCAAATGTAAATTGCTTTTTAAATAAAATGTATTATTATTATTATTATTATAATTATTATTGTTAATATTTTTAGTTTTATCTAAGAACATGTTCTTTCAAATACAATATACAATGCAGGTGTTGCTTTTACATATTAATATAACATGTCAAATATTAAAGTTAGAGGTAAGTTTTCTGTTAGAGCTGAAGCAATGCAAACAATTCTACTGAAGCAATGCAAACATCGTTTTTCAATTTTCTGATATCTGAAAGTTTAGCGACTTGCCTTTTTTCCTCAAACTGCAGTAATTCATCAGAGTAGGTGAATTTGCCACAAACATCAGAGTGTCTTTAATGGCCAGCGAACGTTAAGAGTTCCAATGGCAGTAAAGTGTATTTACAGCTCTGTAATCTCTATAAAACCTGTCATTGCAGCAACGGCTGACCTTCCCTTCGATTCTTCAACACTCACAGTCCCACCAAGTCAGCACACAGAGACCACCGACGTGCCACCACAAACAAAAGTGAGGCGAGTGTGGATGAGGAAGGGAAACCGCAGAAGAGCAACATGGAGGTGAACGCATCTATGTCATCTTACAACACTTCTGATTGGTTAAGAAGCCTCGGGGTACATTTTTATTTTGTGCATCTCAAAAATGCGTCCAAATATGGCTTGTAAATGCAATTTAATGCATCATGTGTGTGTGTGTGTGTGTGTGTGTGTGTGTGNNGTGTGTGTGTGTGGGTGTGTGTGTGTGGGTGTGTGTGTGTGGGTGTGTGTGTTCTTTCTACAGTACAATATTTGAAGCAGGTTCAGATATAAAAATTATCATCATCGTTCTAAATTAATTCTAAATATCACCTAAATACCACTTTCTTTCTTTATCAATATCTTTTTAAATATTGATTTAGGATAAGGATTTACTAATTTACATGTTTACAATTTTGTTATTTATTTTTTTACATTGTTATTAATGAGAATATTGTTATACTTTATTAAATCTGCATCATAATGTTTCAAAAAGTATATTGTGGCTTTAATATTATACTTGTTTCACTATGATAAAATTACCAATTTTAAGGAATATTATTGAATTGCATTAAGCAAAAACATACGTTTACACTATAAATTTAATTAGATAAAAGGTATAACATTTTTTCAAGTGTTTATATAAAAGCACCAAGACATTAACTTGAACATTCTGGAGCTCAATAGAATCCGGTTAATTCCCCCCTAAATAAAAATATAGCACTTTCCCTCCCTAAACTTTAAGATCTTTTTTTCCGTCAATGCTTTCACAAAATTTCCTCAGTATTCTTGCCTTTTTTGAGCATAATTTTGATTGGTCAACCTCAAGTCATATAATATTTACTTTGCCGTCACTTGAACAATCTCATGCATTATTGTGTCCAGTGTTTCATACCGTCGAGATTAATGAGAGAGAACTGGGAAGATGCTGGAATTAAAGCAGGATGAATACGTTGCATTTAAACGAAAACATCTGCGCTCAGATAGCATTAAGGTCGGCTTCATCCTGTCAAGATTTCACATTTCTCTGCATTTTTTTCCCTCCACTGCTGTTTTTCTTCTCTCTAGGTTGTGAGAAGTTTAAGTTGAAAATGGTTTTGGGAATCGTCTGCAAATCTCCCTTGAGCGGATTAAACTGTGGGACTGGAAGAACTTAGCCAGACAATTTCCAACCACCACTAAATTGCTTGGATAGGAGAACGTCAGAGAAATAAATATTATTTTATACCTTTAAAACACTGAGTCTTTTTCATCTTTCGTATATTCCTTTCTTCTGCCGTCTTCTTTCGGCACGAGCGCCACATGTTTGAAATTACACAATTCAGCGTAATGCTCATAATTGATCATTTAGTTGAAAACGCAAACATATCAGACGCTGACGGATTCCACATTTTGTGTGAGCGATTCATTGTTTCCCGCGCCGCCGAGGACAGATGTTCGACGTTTCACACTCATCTGAAGTCGGCCTTTTCTCACCAGTGATTTACCCAAGTGTTTCCAAACCTGTCGGGCCGGGCAGAGCTGGAGGAAGAGACTTCTCCTGGGACTCGGAGGGTCGTCTCAGAGGGCGGCCATGAAGCTAATGGAGGTGCGCTGGACATGAAATTCCTTGCACTGTCATTCTTAATAACAGCACCAGGCTGTAGATGTTCCGTGACTTTCTGCTGAAACTTCGTCCTGTGCAAGCTTGTAGTTTCTTATCTATGTGGGAAGAACATCAAGTATTGCCATATACTGTATTGTTCATTATATGAACTGTTGTGTAGTATGTAACAGTAACTCACAGCAAGAGGGGCAAGTTCAAGGTCCGGTCTCACTTTTTTTCTGATTGGCTTCAGCTCCCTGTGACCCTGAAATGGAAATAAATTCAGAAAATGGATACTGTCAAATTTCATTGAAATTATAACTGCATTCTGTTCACAATTTCAAAGCAAATTAAGAGTTTGTAAATGTTTTTCAATTACATTTTTAGCTTTTGGTTCAGTTGGTACAGTTTTGGTTTTTGAATACTAATGGAACTAATCAAATAATGAAAGGCAGGAAAGGATGAAACTCAAGACAAAAAAAACGAACCAAAAAAAGGATGATTAAATACAAGTTAACATAATAAGCAAGTGGGAGCACATACGGATATAACTTAAAAGTTCTAGGGCAAACACTTACAAAACATGACAACTGACACAATTCACTACACTTACAATATATTGAATTTTGTTAAATATATTGACTTTTTGCACCTCTACTAGGTCAATCAAACAATATTGAACTCTCCTTTTCTCCTTTCTATTGTTACGACCTCAGCTCATGTCTACGAAGGGTTTCGTTTGCGAGGTGTAACAAAGACAAAACAGAAAAACAGTTAGGTCAAAGTAAAGAAGAAAGTCTAAATGCAACACATGAAAGAAATGAACGAAGAGAAATCATTTCCACCCTCAGCCCCAGAGTGAACACTCAACTCTCAAAATGTCAGAATGACAATAAGTAAATGTATTAAAGGAACAGGGAATTTTATCAAAAAGGTCAACAGGGTGTGCAATGACTAAAATAACAAACAAAAAAGCAGCTACCTTGTATTTTAAAGAATTAAATTACCTGAAGACCCAACACAATGATGAAAATAAACAACATAGATCTTATTTAACTTCCTCTCTAAACCAAAACCAGGAGAAAAAGGGTAGAAAGAAAATGAGGTACAAACCCACACAAAGATCCCAAGACGATTGTTTCAATCAAAACTCCACTGAGCAACACTTTGCACCAGGAACCACAACAACACACTAGTGAGCTGTTCTTATGTTCTCCTCTAACGAGGTTCAGGTGACGGCAATCACCTTGCTGGGAAGTGGAAGTGAGAAACACTGCATGCACAATCCCACACGCACACACACACACACGCACACACACACACACACACACATCAAAACAAAATACGTCCTGGAATGTAACACTATCAAATTTTCATTAGTCTTCATTATCAAAACTACACTTTGCTTGTTTCAATCTTGTAGTGCTTTGTAACTAAGCTTATCGTCTTGCTTTCCTCTAAAGTAGTCTGCCATATTGTCTTATTAATGTCTTGCACAAAGCCCGAATTCTTTTCCGCCGTTTTTCAAGGGTCTTGACAGCTTTGTCTGCAATAACAGGTGTCTTCTCTTTCTACCACATGCCTCCCTGATTCCTCCTCACCGAAAGCACAAAAAAAGCCATTTCTTTTAAAGCTCAAAGCAGGCAGATGTTGGCGCAGTTTGGCTTTTCAGGGCCTCCTCATTCAGTCTCACCCTTCTCCCGCCTGTTTCCCGTCCCCCACCCCCTGTCGGAGTGCGGTACCGGCGAGGAGCTACGACAGAAGAATCAGAGAGGGCCATCTGATCTAACTGACAGGTCCCTGGCAGATGTTTCCAGCTTTGTTGACATTTTCCAGCAAGCCCAGTGAGCATCAACAATAGCTTCATTCCACAAACGTAAAGCTTTGCTAGCCAATGGCGAATTTTTCAATCGTTTTAATGGCTTATGCATTTACAGATAAATGCAAATCACATATTTACTGAAAAATACCATTCATACATTTACGTTCTTATCCGGTTTTATTCCTTGCAAACCTTTTGTCTAGAAGAAGCTTTAAAAATCACTGCGGTCCAGGCGAAGTCGGCTCCTAATTAAACCAGACAGATGATTTCATGCATCAAGATTAAACTTAGGCTGGGAATTGCTCCAAGCTTTTTTAATACAGAATTTCCTTTCTTTCCCTTCCACGGAGATTGCAAATTGCAAGTGGACAGGTATCTCTGACCTCCTTAATCCCACTGAGCCGTCCCCCCGTGTCACCTGGGCTCCACCACCAAATTGGTTTGAACTCCTCCGATTTTACAGCACACGTCCAGATGTCAGTAAGGCTGTGAGATCTGTCGAGGAGCTGTCAGGGTGAGTTTAGGACCCTGCCCTCGCTCTGGACATGGCCCTTACAGGTCTTGGATCGGGGCTGAGTAAGAGGGGACTTGTGCTCCCTGCTGTCCTCGGCCTGTCAGCCATGTTTAGCACCTTCACGTATGACAGAGGTAAGATGGAGAGGACCAGTTTCTACTCTTCGTACATACCAGGTCAGAAGAAGGGTTGGGGCTGAATGAATGTGTGAAATACATGCATATCCAATGAAGCTCTGGGATTTGGTTCTCAGACGATATGCAGAAACAACGGTAACATTTCTTGGACATGATGTTGTACCTAAGCGTCCCCTGTTACCAGAGTTGAAGCCTTTCAGAGCTTCAGTTTCATTTTGTCAAAATGCAAGAAAGTTGAACATTTTCCATTATAATGGTCCACAATATCACAAGTAACTATTAAATATCATTAACAATTGCCAATCTGTGCTGAAAACATGTCTATTTAATTGTGCATATGATTGATGTTCAAATCTAGTCTATCTTTTATCTATTTTAAACATTATTTTTATTCTGTCTGCTTATGTTTTATTGCTTGATTTTTTGTAACTTTAAGATTTTCTGTAAAGCACTTTGAATTGCCACGTGTACATATTGTGCTACACTAACTAGTATATAAATAAACCTGACTTGCCTTGCCTACTTAGCGACCATGATATGATGAGTGTGAATTTTTTTATGATATGAATGGTTGAAGAAAGATTAAAGGTGGTGACAAATTCATCTACTGCAAATTCTTCATACTAGCATGGGTACAGTACAGACATTAAGTAACAATCAAAATTGAATTCTTAAAAAGCACTGTACAGTTGCCTCAACAAACTGTTGTTCTTGTTAATGTAGAGAGAAAAACACAGAGAGATATTTGGCACATATTATCATTCATATCTATCTTTTTTTGACAAATATATCATATTTACGTGAGTATAAACACCCCTTTTCCCAATTTTAATAGCTAAATTTAAGTGCTTATATAAGTGCATTTTTTTTTTCAACTCAGAAGTTAGGCTTGGGTATTTATTTAGTCATAAATTTTAGGTTTTTGGAAAGTCAAAAAGAGAGTAAGAAGATGCTTAATAATGTGGCACAAGCATTTAAAAATTTTTAAGCAAACACATGCGAAGTGTTGTTTTTGTTCATTGTTCGTTCTTTGCTCATTGTTCGTTCTGTGTATAACAGACACACGTGTGATCATCTGCGCTATTAATCCATGAAGATTTCGACCATGTCAAAATGCTTTATGAAACCTTTTTTAGAAGGCATATCAATACTTAAAATTTTCTGCAAACAAAAGATTTTTGTTAACCTCCCTTTGATTTTTATTTTTTTTTTAAGCAACACATTTTTATCTTCCTCCCCACAGTTTGACAGCTTCTGACAGGTCGAGTGAAAACCGTCTTGCCCTCTTGAAACCCGGGAAGGTGAAATCAATACACTATGTATTTTAAAAAAGCACTGATACGTGATCATGACTCAAAATTACTACCCGGGTCTGACACAGAGAAGTTATAAAGATAAAAAGTGACTGGAGAAGCAGCAAAAAAGGCGAGCGAGGCTCTTTAGCAGATATAGACGCTGGTTCGCTGAAAGCTCAGCTCTAACGGTAATTGACAAGAGTATCAGAAATTCAATAGTAAAAAAATCAAAGATGGCAACGAAACTAAATGGCATTTCTGATCAGAAGGTATTGGTGATGGTTGACTGAACTTGACTGATTTCAGGTGACCCATTCACACTTGCTTTCCTTTGGTTCTGCGGTCTTCACTGTTCTTTTTTTCTTCTCTATTACTCGGACACTGAATGATGGTGATTTGGTTGAGGCCCAGTGAGTGTCTGAGGAAAATTGGTTGGTTGATAAAAACGATGCTATCAAAGAGGGCTACTTTCTCATTTACATTTAGATGAGTATTGATTATTTATTTACTCAGTGGAGTGGGATTCTTTTCCAATCTTATCTCTCTCGCGTCTTGTGCTTGTCACCTGGTAGAAGAGGGGAAAAGAAAGCGTCGGAGAGATAGAGTTCTTGACACCACTCAAGGATAACCGCATTTTGCTCCACAGATAAAAGTTAGAAGGGTACTCTCCCTTTGTCTCCTTTTTTATCTCCCCTCGTTTTTGACAGAAGTAGAAAGTTTTCAGAATTAAAACTGATGGGACTGCTTGAAGAGGTACAGGTTCTCAATTTGCTGGTAACGAATGGAATTTGATTTCCAAGAACGGTTGCGGAAAATAGTGTGAGCATCACTGGTGTCTTGATTGTTTGATTCAGTTTCAAGCAGCATAAGTTATTGTTAATGTTTATAAATTTAAAGATTTTAATGTTTGTTAATGATGTGTATTAATCTAAATGTGATGAAAATGTATACTTTTTTTTACACATTAAAAAATATATACTATTTTGTGTTAGTGTGTGTGCGCATAAACAAACGTGAATTAAATATTTGTTTTCATTTAACGTTCTGAAGTAATATATTTCTAAAGTTATAAATACATTTATATATGATGTATACTGTATATTTATTTAGAACCTTATATGTATAGAATATGAATATTTAATTAATGTGAAAAAATAAATGAATTTGATAAAATAATACACAAATTAAATAGAACTTGACGCCTGAGGTTTTCATTCATACATTAAAATGCAAAAAAAAAAAAAAAAACCTATTATATACTTTATTAATCCCTGAGGGAAATTCTCGACAACACTGATACACTTGATAACACTGCACTACAAGTAAATAATCAAATTTAACTCTTAAAACTGTTAAACTGTTAAAACAAAGTTACACTAATTCCTAATTACAACTTGTGTGTCATTATTTAGGCTGATTATGAGCAACAATTTAACAAAACGACATGTTATAATTAATATTTGCCGTACGTATATGTAAAGTTATATAAATATAAAACATGCATACATTTACTGTATGCCATTTATTAAATTGCAATTGTGTGGATGGAATACAGTCCCAAAAAATTCTAGAAATTCACTGTGTGCATTATTTTCTTTTTTCCTGTTTATTGTTGGTATGTAAATGTATGTTCTGTATACATCTGCTTTGGATGTTTCGGATTGTGCGACAATAAATGCCACCATATGCATATACACCATGAATGGCCACCATAGAGATACAACATTAATATTTACGCCACTGTTTACAAGCTGCACCAAATAAAAAGAAGTTGAGGATTCTCAAATGGCTGAATTCCGCAGCATCTGCATTGCACGCGCTCCCAGTCAGTGTTTTGTGTGTAGTGATGGGGGCACGCGGACCTCTGCAGCGGTGGAGACCCATGACAGACACTGCCTCTTTCTCTCAGTGTGGTGATGGAGAGTGAGCCGTCTCCTGAGGTGGCCTCTGTCAGCCCTGCTTTGCTTCAAGAGGAGATAGGAGCCACAGCCACAGCCGTCTGCATTAGCCACCCATCTCCCTACGCTACAGGCTCATCACATGCTGACTAACAGCCTGATACACAAACAACCGCTTATATCATCGCACGGCTAAAGTAGTACACATCTTCAGTTAGAAAGAAGGAATTAGCCTAATTCTTGGATGACGTCCATGATGATTGGTTGTGGTGATATTTTGTTGATATTTACTATTGATAAGTGACTGTTGATGTCAAAGAGCAGTGCATTTTCTGAATGATTTTCTATTTTGCTCCATCTACACAATGTATTGTGTATTACAGATTAATGCATATTATATGTAAAATAGTTGCTTTTATTAATGACACTGAAAGTAAAACACAAGTTGTAATAAGGAAGTGTAACTCTGTTATTAAGGATTTACTAGTAGAACCCTCACCCCAGCTCATCATATCATCATCATCATCATCATCATCATCATCATTATAACGATATCATCGTTATTATTATTATTATTAGTAGTAGTAGTAGTAGTAGTAGTAGTAGTACTTAGACATTTATTTCCTAATTCCGCATCCCAACTTTGCGCTGGTCTAGAACTAAGAAATGTGCTAATAAATTGTTGTTGTTGTTGCTTTTGTCATTGCTGTTGTTTTTGAACTTTTGACATAACAAAATTACTATAATAAGAAGAATAAAAATAATAAGGTATAAGCATTATATTAATAATTAAATATGCATATAATTATATTATTATCATTGTGTATATTGTTCTCATTGTTGTGGTTGTTAAAATTCAAATTAATAAAATATTACTATTGTAGATATAAACATTTATATTTAGTGTATGGACTAAATTTCTAATTCTAAAACTTATTGTAACAGTGGGAATAAGGGATCAAAGCAAGTATATATCATATCAATTAAGCTGGTGCTAGCAACGTTATTGTTTTGGGTTCAATTCCCAAAAAAAGTTATATGTGATATGTACATAAATAACATATACATGCAACAAATGTAAAATGACATCCATATTTATTATACTATATGTTTGTTTATTATTTTATTTTTTATTTATTTGTTTACAAAATGTGTTTGTTTATTTATTGTTTTTTATATAACAGTCACCTCATAGGAAGAGTCTCATCTCTCTTTTTTTTCTTCCTTTTTTCCCCATTTATCCGTAAACTCATTTACAAATGACCGCTGTAAACAGATTAAAATAAGTTGCATTACGAGCTAGACAAAGAGTTTGTCCAATACTTACCACATCACCACTAAAACAAACATCTGTCTGACTTACCGGACCTAAATGTCACTAAATGGATGTAAACATGCATTTGCCAAAGCGCTCAGGGTGATTAACTCTGTGGGCCTGAAACGGGCACCGACTGCCAGAGACTTCTGTTGCCGCTCAAGAACGGGCATCCATTTTTCTTTGTTAGTCAGTCAGTCATTAGCCTAGTTACACATCTGGATCCCAACAGCACTTTAAGAATATGGACTGCTTCTGATGAGGGGGAAGAGAAGCTAATTAGCCAAACTGGAAAGGAACATCTTGTTTTCCTAGCACCCCTAATGGATTAGACCAAGGTCTTTTGAAATGCAAACTTATCAAGGAGACACAGTTAGAGGATCCATCCCCTTCGGAGTTGCGAGTCCCTGTCTGCCGTCTGTCCTCTGAGCTAATGAGCAAGCGTTCAATTTCCTTACGTTTTACTTCCTGCTAAAGCTAATCCTGTTGTTGATTTAATTAAAAACATTTTTTTTTGAGAGAGAGAGAGAGAAGTTTTACCTTTGCAGTGTTACACAATGTTTTTACCTCCACGGTTGAAAAGAGATGTTAAAATGCCTTTGGGCACCAAGGCCTTTCGTCTGCCAGAGACAAAGATGGCAAATGCTCTCTTGACATTTTGGGAACCATTTCTAAAAGGGTAAACACTGCCCTGAGTTTTTGCCCTTCAACGGATGACAGCTTTATTATATATTTCAAACATCCCTCCATCAGTGTAGTCAAAATGAAATTCTTATTAATACCTCAAGCCTAATATCACATGGTATTTTTATTCCTACCTTTCAAGAAAAAGACACACACACACAAAACTATACAATCCCCTTACTCGCACTACGTATACTAACCCATTCCCCGCTATACTTGATATGAACTCAACTGTAACCTAACGTCAGTCCTAAAATCCCATTTTGGTCCTCAATAAGTTGGTCCATAATTCCCATATTATGGTCCCCACTTTGACCTAAATGCCTGTACACAAATGATGCTTGTAATTAATTTATAATTGTGCTTGCATATATATTTCAATATTTGCATAACACAAATAATAATCAAAAGCAGCAATAGCATGGTTCAAGCTTAAAAAAGTGTTTTTGTTTTAATCAGTTCAAATGTTATTACCTGTTGAGTAAATGCGTATTTAAGACTACCATTTTAACTGAACATAGTCAAAAAAGGTTATCAAAATTAGGCCAATCCATACTGTGAATTCATTTAGTTCTTGCCCTTTAACAATTTACCGTAAAGCCTCTAATAGAACGCCACCTCTAGTAGAACGCTCCCTCTAATAGGAAATTAGACGGCCTAATGACGTTCTATTAGAGGTTTTACGGTATATTACAATCATCCCTCCATCAGCAAAGTTTAAAATAAATTGCTATTAAAAAGCCCAATATAAAACGATATTTTATTTACATTTGAAGAGAAATGTAAGAGAAAAGCAAGATAAAGAGATGGTGCTTGTAGGGGGGNNNNGGGGGGGGGGGGGGTGCTTTTAACAGAGGAAAAAAGAAACTGGTTGAGGAACTAGTCTGTAATCTGCAATTCTGAATGCACTTACAATCTGATCTGTCCAGGTATGATGAAAGGAAAACAACCCAACCAGAAAAAGGAAAGAGAAACTTATTAGATCTTGTGAATTTCATTTCATTGCATCTTCTCCTTGTGGCTATCAAAATATCCGGGTATCTTTTGGATAGAGGTCACCTGTCCAAACAGAGGGGGAAATAAATAATGCCCCGCTAGTTTTGGCCTGCGAGGAACGAATCTAATTGGTCTTCAGTTAGGGCTTTCTCAATCCAGCTCCGCGTGACCTTGGAATAATGGCAGTGGTGGATGAATAGAAAAGAAAGGTTTATAAACAGCTGAATCTGGCTTTTGTGTGGACTGATCTGCGGAGAATAGACAGACAGAGATTGTTCTGCAGAACTGGGTTCACTTTGCCCTTTGTCGTGAAAAGTGTGGCGTGACCTTAGGAGTGATGCTGAGAAACACATCCTCTCATCCTCTCTCCCTTATGCAGCAATATCTCAGGCAAAATTTGAAGTTGTCAAAATGTATTTGTTATTCAATTGCTCCGTCGCTGAAATTGTAATAAAAAATTAATAATAAAAGATAATAATAATTGTAAAAAGCAATGAATAAAAAAAATAAATTAATTGAACTATGGAATAAATGAATTCCCACAGAGCAATGTGTGTGTTTCAGCAGCAACCGAAGACATTACGACAAAAACCGCGATGCCAGAGTAAAAACCAAAAAATAGCAAAAAATCTATAGGGGAACTAAAGAAAAAGGGAACTAAAAGAAAATAAATAAATGACTGTTGCAAAAACAACAAACAGTAAAAAGTGCAACTGTACAGCAACGGTGAGTGAAAAATGTGACACTACACTGTTATATTATGAAGACGGCTATAAAATTAAATCTAATTAAATGTAGAAAAAAAAAATCAATTGTTAACTTTTCCCCCAAACATGCCCCTCGAATTGTCCTCACCAAATAATCTCATGCAGCAACTTTTCAAATGACTTAGCAAATAACATTTACGTTCAAGTTGTGTACGTTCCTGTGCGTACACAGTGCATTTTTGAATGCAACTCGACAAATAGTTTGAATTCTGTAAGGAATATTAGTCCAAACTCACCGTTATTTTTTTATTTCATTCCGTTGGGTTTAATTTGACGAACTGCTTTTAACCAGTCACCGTCCATAAAACATTGAACCAAAATATAGCTCATTTATTTTCATATGCAAATATGCTTAACAACACAAATACCAAGTCTTTACCGCTCCCGGGGGGCGTTGTTGTGTGGAACATTGAGCCTAGCAGGGTGCAAACAAACACAGTCTCCCTCAATGTCCTGACAAGGTAGGACCCTGGCCTGCTCTTGACCCACCATTAAATCCTCATTACGCCTAATGCAATCTGAGCCCAGCTTCTGTGCCACAAAACAAAGATCAATTAACATGATTAGTGGCACAAACCCAGAGAATTATTGTCCCATCAAATATAAATTTCCTTTGTGATGTTCTGTTTGCACGTTTCGGGATCCACCATTTTACTGGCCGAGCCTTCCTCGTGAAGACGCTTGTCATTGCATCTCCACATCCGGTGGCTGTTAAATATATTACCATATCAATGCATTAGAACTTCATATACCACATCCATAAATGACAGCGCCAGCTAATACATCACCACACGACTAAAACCGCGGCCGTAGATATAAAGCTCCTGTTGCACTGGCTGGCTGATTCATGGCGCCGAGTCCTCATTAAATGTTGGTTGTGTTTTCCACCAGGTTTGATTCGGTTTTTAATTAATTCTCGGAGACGGCTCTGGAAGCGCTGTTGTCATATTAAAGTCCTGCGAGCTCGGGACCTGTCAGGGGCTACGAATCGGTTATGGCTCATCCAGAGATTAATATCTCATCACTGCTGATGTATTACCACGATAAACTGGAGCTTGAGATTCACTAATCAACATTTTAAAAATATTAGGCCGTTTTTTTTAGTCTGTTGGCGTATGATAGATGAGGATTTGAGTCGACAGTACCTGCACTGCGCCGGCTAAATTCAATCATGTGTTGCGCACGAGTAGCTGCTGATATTAATTGTTATAAATGCAAAGTTTAACAAATAACTCCAACTAAGTTACGCATCTCCATCCTTTTTCTGAAACGCTTTTCTATTTCTGGGTCCTGGGGAGACGCAGCCAATCCCATCAACTCAGAGTCTGAAGGCGGGACACACCAATCACAGGTCAGAAATGTAATCTTGTACGTTTTTTTCAGTGAATGTCTCTATGTGCTTCAGTGGCACCAGACGTCTGACCAGGGGAAGAACGTTCTTGGTTGTTTGTTTCCGCGCTCTTATGAATTTAGCTTTAGCTTGACTTAGTGCTTCTGGAAACTGTCAGATGTAAACGCTCTAGATGGGGACTGAACAATTCGGTAATAATAAGAGCCAGAGAGAGTTATGAATTTGCCTTACAAAGATGCAAACAACATTAAGTGTTACCAAGAAATATTTTTTAAGGATTTTATTAATTTTATCTGTACATTATTTATATATATATATATATATAGCAGGTACCAAATCTGAAGCATTCTTGAGCAAAATATTGACCTGTGAAAATGTTGTGTTTATGTGTGTGTGTGTGTGTGTGTGTGTGTGTGTGTGTGTGTGTGTTCACTTCTTGTATGTATTTACATTTGAATTCTATTATAATAACTTTTTATTGAGAGTTTTTGATCGTGTATTTCATGCTCTATGATTGGTCAACATGTTTTGGTTTAAAATGTTATTTCTTTAGTATTATTACTTCAGTATTATTTCTTTAGTATTATTACTTATAACTGTTATTAGCCTCTGTTTGACCCCGGGTGCATGGCCTACTGTAGGTCGGTGCACTGCTCTCTCATTTGGACAGATAGTTATAAAATGTCACTTCATAACAGCCTAAATGAATGTGATGATACAAAATGGCAGCAGAAATAATACAACATCATTTGTTTAATAAAACCTGTTAACTGCAGAGCAGAAAACAAATAGAAGAGATTATCAGTTCGCTCATTGGAAAGCTGTCGTTTGACATTAGCAGGAGAGAAACTCACGGGATGAAGCTTGCGCCTTTGTCCTTTCAAGAGGGAACGCAGCTAATGGCATCTGAAGGCAAAGATTGAAAGCAGTCATAAAGATGTGACCATAGGCCAGCGGAAGAGTAGAATAGCATCAGCGACTAGGATGCCTTTAAATGTTTTGTGCAGGTAAAAAACATATATTTTTTTATTTTTACACTGCTTTTCATATTCCGACAGTTTGGTTTCTATCAAAATTAAGAAAAACAAATCATATGTGCAAGTGTGCAAATACAGTATGTGTGTGTGTGTGTGTGTGTGTGTGTGTGTGTGTGTGTGCGTGTGTGTGTAATGTATAATATACATATAGTATATTCATTATTTGCTATTTGAATATCTCGTCACCTACGTCACAACCAATGTATTGATCCTAATTTAGATCAGCCAATCAAAATCTCTGACCTACAGTATTTTTGACCAGTAATATTTTATGGGGTCATCCCAAAATTTTACATTTTAATGTACCGGTATATTTGTATATATTATGGTACAGTATATATTTTGTTAATATAGTGATTCTTTAATATAAGAAAAAAAGCATTAATATATTTTTGAAAGTAAATCAATACATATTACGGTACATGCATTTTGTGTGCATGACTTTGTTCGTATATTATATTATTTTTACTTTACTGTTATGTTTAATATTAGGATTGCTTTTTTTTTTTCAGAATGCAACCATATTTACAGACCTTCGCTCAGATTGCTGCTCTAACAAAATGTTTTACCTCCCAGCACTGAGCAGCTGAGTGACGGCTGTCATGTTCTCGCTTTCCTCCTCACATTTTCAGACATCATCTTTCAGTTTATCTGAAGCCTTTCCCTTGAAGAGACACTCGCATTCACTGAGACATGGATCTATCCACTATTCCATTTTTGGGTCACTGGGAACAGGAGCCAATCAGAGCAACTCTGAAGCTGAGGGCGAAATACACACTCTGGAATGTGGCCAACCTATCATGAAGTAGGACACATAAATACACACATTCACACTCTCACCTTTTCAATTTTCCAGACACCAATTCTCCTGAATCTGGGGACCTGGAGGAAACACATGCCAACAGTGTAAACATTGGGAAAGGTTTACATCCTCTTTACTTTGAGGCAACAATGTTTTCTTTAGTGCCACACTGTCGCTCCTAAACATTTTGTAATATTTATCATTGTTATATTTATAACTTAATATTTTAATAACCCTCATTACTACAAAAACCAAGGAAGAAGTTGTGAATTATTTACTGTATTTTACATATGTAGAGTTTGTTATTATATAAAAAAAAAACAATGTAACAGTAATTGTATTGTAAATTGTACAGTGAATTTTACAGCAGAAAAAACTTACTTTTACCGTTCTGTTTCTTCACCTTCGTCTTCTTTATCAGCATCAACATTATCATCTTCTTCTTCTTCTTCTTCTTCTTCTTCTTCTTCTTCTTCTTCTTCTTCTTCTTCTTCTTCTTCATTATAATCATCATCATCATCATCTTCTTCTTCATCTTTTTCTCTTCTCCTACTGCTTATTTTCTTTTTTCCTTCCACTTCCCCCCTTTGTCTCTTCCTCCTTCTCCGTAGTCTACTTCTTATGTCCTCCTACGTCTTCTATCTCGTCTTCTCTTCATCCTCCTTCATCATCTCCGGCTCTCTAACAAACTCTCCATCACAAATCATTCTCCATCGTCGGAGCTTGAACCCGAGATAAGCCGCTGTGTCCTCTGTTGCATGCTGGGAATGAGGTAAGTGTCAACACTTTCCAGGTTTTGGCCCAATCTGCTGTCTGCGGCCTTTCCACCTCATCACGGCACCTGGCGTTGTGTTTGACACGGAGCTGATTCATGCTCCTCTCCTCCCAATCAAGCGGCATAAATTATTCTTATTTACTCTCACTGTGATTAAGATGCTGTCACGTAATGTCACTCGCCAATATTTTTATGGATCAGATGGAAATTGGCAGCAAGGAAAAGCAGGTCAAGTTCATCAATTAAAAAAGATGTAGTTTATTTATATATTTAGTCACTCGTCTTCTCTTCCCGCGTCTCCTTTTTACCCCCCCCCGTCTCACTCTACAAATGGACAGGCACGAGTAAAGTGCTCAGAGAAAGATTGATTTTCGTATTAATCTTACATAAAGCATAACACTTTTGCATGAGTAATCCTAATGGCAAATATTGACACACCACAGCGTAAACTAAGTACAGTGTAGGTTGGTTAATGTCTTTCTCTCTCTCTCTTTGTCTTCAACTCTCTCTATCTTACTCTTACTCTCACTCTCTCTCTGTTGCTCAATAAAAATAAATGCATTGACCTAATCTTGGAAAATGAAAAAATATTTTAGCATTTACTGTATATACACACATACTTATCATAACTATTACTATAATTTTATGTTGCTATTTTATACATGTTATTTATACATATATTGTTTTTTTGTTTTTCATTTTGTTTAACCGGAGAAGCATGAGCGGTTTTGCTCAGAGGTCAAGGCTTTCTGAGGACACTTTGACAGGGCCAGAAATGAAAGCGTTAAAATCTATGAACCCCAGAGCATGTGTCCGCTGAAAAATGAATGAGTTTCACCCAATGTTTTAAAAGATAAAAAAAAAAGCAATAGCAGCGAATGAAGGAAAGAGGAGAAGTTGAATGTATATTTCACATGATAAGAGAAAAGATGAAGCAGAAGAAAAAAAGATTCTATTACCGCGGCGACAGTTACAAACCTGCCCTTGTGTGGAGTAGCCTCTGCTGAAAAGATTGATGCAATGAGTTCTGACCTTGGCTTGGAGCTGAAACTGGTGATGTATGTATGAGCATCTCCTTGCTAAATGGACCCAGATTTGTTGCGCTAATATACATGGAAGCCCAGTACCAAACTCAGCATGGCGATAAATCAGCAGCCATTTTAGGTGTCATCTCTGGTTTATATTCCTCTATTGTTTCTATCGCTCTAATCCACGTCACTAGCATCATTTGCAGCGAAATGATATTGCATTATGTTGCTGTCTTCGGAGGGAATGTGTGAAACGCACGTGTCAGCTGGAAAGTTAGCAAATGCTAACACGTAGTAACGTAGTCTTGTTGTAAACATTTCGTGTTAACTCAACACTTATGTTTGACATAGTACCGTACCAAAACCAAAGCTGTAGATCAGCCATTTGAGTTGCAGGAGAGTTATGGATGCGGGAGAAAGGATCACTCGTTCCTTACGTTTCCTCGGATGTGCTTTTGAAAGGGCCGTTCACATTCCTTCCTGGCCGGCGACGGGTCTGTGGCACGGGGGGCTCTGTTTGATGACCTTTCAGTCTGTTTACATCTTTCTGTGGAGATGGCGACCTTTTGCTCCTCATGTTTCTCTGTAATAGAATGGTTGAATGGGGAAAAGATGAAAATCATGTTTTGCTTGAATTGGAGTTTTCTAAACACGGGAAAACAGGCATTTGAAATAATGTGTAGAAATGTTATATGTAAACATTTGCATTATTAATTGCTGTAATACACATCCCCATACTACTTTTATATTGTTTAATTTATATATACACCATAGGAAGATTTTGATCTAAAATGTAAATGCATATCTGTCAGAATTTAATAAGAGCGTGTTTCATGAAAGCTCTTGGCTGGCGCTTCTAGATTCTTTTTATAATCTTACACATTACAAAAGATCGAGTTCAGCACGTCCTGATATTTGCAGTGATCCCGAACTGCTCTGACATTTGTAATTGAATGACACTTCACACCCATTTTAAACTGTAGCTAATCATGAGTGAACCTATAACTGTCAGGTCGTCTCGTCTTTGTCTCACCCCGTCTCGTGTTATTGTGCACTTTAGTCTAATAAAGCCAGTTAACAACAGTTTAACCGCTTAAACTCTTTCGAAGTTTCCCATTAGACTGATTCCTCTCAACATCAGTGTCTACGTGCCGTCCTTGCACGTTCGCTATTCCGCGGTGACCTTGAGAACACCATTAAAAGAATGATTTCGTATTAAGAAAACCGATGGATCTTATGACTGCAAGACATATTTAAAGCAAGCAAGTACACTTTAAATCATGTACAGTTTTATATACATTATATTTATTTAAAAGCCAAAACATTGTGTGAGGTTGTACTTTTAAAATTTGGGACTGAATCATTTTGGTCCTAAACACTGGCTGGTCGAATTAAGTGTGTTCCCGCGTGTTTGTCATAATAGCATGTGACATATTTTACAAACAAAAATGCAGACACCCTTAAATTTCTCTTAGTTACATTGCAGCCATATGCAACTAATTTTTCACTTAACTTCATCAACAGAAGTACATTCATGAACGATACACACAACACGTGAAAATGAAATGCTCAACATCATATGAACATAAGTCTTCATGCTTTGCCGTGACACTCACATATTTAACTCAGGTTTCTTCTGATCATCGTGTGGTAACCACAAACCATTTTAGAGCATCGTGACAGAGGCAAAGATGAATCTAGAAGTCCAGAAATTCTCACGAGTCCTAAAAGTGACGCATGGTGGTGGCAGCATAATGCTGTGGGGCTGTTTTTACACTGCATGACACAGGACAAATAGTTGCTACCAAAAGAAAAGATGAATTCAGCAAAGTACAATGTACAATGTACCTGTATGAAAATGCTCTCCAGAGTTTTCAGGACCTCAGACTGGGCCAAAGGTTCACCTTCTATCCTAGCACACAGGACACAAGAAAGCATTCCAGACCACTGACAGAGCTCTGAAGTAACCTGAAATTTCGTGCCACCAACATTTACCATCTAACAGGACAGTGCAGAGGATCAGCAAGGAGGAATGTCACAGGATCCGATTATCCTGTGTTTCCCAAAAAGATTGCTGCTTCCCAAAAAGATTCAGGGTTTAATTTGCTCAAGAGAATGCTTCTACTAAATAATACAAAAAAATATAAATTATGAAATGTATATGCCAGCAGATGCTTCATCTTTGTATTTGAGATTGTATAGTCATCTGTTTTTTTTTTTTTTAATTTTCTTAGTTTATGTTTTTATGCCAATTGGGGGTGATGTGTGTACGTAAATGACAAAAAAAATTAATTCACAGTTTTTGTTGATGGCACTACGCATAACAAAGAGTGAACATTTTTAAGGGGTCTAAATAATGTTCGTGACCACTATAAATGTATATATGTATACATGTCAAGTCTTCGTGCTGTCACCTGTAATAGATCAATCATAATGCCATTGAAGTCTGTAATGATGCGTTTGGCTATTGTGAATGTCCCCGTTATCTATGACACAGGGGTCAGTGAGGGGCGGCCCCTCTCCAGCAGATCCCCGCCGCAGCTGCCACATGCCATATGAAATTGTGCATATCACCACAACCTCTCTCTCTCACACACACACACACACACACACACACACACAGGCAAACTGCTGCTTCAATCCAAGCACGGTCAGATTCATTTAATCAGTTCAAACAGTCCATTCACTCTGTGTTACCAATTCTGCCTCCAGATCTCTTATCAGTGTTCGCTGTGTATGGAGCAGCTGGGGAAGCATCATCATCTGACGCCACAAATGAATGAATCATCGGACGTGGTGTATTGGGAAACGATAGATACAGAATATCGAGGGCTGTAATATGTTTGCCTTCCTGCTCTTATCATTCCAGACAAAAATGCAGCTTATCTGCCAAACTCACTCACAACCGAATGAATGTAAAGCTGTTTACCCTCCCTGCCTCCTGCTGTCAAGACCTTATTATTGGCTGATCGTTGTCTGAAGAAAGTAAATTGAATGTCTTTATATTAAAATATATATTGGGTCTAAGACTCTTTAAAAACTGGTTCTTTGTCGAAAAGAATGTACTCTATTAGGAAATAAAACACACGACACAATGAATTAAAGTTATTTAAAAATCGCTGAGGAACGACACAGACTGAGAACAAGATCCGCAACCGTTTCCTTCAGATCTCTTGAGCTCCGTCTCTGTTACACCCAAGCCAGGAAATTTATAGTTATCAGGTGCAGATGAGAAAAAAACATCACCACATATAGTCATTGAGAGCGTGAAGAAGAATCTCAGAATGCTGTATCGGGGCATGTCATAGATAGGAGCAAAGAGACAGTTACGGGAAGTTTGCGAGACTTTTGCTTACTTCAAGTGTTCAGTACTGCTCAAATCTGATTTGGTAAATAAGCACACACACTTAAAAAATGTCAACTTGAACTTTTTTCATCTGCGATTCAAGCTTACCTAATTTTAAAACGTTTATTGCATTTCAAAACTTATTTTCTATAACTACATATATTGAGCAGTGTCTTGAGTCAAGTGATTTTACTCATGAGTTTATTTTTACCTTTTTGAGAATGTGTGTGATTTGGCTCAACATGTGGATGTGGACAATGAGTCATGACTACAGACGCAGCCAAATGAAGGACAGGGGAGTTGGTGTGGATTTCAACTGCATTGCCAAATGTCACATCCAAGAGACAGAAGAGAGAAAGAAGAGTGGAAAAAAAGAGGTATAAATGCTGCTTGAGTGACACAAACTCATAAATTCGCACTGCTTTTCTGTACACTCCACCCTCCCGGTTTACTGTATTAAATCATAAGCATGTGGCATATTTTAACAGTGTTTAATATAGAACGTGTCTCACAAAACCCGAGGCTTGGGAATCTGGCCCGGTGAGAACTAGGCTTAATTTAATCACATGGAATTAAATAACTTTGGTTTAGAATGGAACAGCCCCAAAGTGGGAAAATTGGAATAAGATTAAAAACAAACTCAGATGCCATGATTATGTCAGTCATTGAGGACATTACCTGAGTACACAATTTTTTTTTACCTAGTTATATTTGTTATTTTTGTTATTTGTTATTTTTATAATTGTTATTTTCCCAGCATTTACAATGGAAGCAAACTGTAGCATTTAATTGTGCACTTTCATAGGTTGCAACACTTGTCATCACAGAGTCCGATTATTGATTTCAACTGAATTAAATTCTACAAAGAATTCATGAAAATATGTTTCCTCTTTACTGTAATTATTTCGTGTCTCAATTATTTGAGCCATAGTTTGCAACACTAAGTGGTAAGTTTAATTTCAAGTGAGCTAAGTTCAATAGTTAAATAATAAAAATAAAATCATATAAAATGTATCACCAATGAGAGTAGCCATTTATGTGGATCAATAGTAGATTTTGGCCATCACACGTGAAAACGGATGCGGCATTTGGCGGGTTCGGCGTGTTTATGCGCGGATAATGCAATGTAGTGTATTGCTCTCCTGCACCTCAGATCTCATTCCTTTGTTGCAGTGGGGCTGAACACTATGTTAACCTAGTAATTGGCATCGGGCCTTCCCCATTATACGGCCCTCTATCGAGCCGTTCTACATGACTAGGTAAAGAAGATGGCATGAAGATTAATGAGGGCAGGCGAATACAGGAGGGGCTGCCTTTCTTTCTCCCCCCTCCATCCCTCCCTCGCTCCGTCACCCTCCTCAGCATTTTTTCGCAATGTGGAGATATCGGAAGTCAGACCCCGATTTCCCTCCCGTTTCCCTCTTTCCTCCATCGCCTGCTTTAACCTGTGAACTCTGACCCCCGTCCTCCTCTGTTCCCGGCTTTGATTGATGTCAGTCCAGCAGTCACTCTTTTCTTCCTTTTCATTCCAAGGGAAGTAAGGGAGCGCTGGGGGGTGGTGGTGGGGGGGGTAGTGTCGGGGTCGCTCACTCCAAAATAGATTTTCCAACGCAATTGGTGGCGGCTGCCAGCGCAACGGATTGGCAGGGGAGCCCTTTATGCCGTTTCATTTAAAAAAGCCAAAAGGTAGCTGACGTGTTCATTCAGTGTGTGTGCCACTCTGGCTTTTGATGGGGTCTGCCCCGCTGCTAGCGCTGGCGTATCCTTCCCCTGCCTTTTATTTCACGTCTGTGGCCTGTGCAAAGAAACCATCAAGCGATCTGAAGTGTAAAAAACCGCCGCTGATGGATATCCACCATTGTTTCCTCTATGTTCCCTATGGACATATTATTCGGGAAAAAGTCAGGACGCCGTCAATATTCACAACAGGCCGTGATGAGCAGCGGCGTCATTGACAGACTCGGTAAATCACTTATAAGAGTTTTGCATCACGGAGAGTACGAAACGGAACGCGGAAGGTGTTCCGGCAATCAGATAAATTAGCTGGAGCTATCAAAAGATTGCAATAACACTGAGACGCGCCATAAAACCGAGGGCCGCGAGGAAACGGTGTTCGGGCTTGACAGACAGCGGTTGGACGTGGTGATTTATTTCCGAATCTCTCTACTATTGATCCAACCCGAGGGGTCCCAAAGCTCACACCACCGGGGGGGTCGCCCACTGGGTCCAACACAAGACGCCTGGTGATTAAACAGAACAGAACAGAACAGAACGTGGTGGGTGATGATGGCGGTCGGGTGGGGATTCTGGGTACAGCGTGTAATGAGATTATACCGAAAGCTCCCGCGCTAATGAAACTGTTTTCTGCGTCTAATGATATATACATTACATCATCTCACAGCACATTTTAATCACCAAGAAGTGCCAGGCAGTCCTAACAGTGTGGCATGCTCAGTTACACACTCGGGGAGAAACATACAGTAACTGTACTTTATATATCACCGTAAAGAACAAAACAACACATTCCTCTGGGCCTAAAATGAGCAAACGTCCTACACAGAACTGTATTTGTTGTATTCAGTTCAATGTGTGTTTAATCATTTCTTACATGTGCTTTATTGTTTGCTAGTAAATTATTAAGCATTTAAAATTATTACATGTAAGCTTTTGTTGTAAGAGGTTGGCTTAATGAAGAATGAATGAATGAATATAACTATATTAACTCAAAACGCAAAATGCAAAGGTTTGTATTTCACCATTGGACATAAACAATATAGAAATACCAACAACAACAACAACAACGATATTAGTATTATGATTACTATTATTATTATTGTTATTAATAATAATGTTACATTTAAAATGAGAAAGCAGCAAAGACTTACATTTTTATATATTTAATATACTTTATTTAAATTCAGTAAACAAGTGGTTTACATTTTGATAGTGTTTTTTTCAATCAGGTTTTTAATAATACAAATACGCTGTTAATTTAAAGTTCTACAAATTAGTATTTGTATATAAACCTGTGTGTACATAATTAGATTATAACAACACACATTTTATATGTAAAAATTTAATCACTAGTGAAATAGCGCAGAACCCTATGTGTCTTTTATATATAAAATTATATATATATATATATTTATATATATATTATATACTGTGTATATAACAAAACACAGCGTTCCACACCATTTCACTAGTCTTTTGCTCTCTATCTCTCGCATCCCATTCAACTTTTTGTAATTGAACCCCGAGATTCCATTTCACTTGGTTTTAATCATAAATGAGAATCTGACACATAAGGGCAACCAATCATATGCCCACATATTGCCTCATCCCTTTTAACAAATATGTTTCATAGCCCTATTAAAAGGGGTCTTCATCCGTCCTGTCAAAAGGCAGTCCAGCCAGGTTTTTTAGTTTAATTACACTACTCAATTAAAAAAAAAGCGTGTGAGCAAGAGCGAGAGGGAGAGAGACCCTCTGCGATGGCTGCATTCTGATTCGCCTCTCCTTGGGTTTGAGTGGAGATGACATTTACAAGGCTCGCCTTTCAGGCAGACAATAGCGTGATTGATGAGGTGCAGACGCTATGAAGGAGGCCGATTGCCATGTGGAAGCAGTGCTTAGTGCACTTTGATTTATTTATCATCTGTTTCTAAAACAAGGCTGCCTGCTTGAGTTTGGCCCCTAAACCACTAGGTGGGGACCAGAGAGTGTGAAGATTAAGTGTGTGTGTGTGGGTGAGAGAGAGAGAGAGAGAGAGAGAGAGAGAGAGAGAGAGAGAGAGAGAGAGGCAGGTGATGATGGTGATGGTGATGATGATATGTTGATATGTGTTTTTAAGCAATGTCAAGGGCAAAAAAAATTGGACTTGGGAGTTTAGTGTCGATGTTTATGCCTCTATTTATCATTCAATTAATTGTTTCATTTTTGCAAAATGTTTGATATTGAATAAATTAAAAAAACATATTAGAAAACGTTTTGTAAAATGTTTGCTAGTAAAATGTGTTTATAATTACTTTAGTTTGCTTTTTTATTACATAATTGAATTTTTTTCTGATGCATCCATCCATTCATTCATTCATTCATTGTTGTTGTTATTTATATTAATATTAATTTATGTATTTGTTTTGTTGTTTTAGTCATAAAACGCAAACAAAGCAAAGTAATTGTACTAAAAGTATATAAAAATAACTGACTTTGTCTAAATAACAATAAGATTTTATTGATATTATTAATTGATATTGGCACAAAAATAATTATTATTAAACAAAATCTTTTTTCATATAAAATGAAAGAAAAAGAAAGAAAGAAAGAAAGAAAGAAAATAACCAAAAACAATACACTTTCGAATTAGTTGTCTAGAAGTGAATGATGATAATCCTGTAAGGATCATTGTGTTTCAGGAGAGACAGACTCGTAAAACGCTGTTTTGAAAATGAATGGAAGCCTGTTAGCAGCAGTGCATTTAGGAAAATAATGTGCCGTTTTCTTGATGGACACCACGTTTCCTCCAGGGTTTATGTACACAACACTACAGCCAATGAGGCTGAAAAAGGCAGCAGGAGGAAGTGATGGATCTGTTATTGTCTTCCTGTAGTGGTCAGAAAAGTGCACTTAAAGCAACCTGCTTCAGCCCATCACGGGACGGATCATATCTGGCAAAATATCACAATTTTCTAAACTAATGTGGTATTATATTTTGCTTTCAGATTTTATATACGTTTATTATGAAAATGTTTTTGTTTTGAAAATCACTTCTGAATAAAGAGATAAAATACATACAACTAATATAGACAGACAGACAGACAGACAGACAGACAGACAGACAGACAAATAGATAGATAGATAGATAGATAGATAGACAGACAGACAGACAGACAGACAGACAGACAGACAGACAGACACAGACAGACAGACAGACAGACAGACAGACAGATAGATAGATAGATAGATAGATAACTTAAATACAATCCAATTATTATTTTTTTTTTTACATTTTGTTATACAGCAGTTTATGACAATTTACTCTAATCTGACTATTTCCCACCATTTTTTTCCAAACTTTCTTTTGGCAAATTTCTTTTTTTTTTTTAGAACATTTTTGTGAAGGTGTTCGGAGACGGCAGGAGAATTTAATCAACTGGCAATCTGTCCTGAAACATTAGCTTGCCTCAAATTTCCAAGGCTGACGTGCTCTAGTTCATTACACGTTTACAGCAACTACAGTATTGCCTCATCTCAATTAAAAATGACTTACTGATGTTCCTTATAAACCACACAGCCATGAAGTCCTGATCATTAAATAGGAACTAATTCACACTGTAGAGTGAATAACCTGAGAGACTAGCGTGACAGCTAATTAAAACATGTAAGACTTTAATAAACAGCAAAACAAATAATGCATTGTCTCGGATAGGAGAGAAAAAAACTACTTTTAATTGCACGAAGCAATATCAGTCTGCGCCATCAAACCATACATCAACCGTCAAGCCCAAACAATGGTGTATGTGGAGAAATAATGCGTCCTCATTGTTCAAGCATGGCCGAAAATATCGCCGCAATGGTGCCAATTGGGCCAAATACCGATGTAATTTAAATTTTAAAAAGCACAAAGAAAATCATAGAATGTCTTCTAATGGGAAGAGATTTTGGTGGGGGGAGGTAATTTTTTTTATTCACTCGCACCGTGACACTGAATCTACATCTCTGTGTAGACGTTAAGAACAATGGGTGGTCGACTTTCATCAAAAAGACAGGCCTGGTAATGAATCCATACTCCCTTTAATGAGGATACACATAAAAAGGCTTGTCACAGTTAATGAAAAACTACTCTCGACATGCTCCTGTATGACAGCGCTGGAAGATAGTGGCCTTTGAATGGTCATCATCATCATCCATTTCAACAAAACTATTTTTACCACTGACTCTTGATCTTTTGTTGCTCGTCGTTGCATTAGTTAAATGAAACCATTGGCGCGAATCGCACGCATGGGCTTCGCTCTTATCAGTCTGCGTGAGGAACGGAACAGAAAAGTGTCTTGACTGGAACATATTGAGAAGAAAAGCTGCATTGAGGCTTATTGGAGCATGAGTGCCCCATGTAGATACCTACAAATGTCTAATCACGGTGTTCTGATGAACCACGACTCGCTCTGCCCTCCACTTTGTAGCCTGGCATGCTTCAGGAGAACTTCTGCGGTGGAGGTCTAACTCCACGAGCAATGATGCTTGACTGAGACAGTGGGAGAGTAATGGAGTACGACGACTGATAGAGCTGTTCCGACCTAGAATTTCTGGTAATATTTTAAACATCAGGTGAAATCCTGAGAATGTGGGCTTAATGGAGTTCAAACGGTCGGCCATGATGGTCAAACAGAGAAAACGCTTGATTTTCCCGATAGAGCGGGAAACAAGCTCAACGCTTCTGCTGAGCGTAAACAGTGTGGTTCGCCATTATAGTAGACCCAAGGCCAACAGAATAGAATAGAATAGAATAGAATAGAATAGAATAGAATAGAAACAAATTTCAAAAAACATACTGACATCCAAACAGGCTTGTTTAATCTCATTCACATGTTCCTCATAAAAATCAAATGCCACTACTTAAAAAATTTACTAATATAATGTACAAATTGAAACTGTTTATTATTTTCAAATTGTTTTTCATTTTTATTTTTCGAAATATTATATATGAAAGAAAAATCTGTATTTCCAGTTTTAGAAGTTAAATTTACCATATTTAGAGTTAAAGCAAGTTACAGTCCTATTTTTGCCTCCACTTAGTTTGATGGTTTATATTTACAATTTTTGCCTGTAGGTTTCAGCCAAATGCACAAAAGTGAACCAAAATTTATATAATCTGTAATATAATTAGACTAATTATTAATTCACGTATAAGAAAAAAAAAGGGTTTTGAACCTACAATTCTCACGGGTTTACTATTTCCAGTGCTAAGAATTAATTTCGAAAGGTTTTTTATTATTTTATTTTATGATTTAAATGAAAGCCAAACAGGGTTCAGTACAGTATGACATTCAAGAGAAATGTGATTCAGCAGAGAGCTTTCCTATCAACAGAACGAGAGAGAGCAAGAGAGAGAGAGAGAGAGAGAGAGACGAGAGAGAGAGAGAGAGAGAGAGAGAGAGAGAGAGAGAGAGAGAGAGAGAGAGAGAGAGAGAGAGAGAGAGAGAGAGAGAGAGAGAGAGAGAGAGAGAGAGAGAGAGGAGAGAGAGAGAGAGACGAGAGAGAGAGGCAGAGAGAGAGAGAGAGAGAGAGAGAGAGAGAGAGAGAGCAGAGAGCAGAGAGAAGAGAGAGAGAGAGAGAGAGAGAGAGGAGAGAGATCCACCAAACTGAAACATCTGGCAGAGCCACGTTTGCACAACTGTTAAGTGTAGGGTTACCTTGAAGGCTCAGACGAGACAAAAAGGGAAGACAATGAAACACAAACTGTTACTTTACGTTTCCGTTTCTGCTTCGTACTGCTACTATGTTAGTGTGAACTTTGGCTTGAACATTAACCTGTAAAAATGAAATGCTATAACAAAATAATAATGTGCTAATAATAATTTGTGGCAAAAAGAAATATAGAAAAAACAAGCAAAAAAAGATTGTGTACTAATATTATGTCAAGTAAAATGTGCCACTATTAACTAACATGTTGTGTTTTGAATAGACTAACATCTCGCATGATGTGTTAAGCTGCTGAGTGAATTTTATTTAATATTAAATATTATAGTATTCCAAAACGAAACAACTCAATACATCTGAAAATTAACTGGCAAACAAAGAGTTAATCAAAAAATGCTCAGCTTCTACACAGAAAAAGAAAAAAGGTTTACTTGAAATTACGTCAAATGGGCAAATTCATGTAGCATTTGCAATGAACAATTACTTAAATAATTTGTTCCCGCACCGAAAGATTGATTGCATAAAAGCTGTTTTCGTTTGAAAATCCATTAGCGGGCTCCATTTTTCCAGCACACTCTGACATCCTATGATTTTATTAATTTTTATTCCCAAAGATGCATGATTCTCTCACTCTGTTCCTTTGCCCCTAGCAAAGAGCATAGCTAGTGAGCGAAAAGTAGAGAGAGAGAGAAAGAGAGAGAGAGAAAGAGAGAGAGAGAGAGAGAGAGAGAGAGAGAGAGAGAGAGAGAGAGAGAGAGAGAGAGAGAGAGAGAGAACCACTTATATGCCGTCATTGATTACGCCGACTATCAAGACCCTTGAATATAAAAGGTCTCCATTTGGGAATTGAGAAATCTCCATATGCTAGCTTCCACTTGCTTACAGGTCCTGCTGCTTGATTTACATTAGTATTCATTAATCTCTTAACTGTAGAAGAAGCCGAGATTGAATCTGAAAGCAAAGGTGTTTCTCGTGGCCTTTGTGGTGGAGAGAGAAACCACAGACTGACAGCTGCAGAAAGAAAGAAAGATGGAGGAGAAGCATGTTGGGACTCCACCTCATTCCACTTTTTCTCATCATTCTTTCCTCTCTTCTCCATTCTCATCTCAGACACCGTGAATACATTAACATACTAATTAAACCTCAATTAGTACTTGCGCTGACTGTTCTTTTTTTACCAGTGAGATGAAAAATATGGAATGGACATTAGCAACACCAGAGGCTAATTCGTCAAATTCTTTTTATAAGGGATTTTTTTTTCTCTCTCTCTCTTTCAATTATTTAACAATTTCTGCACAGGGAATTTGTGTTAACAATTGGTGCACCGTAACAATGTTTAATTAACATGTGATGATGAAATGCCACTTTTTTTTTTTTTCTTCACAGTTGTCCATTATAGAGAAAAATGCAATTGCATTACAAAAATAAACGTCGTTTAATTTTTCTTTAGTGGTTCTCACAATAAGCCTTGGATGAAGTGTATGTGTTTCGTCCTTTGTGGGGACCGGACCTATGTCTACTTATGGGGACCTTTGCTGAAAGGGGACTAAAAATTTCAACACTTGGGTTTGGGTTGGCAAAGTGTATGTGCGTGTGGGCGAGTGTGTATGTGTGTGTGCGTGCGCAGTTTATACAGTAGTTTCAATTTTTATAACTACATTTCTAAGGGTTTCTAAGTACTATATTGCCATAAAAATGTATAACTTTGTATAAAAAAATCTGATAAACGTAAAACACACAGATTTCATTTTTAAATAATACACACACAATAGATCAACTACATTTTTATGCAAATATTGATCAATCGTGGAATAATTTTGCAAACCTTTGCCAGCCCAAATCCTCACTTTGTCAAAATAGCGGTCAACCTCAAATCAGCCCGTAATTAAAACGTCGACTCTAGAACATTGCGCTTAAGTGCGTTTGATATTAAAACCCCTCGGTGGTGTCACACAGAGCGTAGCCGCTGTTGTTTGACTTTCAGAAGAAACTTTGGGTCTCTCAGCGCCGGGGCTTTATCATTTGTCTTCGGCTCTCTGAAGATGTCACGGCAGAAGCATGTGTGAGAACATGTGGGATGGCACCACACACACTCGTTCAGAAAGTGTCCTGAGGATTGCTTCTGCACGTCCCGCTCTCTGATTAACTCTACCTTTATTTCAGACAGTTATTATAACCAGAGCTGCCTTCTAGACGTCGCCTATTCCCTCAGAACACAGCTGACTCTTGCGAGTGCTCTCGCCATCTTGCGGCCCCCGTCTGTTGTGTCGAAGAGACGGGGGCCGCCACCATCTGTTCCCCATCCTCACTCTCTCTTTTTTTTGTCTTCTCTTCAGCCCCCACACTCCACCGTTCTTCCACCCCTCCTCTTCTGCTCACATTGTCTTTGCCATCTTGTAGGTCATGCAATATTCAAGTTCTCATATCTCAACTTAACACGGACTAAATGGCTAAATGGTCTTTCTTCACAGTGTTGGAATTTTGTGAAGGCAAATATTGATTTAAAGACAATATTGTTCATGACGCGTGTGTGGTGCTGCATGTATTAGCTAAAAAATCGTGATTTGAAAAGTAATAATTAAAAATTAATGTACACATTGTAAAGGGCACGTTTATTGTTTCTGCATATTTAACCAAAAGTAGCCCAACCATTCTACCTGCTTTGAACTTCATGCATGATGCTGATATTTATACAATTTACATTCAACTAATTTCACGCTTTAATACAAAGCAAAGTGCAAGGTGAATAGCAGAGAGAAAGAGAGAGAGATCAGTGTGTGTGTGTGTGTGTGTGTGTGTGTGTGTGTGTGTG
>CM051498.1:19814155-19894754 GCA_028031935.1 Paedocypris micromegethes | reverse complement strand
GAGAGAGAGAGAGAGAGAGCTATAAAAGCTTAAAAGTAAGAGAAGAAAGCCAGGTGTGCACTTGACTTCAGATTTAAGTGATGTTTAATAAATAGCCCCCCAGAGTGGTTTAACACATGAGTGGGGCTGTACATTTCCTTCTTGCCCCCACGGAAATGCGCTGGACATACACATGATTCAGAGACTGAGGAGTGCAGGCGATAAATACGTCAGATTCTCTCAGAGTTTGAGAGAAACCAGGAGCCCGGCTTACTCGTATAGTAGAATCAGAACTAAATATCACACCAAAACAATATAAACACTGAAAACTACAATTCAAATTGTATGCTAATTATTGAGATCCTCAAAGACACAAATACACCATATAAAAAATGTTTTTGTACATTAAAACTATATTTGAAAGTGATAGAACAAAAATAAATAAGTATACATGTGTATAAAATGTATTTAAAATTCATTATTTGTAGTTTTGTATATGTACATTACTTCACCTAGTTGCATTTTAATTGCTTAGTGCGGGTGCAGTGTGTATGCAAATTCATAATTTCAACAATGGAGTTTATTTGAGTTTACAATTTCTATTTTATTACCAAAGTATTATTTTTTTTTAAATGACCTAAAATATCCACAATTCACATTATTATTTTTGAGTGCAACTTTTGAGTAAATGGAAACTTTGGTTTATATTAAAATGTATATTTTAAACGAGCCGGTGCAGTATAGGTAGTAAAGATCTGTATCATTGTTACAAGCATTTTATTATGTAAACATTTACTTGTCTGAGTTGTTTGTGTTTCAGTGTGCGTCCCCATTTAATAACCTTAATGTACAGTATACGCCCACGTACGATCCCATCGTATATTAAATTGTCAATTCGTACCTGTCCACCAGCATCTCCCACCTTCAACTGCGAGAATCCTACTCAGACGGTGACCCTGCAAAGGACAGAGAGGAAGTGGCTGGTAATTAAAATGCAATCTCTGCCACTGCAGCCCCCCAGAGCGGGGCACGTAGCAACAGCGGTGTCGCCCAGGAGCCTGAGGGCGCGAGGTGCCACCTGCCTAGCCATGCCACCTGCGCCCATGTTCTCCCTTCATTAAAGTGTGTATTTATACCCCACGCTCGCCACCCCACCCCCATCCATCCTCTGGTCCGCTAAAGCAAGGCTTTATTAGAATTAATGTGCTGCTGCAGAGACGCATGGGCAGGCCTGAAGCTGGGGTGCCAGAGGAGAGGGTCCCCAGCCCTTGTACTGTCACTTTGAATAAAGGCGACTTGGCGAGTTGAGCACGGAGATGAGCGTGGACGGGCACATGACAGCCATGTTTTCCACCGGGCAGAGGGGAAAGCAAAGTATTTTTTCTGTGCAATCTGCTCCCAAGCACATCCCGAGCCTCCGTGTGCTCGGAATAGCAGATTGAGGTGTTGCAAGGCCGACAGGATAGAGCCGGACTTGAACATGATTGGCCAGTAACGAGCCAATAAGACGTCACGGCCTAGGCAATCAATTTGCATAGGCATTAGCAGACACTCCAGGCTCATTGTTGGCATTTGTATGTATTGCGACTAGTTGCGTCGAGTCCAAACCAGTTCGAAACCAACAACCCCGAGAACTGGTTCGTGGTTCCGTTCTAATTGGAGACAGATGTGATGCATAATGCAATTATTGGAAAAACCTCCGGCATTATAGTGAAATGTGTTGTCAATAAGTCAGAACGCATCCAGGCAATGGAGAGGCCGAATGTGAGTTTGCCATCTTAAAAGGGCATTTCAGTCAAGTCATTATCATTCCAGCGCGCCAATTAGATACAAATAACCTCCATATGACTTTATTCTGAGAAAGGCCAATCTCTGGCATCGCCTTGTACCGGAGCTTCCTTCACATTTCACGTGCACACTCGATGCTCCACAACATCCCAGACGCTATTGACTTCATTAGTGTTAAAAACGGCGAGCACTTTATAGACAGGTGTAGATTTTAGCATTATTAGCCCTCCGTAATGTTCCTCGAAAGGGCACGTGAGGAAACCAATTAAAGACGAAACTCTGAACAACCTGAAAAGGCAAGGAAGAAAGAATCTCCCCCACAGCTTTCACGACTGGAATATTGTAGTTTATTTCCCAAAGAACGAATAGCTGGTATCAACGCTATCAAAGAGAAAAATCAAAGAGGCTGTATAAAGCACTCTCACAAATAAGACAATGCCCGCTTGGCTGGGATTGCCTGTGATTAAATTGTGAGATTACACTGTAAGCGTCTGAGAGAAGACGCGCGTAATCTTTCTATTACCACACAGATGTCTCACTTATATGGTGATGGCTTTTGATCCATCTACTTTTTCCCCGCACAGACTGGCTTATAATAGACACGAGTACATATGGATAAACCCACACAGGCGACACACAAAACATACGCATTTTTCTAATAATGACTGTTATCATGCTAAAAGTGAAATGGGGTTTGGTTATGTTAGTTACAAATCGTTGAGGTCAAATCATTACATCTTCTTCATAATTCCAATGAATAGTATACTGAACATGATCATATAGTAAAGTAAAGTGAGATTGTAAATATGGACCTAGGGACCATATCGAAATTGTGATCTTCTTTTAACCCACCCAAGCACATACACACAGTGTAGTGAACACACACAAACCCAGAGAAGTGGTCAGTCCACGGGGCATGTAGGGTTCAGTGTCTTGCTCAAGGTGGCAGAACCAGCCAAAGGGGGATTCGAACCTGCACAAAGGTCTCCACTGGTATTAAACCTAATATTTGGGGCCCACTTTGGCCTAAATGCTGGAACACACACTACACGTTATTCGTTATGCGGGAAGCTCTTAATAAAGCGTGCTCGTCTCGGCAGTGGCGTATTGGCTGACTCCTGCGAGCTAGATGAGCTCACATGCCGCACCAGCTTGAGGTGCAGAGGGATGTGGGTTTCCTGTTTTCTCCCCCGCTTTGCGGTCTCGGTGCTGTTACAGTGCTGTCACTTCTCATTGGCTGCCTCAGCTTCCACTGGGTGCCACCACCTCAACAGGGGCATCACTGCTGATAGAAAACACAGCGTGTGATTTGTGAACTCTCACCGTCTTTGTAATTTCATCAGGGTAATGGGATTATATTTCAAATCACCGCTCCTTTCTTCATTACACCTCTAAGCTCCTCTGACAGACCAAAAAACTTAAATAAAATGTGCGCGTCAGCCTCGCTTGACTTTGCCCGCCGCTCGCACTTGATTAGACAAACAGCGCGGAACACGAAGGGGGGAATAATGTGCTCATTTATTCATTTTCCCGACGAGTCACAATAGATTTTAACGACCAATGTCTGACCTCCCTCAGGTCCCCTGTGCTTAGGAGGGTTAATAAAGCCCAACAGTCTGGAGCTGAGAGAAAGTGAGGGAGACTGAGCGCTAAAGAACAAGACTGGGCTCCAGCAACAATATAAAGAGAGCGGGAAACAAGCCCCTAAACAAACTGCCTCTCCTCCCTCCATCTTTGCACCTCCACCCCAGAGAGATGGAAGAAAAGCTAGAGAGAGAGGGAGCGGGGAGGATAGAGAGTTAAGACTGCTTTTCCACTTAGATTCCAATTCCTCAAGTCTCTGAGGGACAATTAAAGGCGGTATGGTAGAGGATTCTTCTCTGCGAGCTCTCCGGCGTGCATGTTAAAACTTCTTCCCCTGGTAGCACTGACACAGAGACTCTGTAGTGCCAGCGTGGATGGAGAAAACCTAATACAAAGGGGTTGGAGAAGTGCTTAGAAAATTGACTTTGTGCAGATTTGGTGGAGGATTTATAGGGACTAGACGGAAAGAGGAACCTTATTCCCACTAAAATCCCGTCCCAATCCTTGCTTGATCCATTTTATCTGGAGAGAGGAATCCTGAAATGCGTTTGAAAGGATAGCGTTGCAGAAAAGTTTGGAGTCGAGAGAAGATTTGTTCCGCTCACATTCTTATCGCTACAAAAGCAAGAGTTGAGTCCCAGGAGAAGCTGAAAATTGCTGAAACTATGGTCCGCGGGTCCAATCCAGTCAGTGATGGGAGTATGGGGACCACTCTTTTATTTCTATATCTACATAGAAAAAGAAAGATAACGAGATGATTGTCAAAATGGCGACTAGGGACCATGTACCCTACCCCTGGACCACCACTGCCACATACTTTTTGAGTGAATTTTGTTCATTTAGAAAAACAAGTTTTGACTACAAAGTATTAGAAGAACCTAAAACAGAAGACATCTCTGAAGGTCATATGAAAGGTTGGGCATTGCTGATCTAACAGTCTCCCTCACTCTTTCTCTCTCTGATAAGGAGTCTTGCTGTTATCAGAGATAATCAGGAATACCCTAGGGTGATTAACTATCACATAATTTCTCCATAACAACGCCAAATACTCATAAATGGCATGTGATGTTGACACGGTGAACTTTAAAGGCCACTCAAAAAGAAAGGACCATAACTGAGCTGGCACAATCTGACTTTCTGCGTCCATTTAAGAGACAGAAGAGAAATTTTACCCTGGCATTCGTGGCATTTGAATGTATTAATGGGATAATGCAGATGGCAATGTCCTTGTAAATGTTCTGGCAAAGCCTTGAGTTTCCCAGCGTCACTTCTCTTCCCCAATAGATCAGAGAAATGAACGCACACAGAAGCGGATTAGCAGCGCTAACTCTTGTTAGCATACACACTTCAGTCCCTCAGAGAGCATTCAATGTATTTACTAGCAAACTATATAGCGAAATATTGCACACAGGTTGCCTTGTTAAAACTAGGACGCGTGCCGAATAAGTTCAGGAACATTATTAGCCTGTCATCAGATATGAACACATGAAGATGCACAGAATTATAATTCCACCTTTGGCTCTCGTTCACGACTTTAAAACAATAAAAAAACTCTCCAGGCGGCCCAGGATTTACAGTGAGCAAAATGAAACATATCCATTCACGCTTTTTTTTTTCTACCCCCCTCTCAACGTCGATGCATCATTCCCATCTAATTGTTCCCGCTATTCTTGCAGCCCTTTGTCAGGAGCCGCATGGGAGAGAGGAAAATTACAGACTACCTGATAATTAGCAAAGTTCACTGTTGAACTTGAGTCTGTACCGAACCAATGGCTCCACGCTCGAGCCGCTTTCTCTTAGCAGCTAATTAAGTCCGCCTCTGAGGAGCTCCTACTGGGCTGGAGGTAGATGCTGCAACAGCACAATCCAACAAAAAAAGAGGAGGAGGAGGAAAGACAGAGTTGGAAGAGTTTGTCTCGGTGAAGCAACAGAAACCGCTCTAGTGCTCCCTGCCACGTAATATGGAACTCAATGGTTTTCTTTCCCAAATGGTGGTCACCATTACATCCCAGAAAAGCAAGGCCAGTTCCTCTCATGACACACTTTAATTATTATAATGGCATTATCCATATCCGTCAAAGAAAAGCAGAGAGAACGAGCCACCAAGAGCGGTGGGTGTTAAGCGCAGGTTTTTAATCTCCTGCGAATGAATTAAGCCTTCAACTATGGAACTTTATTGGCAATGTTATCACCATCACTGCAACAGATTATTAAGCGGGACACATTATCAAATGTCATCCCGTTGGGTGGAGGGATTATCTCCTCAGGGGCTTTATCGGGTATAATTATGATTTTCTTGTTTGTTTGTTTTGGTTTCTTCCTGAATGTTCTCCATGCTGCGGGTTTAAAGAAGTCGATTGCGGCTTCAGTTGAGTGTGACTTTTCGCTCTACTGTTTATTCACATTACGAGACTCATTTCACCAAGATTTAGGTGTGAAAACCACCGCCAGCCTTTGTGACGAGTGAAAAGCGTACGAATATTTTCCTTCCAATTAACAAACAGTGGGGAAAAAAAACAAAGATCTAAAGAAAGGCAACAAATGATGGCGACGTGGAGACTGTTTGTGATGCAATCCGAGAGATGTGCGTCTAGTGCGCGAGGCCGTCAGACGGTCATTATTTTCGGCGCAATTAGAGGAAACCTGAAGTCCTTGATAACGAGCGAAAAAAAAAAGCCACATAATTAGAAATACACCACAAACACCATTATTGTCAAGAGAACACAGCCGTATAATGAAGCAATTATAAATGAGCGGCTGAGCTTCTGTCATTAATTCCAGCTTTTAAGGATGCGAGAAGATGAGCGGAGGCTAAATGTTTTGCCGAGAGTGAGCGCTGAGAGGGTGCTTAAGGTAGTCAATGCCATCCAAACCACTCGAGGTTCCTCTCAATGGCCAGATAAAGCCTTAAGTGCCCTGCGGAAAGACTTCTTTGAGCCAGAGAGCGCTTGAAAGAGCTCGGGGTGTTAACGCTGAGCCATAATGGCCATCACACGAAGGGTGCTTATGCAAACTCTCATTCAAAGACGCAAACCACAACTTGGAGATTTTACCAACCAACAAACGGCCAAGCAATAAACCCAGAATGCAATTTGATTGCTTTAATGTGTGCTGAAGTTACAATGGCCGACACTGGCCCTGTTGAGTTCAATGTGCTTTACGTCAGCGAATTTAAGATTAACAATGGAGAAAACGCAAACTTTGCTTCGGCCGTGACTTGAGAAAGAACTCCAAGTTCAAAAAAGTGGACCAACTGTGTTGATTTTGCTCTAAAACACACATAGCTCCATCTTCAACTGGGCAATTAAGGGAAAAATGAGTGGTTATTCCATGGCATTTCCATGAAATTCCAACCAACAACAACCTCAAATCTTGTTTGGATTTTATGTATGACATGTTTGATTTGCTGATTTTCCCAACTACTGTCATTTTGGCAGGCCATAGCAAAGCCAGCAACGTGGACGTTCTTCACGTCAATTGAACTTGAGGTTTGCGCTTTTCTAACTGGAAGGTGCGTACTTAAGATTAATCTCAAAATTACGTCATAGCACCAGAGTAAAATATTTGCACCATCGAAAAGACTTGGAAGAATCATGAAGCAATCCAACGACCTGCGCATTCAATCTTCTGAGCAAGATGCCTGAGAGTTCGCTCAAAGCCAAACACGTTGAGGTCTCACACGGTTGAGGTCTTCTTCTGGTCTTTTCTCATCCTTCTTGGTGATTTTGAACCACTCTCGTCAGTATCTGATCGCTTCAAACGTCAGACCTTTCTCGCAAGCATCTGGTTTCTCTTGAAAGACACACTATTGTCCTCTTCTGCTCGCCATTCCAGGCAAGAACCTTCTAAACCCTCACAAATTGTAAAACAATATGGCATCACCAGAATGCGTACTTAAAGGGGAAGCTAGGTTAGGTGAAATTCAGTGTTTGACATTTGCAAAAACAACCGAGTGCTTACAGATCTGCAGCAAGAACCAGCAGGAACTCTCGTACGTACACGTACAAACGCGCCAAGCTCCAAAAGACGTCGGCGTCATCCAACACACTTAGAAATACAATCTTATTAATAGAAAGGCTGGTGGTACGGGCGCACTACATCATTATTGTCTTGAGAATGCAGTGGTAGAGGAGGCAATTAGGCTGAGAAAGCTGCGAGGTTGCCATTATTTTAGCATTTAATGACCAGGCGCTACGGCAGGGGCTTGATGCAGAAATGAGGGTCTCAGCTCTGAAATTATGCATTATCTGGCAGATCTTAGTGCACCCCCTAAGACTCCCGCTCTTTCACCATGAATAAATTTACATGGGAATGCTTATTTCTCTAATTTAGGCAGGGAAATTAGAATATACAATACAAATCTACCCATGGAAGACAAGTCTCTACTCACTGTTTTGGTTTTTAATGACCATGTTTCATGTCTTTCTGCTTTTTTCTGTCAGAACAGGGGGAGGGAATTTTATAATTTCTTCTTAGTTCAGGGGTCCTTTTAGCAAAACTGCACGATATATATATGTATGCTTGAATTGTCTAGAACATATTTTGCATAATATTATATGCAGGAAAAAAAAGAATGGGAACAGAGTGCAATGTCTGTTAAATTCACAGGTCTGATATATATCTAACCATCCATATTTAAATATCTATCTATCATCTATCTGTCTGTCTGTCTGTCTGTCTATCTATCGATCAATCCAGACAGACAGACAGATAGACAATATAGTACATGCTTAAAATATATACTGTATTTACCCAAATATTAGCTGCCTTTTTTTCTGAATTTTTGACGCTCAAAAACTTGTGGGACGCTTATAATCGCCGATTTCAAATATGCACAAAAATATAAGGGCCCATTTTTCCGTATTTGAAGGCATGAGCAATCACAAATAAGCAGGAACTCAAAAGCTCTTGTAAAATGGAGTTCTGACCATTAGAATCAACTTTTTGTTATTTATCACTCAATTAAAACAATATAAAAATGAGACAAGTCAGAAGTTAGGTTTGTTAAAAAATAATAAAATAATAAATAGTTGTAAACTACAAAAACAGCATTTTTAGAAGAACGTTAACATCATTGAATCAGAAATGTAAAACCAACCAATGTATTTTTTATTTTGAGCCTGAAAAATCAGGGGGGTGAATGAATAAATGAATGAGACTTTAAAAGGATGCTTATAATATACAGCTGTATATATAAAATTATATTTATTCTCTTTTTATATGTACAGTATTGTAGAAACGTTTAAATCTAAGCTCTAAAGCAGCAACAAACACACACAACCACACACCCCGTCCTTTATAACTGGCCACTGAATTGCATATCTATATTTATTCACAGAGCTTACTTTAATCTCACCAGCACTAACCATATTTTGAGATTTATGGTATGGATATTATTTATCAGATCACACACACATGATTTCCGTGTGAAATTGGGTTGCTTTCTATTTGAAGATAAAGGTGTGTTGATCCTATCTGCGGCAATAAATGGTGTCTAAAGCTCTGCATTAGACTGCGTCATCCGCACACCATAAAAATGACTGTGTAGAAATCTCAGAAAGCTTCTACATGGATGCCAACAAACCCATCGTTCTACCGCTCTCCTATAATTTCTTACCCAGAGGTGTGAGCGTGGTCCTCATCAGCTGGAGCTTTTCCATTCCCAATTCTGCTTCAGGAGTTTCAGGCATCCACTCAAGTCAGGACGGAGGAGACGCGTCTCTCACCGCTAAGAGATGTTCATCATTCTTGATCTGAGTCTGTCAGGCCCTGGTGTTTTAGTGCCGCTTGCTATTAGGCAGAATTGACAGACCAAGAAGGTAGCGAATAGCAGAAACGTGTGAAATTAAGGACGGCGTGTGTGTGTGTGTGTGTGTGTGATGGAAGAAAGCAACTGAAGTGTGGCCGTCATTTAATCTGCAATTTATCAGTTTAGGCCGTACCTTGTTACAATGGAGCGAAATTGTTGCTGCCTTCAGGAGAGATGAGATGGCGTCTCTCTCTCTCTCTCTCTTTCTTTTTCTCTGCATGCGCTCCCTTAATGTAGTCTGACAGCGGGGGGCACGTGGAGCTGGAGAGATGTGGAGGAGAGGTGCTTTTTTATTGTTATTATTATTATTTCTGAAAAACCCCAATTAATATCTGGTGTTGTCTCCGCCTCCATGGGTGATCGACTAGAGCTGTGTGATAAAGTGAGAAAGAAGGAGAGGACCAGATCGATGTTGATAGAGAGAAAGGGATTGAAGAGGAAATGAGATCAAGCAAGTTTGAAAAAGAGTGAAAAAGAGAGATTGAAAGAAAAACAGGACAGAGAAAAGAGAGTGGGAGAAACAAACACAAGACGGTTGATAGAGAAAGAAAGAATAGAGAAAACACATTAGAGAAAAAAAGAATAGAAAGAAGAGAAAAATAATGAGAGGGACAAATGAGATAAAGATCGATAGAGAATGAAAGAAAGAGAGAGAGAGAAAGTGTGTGTGTGTGTGTGTGTGGTGGTGTTGGTGTGTGTGTGTGTGTGTGTGTGTTGGGAGAGAGAGAAGTAGAAAAAAATAATAGATAGAAAACGAGCAAAACGAAGAAGACAGACACACAAAGATAGCCTAGGAAATAAGCATAAAAAAGGGAAAACAGAGAGAAAGAATGAAGACAAATGTTGTGTGTGTGTGTGTGTGTGTGTGTGTGAGAGAGAGAGAGAGAGAGCGAGGAGAGGAGAGAGAGTGCGAGAGAGTGAGAGTAGAGGAGAGAAAAAGAGAGAGAGGGGAGAGAGAGGAGAGTGAGAGAGATAAAGAAGAGGGAAAGTGTGGTGAGAGAAAAGGTGTCGATTGGGTGTGTGGTGTACTGTGAGGGAGAGTGGGAGAGAGGAGAGAGAGCAAGTGTGTGTGAGAAAGAATTGTGGGTGTGGTGTTGTTGTGGTGGAGGTGGACGGTGGGGGGTGTGTGACTAGTGAGAGAGAGAGAGAGAGAGGAGAGAGAGAGAGAGAAGAGCAAGAGTCCCAGTGTCAACGGGTCCGAGGTCAGATGTTTGTGTGGTTGCTTTGGAAACATCAGGCTGCAAACAAACAAACACACACACACACACACACACACACACACACGTCGCTTCTATAACTCTGAGCACATTCATTTCAAGGCAATCAATGCTTAATTGGCATTTTTCCCATTAGGCCTCTCTATTAATGTCTTTTGAAATCAAATTTGTATGAGTTGTGAGCGAGTTCATGTTAGATTTCCCATTTTAGAAGCCTAATCGAATTAGCTCATTGGCTTCTGTGGAACGGCATTTTTCTATATCCATGACAATATTGGATTTAAATGGCCTCCGCGCTAAACAGGTTGACAAGCGCAGTGTATTCATCTTAAAGCAGTGTCTCCTGAAATGACACGCAATCTGCAAAGCGCTGAACCCCGTGCGAATGAACTGACCGTCACCGCATCACGAGAAACGCCACTAGCCGCTAGCGCTAGCCACGCCCGCCGTAAAGACCAATGCAGGGCAGAGGTGTAAAGAGTGACGGACAACCATACTTAAGTAAAAGTACGGACAAAAACTGTAATACAACTCCAATACAAGTAAAAAGTCCCCACTTCAAAGAACACTTGAGTCAAAGAAGCAAAGTATCGAATTTTAAAAGAACTCAAGTATTTTACTCATGCTGCATTTAGGCCACCAGACAACCATACTTAAGTAAAAGTATGGATACGTACTGTATAAGTTACTCCAATACAAGTAAAAAGTCCCCACTTTAAAAATGACTTGAGTCAAAGTAGCAACATATCGAATTTTAAAAGAACTTAAGTATTTTACTCGTGCTGAATTTAGGCTAAAAAAATAAATAAATAAACGTGGAAAAAAACTCCATTCATGAGGTTTTATTTTCTAGTACAGACAAAAATGTAACACCTCCACGTTTCAAAAATGGTAAAACAAAGAACAAAAAGCTTCCATTATCATTCAGCAGACTACAGATGGCAAAATCGCCAAGAAATTAACCGCGATAAAAATCAATCAAGGTTCATCGCGCACAATCAAAATGTAACAAGTAACGGTAAGTGTCAATTCAAATGTAGTGGAGTGAAAAGTACAGTTACTCAACCAGAAATGCAGTCGAGTAGAAAGTAAAAGTTGCTTATATTTTTGATACTCAGTACAAGTGTGAAGTAGCCAAAAATACTCAAGTAAAGTAACAAAGTACATTCACTCAAGTACCTTACACCTCTGTGCAGGGGCTTTAGCCTACACGAGCCCAGCACATTCACCTTTGTTTGCCTGCTGTGCTGACAAGAGGAGGATCGGCGGGCGCGGCCCTGCTTAGCGCGGCAAAACAGCATTGCACAGCAGAAAAGTCAGGCCTGTGTTAAATACCTGCAGGGCGACTCCAGGCAGCCAGGGGAGGAGAAGAGGAGAGAAGAGAGAGATGGAGGAGGAAAAAGAACTAGGGCATCTAAAAAAAGGAGAGACGGGGGAACAGGAAGTCTCACCTGGCAGGATTTGATGACACACATAAGTTTCTGCATGAGATTTAGGCGTCGAGAGTTGGATTAAATCAAAGCAATGGCTCCGTTGCTGATAGACCGGATCTTTATGCTAAACTCAAATGAGATGAGTTGTGGTAACTTATTAAAGAATATTAGCGTGTGTTTTAAACTTCTAGTTTCACTCAGTTCTTTATAAAAAAAAAAGAAAAAAAAAGCAGTGCAACGAATTCGATATGGTTCGCCATATTTCAAACTCACTCATGTGTATATATTTTGTTTAATATATTTTAAAATGTGTATAAAATGTATCTTATTACTTATTATATGTGAGTTATTAACCGTTCACACACTACAATTGTAATAACAATTTGAGGAATATTTTAAACTAATGAAGCACAAAAAAAACCCTCAAAAAAATAGAATGACAAAAACGATGAGAGGAAAAGCAGATGGAGTAAGAAATGGGAAGGAAAGAAATTAGGAAGAAACTAAGAAAAACAGACAAAAATAAAGAAACTAAATTAATACATAAGGACAGACACAACAACAGTAAATTTAAATGGAATATAAAAGATATAAATAGAACAGAAATTTAGAACAATAAAATAGAAATGTATAAAATAAAAAATAAAAAACAAAGAAAAAGTATAATACAGAAAGACAGAGACACAAGCAGTAAATTATAAAGAAATATAAAAGAAGACAAAATAAAGTAAGGAATAAAGATAAAAAAAAGAAATGCAAAAGAATGCCAAAACAAAAAAAAAGCTAAAAATCAAGAAATAAAAAGAACATTTTCACTTTAGAGTTACAAGGGAAAAACTAAACATGAAAAAATTATTTGACAATAAGCTTAAAAAAATCTTCAAATGTGGGGACAAAAAGTGTCAGAAGAAAAGTGTAAGTGTGTTTTGTGTCAGTGATGGAAGTGTTGACTCACTGTTTTACTCCCTTTGACACGATATATCTTTCTGGTTCTTTCCGCACACGCGCAAAGCATCCTGGGCCCTCAGTGCCCGTCAACCACGCCAGACAGCTCACTTTTACATCAGGCAGGACGCCAGCCAGCCCACCCGGGTCAAGCCCTCCAAAGACACACACACACACACACACACACCTGTGGCTTAAAGAGCAGACGGTGAGACTGAGACCACTGACGCAGCTGCAGAAGAAGCCACGCCTCCAGATGTTTAGTTTGATCATTGGCGAAGCTCAGATTGTTTCTCACATCAACACTGACAGGATTCAGCGAAGGAGGCGTCAGGCCACACACACTCACACAGTGATGGACATGAGATGAACATGAGAAGAACACGACACTCACGTCACGTCTCGGGGTCTTACACGGGGTCTTACAGTCACTTTACAAACTGCAGGTTCGAATTCTGGTCTGATGGATGGTTGAGCAAAACACTGACCCCCACATCCTGGCTCCACGCTGCCCACTGCTCCGGGTGTGTGTGTAACTTCACTGGATGACTTAATGCAGTGAACAATTTTATGTTGTTCCCCTAGTGGCCATGTTGACAATCTCACTCACTTTATTTTTACTCACTGTTACTCCTGCATCGAAAATTCTAGTAGTCAAAAATCAAACTGTTTTTATTTATTCTTGATTAAATATATTGATAAAAATCACACAAATACAGTGATTAATGAAATAAGTTTATGTTTGCCGTATTATAATCCAGAAAATGTAGATGTCAGATTTCACATAAAATAAAGAGGCAGATGGAGAAAACAAAAGCAACACTTTCATTAACGGAATGAAGAAAATAACTGAATTACAGATTGTACAAAAATAATAAAAACAAAAAATAAAGAATAAAGACACACACATTTTAAACAAGATAGAAAAACAGATAAATAGAAATTTAAAAAGAAATTTAAAAAATGAAAAAAGAAAAAGAATTAAAAAATTTAAGTGAAAGAAAGAAAGTAAAGTTAAATACAGAAAGTAAAAGTACATAAAAGTAAAACAAATTCAGAGAGTAAAATATTAAGGCATATAAAAGAAAGAATGAAACAATGTATAATACAATGTATAAGAAAGCCAGAAACAAAAGAACAATAAAATAATAATAATAATAATAATAATAATAATAATAATAATAATAATATAAAAACTAAATGCAATAAAAAAATAATGACCATAAAAATAAGAAGTAAAAACAAAGTGAGAAGCAAAGAAATGAAAGTCAAAGTAAAGAATGTAATCACTTTACAGTATTTGCATTCATGATCAGTTTTCTCATTAAAAAATGTTAAAATAAGACAAAAACAGACTACTACTGTTATTGTACAGTTCCCTATTGTGAACAATCCGAGACGAGACGCTGATGCTTCATTATTTCCATCTGCACGTGCTCCTCGGGGCCGTTTCATTCAGCTTTAGCACACGCTCTTGATGCTTTGTTCATTTAGCTCCTCCGTTAATTCCACTGACACTTCTGCATTTCTGCTTCTGCTCTTCATCTGACATTATTGGTGAACAGAAAACTAACCATTATGCTTAAGGTGAGCAGAACGCAAAAATAAAGCCATCAGATTATCCCGTAATCCGTCACCGAGTTGTTTGTTTTGCACTATAGAGGCTATTACAGAATGAGATGTTGGTTATTAGTTGTTTGTAAGAAATAATAATAAAACAATCACACAACATCTGTTTCTATTAAAAGGTTGCAAAATGTGCTTAGGTGACAGAGATGCTTTAGATGTTTTAGGCCCACTGGATCTAGTAAGGGCTACATTATATTCTGTCTGTCTGTCAGTCCATCTATCCATCCATCTACTGTATGTCTATTTATTTATGGCTTTATGTCTCACCGTCTCTGTCTCTCTCTCTATCCATCCATCCATTCTCTAGCTGTCCATCCATCCGTCTACCTGTCCTTCTATCCACCTTTATATCTCTCTATCTATCTATCTATCCATCCATCCATTCATTAACAATATCTATCTATCCATCCATCCATCCATTAATCTAATTTCTTTTTAAATCTATAATTATTATATTTTAAATCTCTTTTTAAATTTTTAATCTATATACCTGTTATTCTGTCATTGTTTTGCATGGACTTTACATTATACCGTACAAAAAGAACAGTGTTTTTACGGTTTGTTCAGAACAAAGGAGGAGGACAACAATTTTCTCTAAAAAAAACACTAAAAAAAATTATTTTTATCGGGCACAATCAGAATTCATTGCTACAATGAACGACTGTGTTGATGTGAAAATCATCAACAAGGAGTATTTTTTTTTTTAATTAAATGGCAGTTTAACTAAGTGATTATTATTACGTGATTTTATTCTAAAAAGGTTGTATTAATCAGAGCAATCCTATAATAATCAAATCATAATAAAAGAATGCGCAATCAGGCTTCTATGTCGTTTTTAAAAAATCGTTGTTTTTCGGGTTCTGCTCTTTGTTTGTTCACGTGCTGGTGGCGAATGGCGCTGCTGCCATCTGCCGGTGACGGCGGGTATGACACGCCTAAATAAACGAGCGTTTCTGTCAGTTAACTTTAACTTTGTGTTGATTAACTAAATTAAAACCGCTTCGTAATTACATACGAATTCATTACGTTATTAAACACACGACAAAGTGATAACACTACCATTAATAAACTGAAACTTCCCCTAGCAATGGTAAAAAGTCTAAATGCTGAATTGCTGAAAAAACAATTACAAATAATAATAAAATATGCTATGGGTTTTTAGAGGTCAACAACCAATCATCCAGTCAATTGTCATGTGCTTTATAAAAAATATATTAATATATTATATTATAATTGTATAAATATATGTAAAGAATATTTTGCGAAAGTCAGCCAATGATTTAACTAAAAAATGACCATGTATTTCATTAATATCAATTCATTATATTCAGTTTAATTAAAATATAATTTTACTTTTAAGGTGTGCGCGCATTTAAACTTTCTCTCACACTCACACATAAAAACAAAAATTCTGCATGTGTAAAAGTGTGTGTGTGTGTGTGTGTGTGTAGTCATGTGTGAGCCTCGCTGGACTGATGATCTGTGATTTCTGTGCCATCTGGGCTTTTGGCCCTCAGGCTGTTTAGATCTTCATGCAACAATCTGACATCAATATGTAACACAGTTGCATCAGACAAAGCTCTTCCCAAATCCAGCAAGCGACACCAAATCACCAAACCTACAAGAACCAGAGTCAACAAACACCAGAGGCAGAAACCCACCACCACAAGGAGAGTGTGCGATTATTGAAGGCCATAGCGTAAAGAAGCAATGGCATGGAACCAACCAAGAGAGTCATTTTGGGTTTATAATACAACTAATTGCTCTTTTCTGACCACATTTGAATTTAAATGAACAATCTGAGAGATATAAAGAGATGCAGTGGCACCCTGCTGCGTTTCGCTCCTCTGATGAACACATTAGAATTACAGCACTGGATTTTTGGGGGGTGAGAGAAAGTGAATCAGAGTAGAAGAGTAAGTGAGATGAGAGAGAAATACGAGAAGATGAGGAGAGGGAGCTGAAGGATAAGGGTAAGAGAAAAATGGGGATGAGGATGAATGACACAGAAAGAGAAAGATGAAGAGGATAGGGGAGACAGAGAAGAGAGAAGGGAAAGAGCAAGGACAGGGCGAAGAGAGAGGCAAAGAAGTGTGTGAGAGACTCAGATATAGTGTGTGTGTGTGTGTGTGTGTGTGTGTGTGTGTGTGTGTGTGTGTGTGTGTGTGTATGAGAGAGTGAGAGAGACAAACAGACAGATGGATAGAAAGAGATAGACAGATAGAGAGACAGACAGAGAGACAGATTTGATTTGAAAGAGACAGATAGAGAGACAGATAAACAGACAGACAGAAAGAGACAAAAAGAGAGAAACAGACAGAGACATACAACGAGATGGATAGAGAGAGAGACAGAGACAGATAGACAGACAGACAGAGAGACTGATAGACAGACTAAGATAAAGATAGACAGATAGAGACAGACAGACAAAAAGAGACAAACAGAAGGAGAGACAGAGAGACGAAAAGAGAGAAACAGAGAGGCAACTAGAAAGACAAACAGACAGAGATGGATAGAGAGAGACAGAGAGATAGACAGACAGACACTAGTATTTACAATTATCTGTTTTTATTTTTTTTTTAGCAAATTGAGTGCCGTATGAAAACCAGAAATGCCAAATAAAGTTTTGATAAACTTCATGAAAAGCCAATCACGTATGCTATAGTGATTTCCAGCAGTACGAACAGAATTTAACCAAAAATAATAGTAAAACAGTTAAATCAAAGCAAATAATTCCTAAACTGACTTCAAAAACACACAGGGAACATTGACGGAAAAAAGTGTTCTTTAATATTTTAAGACTTATGTACAGTATGAAATCACATAACACAGGTCTTCCTAAACGGCTCCAGAAAGAGGAAAAATAAAAAAAATGAAAGACACGTTAGCATGCGCTTGAAATAGCCGAGACGGAAGAGTGTGTGGATTATAAAGCTGTAGAAGTCAAACACAAGCCCGGCTCACTCGCTTCCACCATCACAAGATCAGACTTACAAAAGCGCGTATGTCAGGAGAGCATCAGGAGACTGTACATGTAGTGTCATCTGTACATATAAAACATCTGCGGATGTTCTGTTTTCCGCTTGTGCACTAAAGATTCACTTTGCTTCACGTGTTTGGTGTCTCAGGAAAGAAGCAGAACATTCCTAGGTAAATCCAGAGGCAAAAAAAATTAATTGACGATTGTTTCCCACCTCCAAACAAGCCACAAACAGAAAACATGTAAATGAGTGCCGTATATTTCATACTAGAAGAGCATCTAAAAATCAGACAACCAAAACAAAATAAAAAAAAAATTAATAATCTGGGATCATTTGGATTCTAATTTGTGCCTTAAATGTGAAAAAAACTGACATTAAATTGATGTGTATTAATGCGCCATGTAGTCTTAAAAATACGGTAAATTATTGAATTACACTATTGGATTCCTTCGGTAGCTGAGATGCAGATGAAACAAAATATCCAACAACCAAACATCTACCAAAACATTGTGAAAAAAATTGCATCGTCATAATTCCTCCACAGTTACGATATTAATATGAAAAAACGAGATGTTCCATTCCATGTAAATCTTCCACCGAACGTCTTAGTAAAATGTGCAAAAGTAGCTCTGACATAGTGTAGCATTTCGCATCCATGCATCTTTCAAACAAGACGGAATAAAAACAAAGATCTAAAGGCTACAGAAGTCCGAAGTAATAAAAGTCCCTTTATATACACAACAGGAGGTAGAACAAATTGTTCCAAGTGCATCTAGTTTTCTACAAATTCCTCAGCCCGAACATACACATCCAACATGTCTTCAAAAACACAGATAGAAATAATATTACTAATGTTCTTAAATTAACATGCAGGGCTCAAAAAAATCGTAAAGTTAGAAAACATGAAGGAAACTATCTGCAAATTGTGTGGGGGTTTAATCGCTCAAGATATTGAAGTTTATCGCCTGTATCGCTGAAAAAGTCAGGACGATGTACATCAACTGTTCTCAAGAAGATGGTGGATCTACTAGTGATACTTGTGAATGTTACTTGGCTTTTGTAAGTGTTGTGAGTTTATCAATATGGCCTCTAGTGACAGTATCGAAATTGTGCTCTGCATTTAACACTCACAGTGAAGTGAACACACAAACCCGGAGCAGTGGGCAGCAGGGAGCTAGTGAGGTGTGGACCGAGATTCGAACCGGTGACACTTCAATCCAAGACTGGACCAGTACGCTCTGAAACAAACTCATCACAAACGAAATGTGTTCAACTAATATTATATAGTTGACACAAGGACACTGAGGCTTCATGGGTAGTCTTTGCAAGACACTAAGAGCGACAATAGAGTTTCAAGCCAATTCTTTCTAAGGTTCAGAGCCCAATGTCCAGAAAGGGTCTGAAAGTGCTTATCATGAAGTAAACTTATCTTATCTAACGCTTTCTTCTCAAGACAGATGTAGCTTGTATCGTAGCAGCTCATGTTCACCAACTGAAGGAAGTTTGCCGATGGAACACACTGCGATCCGATCAGTGTCTGAACCAAGGTGCCAGCAGATGAAAAATCCATTGTTTAATTTCACCACAAAGTTAATAGATTCAAATACGTGGATCCCGTCGCAAATATAATAACTGTAAAACAGAAACGACAGAGACGCCATAAATGTAACAACTCGCCATCCATCTACACTCGTTCAACCCAAAAAAACATAGATCTGCTCATTACGTGTGCAGTGACCTTTTTTTTTTTTAAACTGGTGAATATTACTTGTTAAATAATTCTGAGTTTTTAAATACTATATTGTCACGGTTATTTTACAGGTTGATAGTTACAGGTTGAACTGCACTAAATTAGTGGCACAAGTTGTAAGGTGTGTGTGTGTGTGTGTGTGTGTGTGTGTGTGCGTGTGTACTAACTGCCATCATCTGCAAGGCACTATTTAAACATTTCATCGTCATCGAACATTGGAGAAAAAAAGCATCCTACATCATTGACCGATCTGTCCAACTCACTCGAAACGTCCACGAAATTAAAACATTAAAAGCAGGCGTCAAGTAATAAATACATTTTATTTTTATATAAATATGTGGGCCCTTATTTCCAAACTGCCTGGCAAACGTAGGAAAGACTGAAAGTACAAGAACAAGACCAGTTTACATTCATCGAACAAGCTGCCCTGTTAAAACAACGGCATTATTAGTTTGACAAACCGACACACGGAGGCAGCGGCGTTTTCTCCGATGTGATGCGTGACTGTTAGATTGCACATTTACGACCAGGCTAAGAATGATTTAGTCACCTCTGATATGTTCCAACACACTGCGTGGTCCCTTTTTCTAACCAATGGGTTCTTTACATAGAGCTAATTACTTGAATTGAATACGCTTAAACTTAAATCTAAGGCCTAGATCTGTACAGACAGTGGTTATTCACACGGCTGTATTGTTGTTCGACCCTTCACGGTAATAAAGCCGTGATTATATCTGCTTTTAAACTGACACTATTTACAGATATACTGGGAAAAAAAAATGCCTGCTTGTGCCTTGGGGTCCGAGCGGTCCTCGTCTCGACAGTCTGCCCATACAGGCGGCTATTCTGCCTCACTTGCGATCGTCGATGGTTTTGATGAATTCCACGGCGGCGGTGAACTGCATCCACCAGTAGCACTCCTCCCCGCTCAGTCTGCTGGCGTAGAAATTATTGATGTACTGGATGGTGGACAGAAGGCAGGGTGGGTTTGCCTGCAGGGATGGAGAGAGAAACGGCGTGAGGAGACACTTGACCACCCGTATCGTGCGTCCTTACGCAATCAAGAGCACGAATATGATGTGCACAAACCGGAGAGAAGGGTGGGAAACTTGTGCTAAAGAAGAGGAATAAACTATAAATAAGCACCCCCCAGATGTTTCAGGCCCAAAATAAAAAATAAATTAAAATAAAATAATAATAAATTGCCCTAAATAATTATTAGAAACGTACATACTTGTCTGGTCAAATACTTCGCTTAAAAATACTTTTTTTTTTACTCAAAACTCATGACTCATTTAATTGAATAACAAATGATAAAAACAAAAATATTTATAATAAATGTTATTTCTAGATTTCGTACAGAATATCTAGAAATGATTCCAATTGCTATGTCCATATATGAGTGTATAACTGAGCATCTTGTGTGGGTTACTAGTACTAGTAATAAATACTCGATGCTTAAAAAAATTGAGCGTAAAATAAAAAACAAAAACTGCCCAGCCAGCCCAAAAGCATATATGCATGTCTGCCACCGGAACCATTATATATGGAGGATAAAAAGTTTAGATATAAAAAAAGTTTCATTATATAAAAGAAAACCACAAATTTAATTGTGATGCTGCTGACTTGATACTGTGGTAAAACAGGAATTAGAATTTTCGTATATTTTAAAATATAACATAATAGTAATATTGAAAATGGGCAAATATGAGTTTTAAGCACGGAAAATTGGAAGAAAGGTGTGCTTATATTCCCATAAATACAGTAATTCACAATGTTAATGTAATATCTGCACAATTGACCTACTTTAATTAGGACAAACACAAGCACAGGGACGAAGTCGTCGGCCCCGGGTACGGCGTCCTCATTGGCGAGACTGAGCAGGTTCATGATGGTGGAGCACATGCGTAAAATACACTGCACTTTATCTCGGGGAGTCTTGTAGGCGTTGATGGTCTTGATCTCGGCCTGTGCTGAAGGCCATGGCGCCTCCTTCAGATACACCTGAACAGAGCCAGATCAGATGTTTTATCTTCTGTACTGTTAGGATTATGTGTGGTAGCAGTGCAGATGTGCACCTCTGGAATCTGAAGAGCTCTGTGATTGGCCGTCACCACTTTACACAAACGCTGAATGTGTTCGTAGAAAAGCCTGGAAGATTGAAGACGGGACAAAAACGTCACGCTTATAACAATGTGTTGAAAAGCATAACAGTTACATTAAACGCATTTCTCATTTGACACTAAGATAATCCGTTATTACTCTTTTTAGATTAAAAAAAAAAAAAAAACTACAGTTCAGTGGTTTTCTCACTCGTCTCTGTGGATGTCCCCATCCTGATTGGGGTAAAAGGCCAGTTTGAAGATGCGGTTCATGACGCTGCGTTCGATGGCCATCTGGGCGTCCTGAAGCTGCTCCTCGCTGGCGTATTGCCAGATGGCATCATGGGCCATGGCTCCATACAGGTAGCGCAGGAAATCCTCCACAGCTGCGGTCTTATCGTCCGCCGCGGTGCAGCCCTGAAATGCTACAAAGGCCGAATGTTATTTAATATAAAACTCAATTTCACAAGGTCTATAAATGTCCAGCAGTTTAATTAAACTTTATTAGCTCATATAATGATGATGGCCAAGAGACCTTTGATGAAGTCCAGCATCTTGGACTCCATGTGTTCCAGGAGGAGTCGGACACAGACGGTGGTGAAGTAGCGGTTTGCCACTTCTTTATCTCTCAACACTCTCTGCAGAAGCCTCTCCAGATGAGCCTGAGACGTCTGCAGGCCTTGCCGGCACCGGGTCAAATACGCAATGTACGGCGCTCGCTTCCTGCAAAACAGCCATCAAAAAGAAACATTGTTTAGGAGTGTAACTATTCATAGTTCAGCATTCACATTCAAATATCCACCTATTAATTTTTTTTTATATGAAATTTGATTTCTGATAAATATTACTTCTAAAAACATAATTATTTTATTATTACACAAACCTGCTGGCTTTTGTATTTTATATTTTGTCCCTACTAGCTTTAGTTTTTTATCTTTTATCACTTTTTTATCTTATTAACATTTTTTTTATTTGTTACAATACAATGAGTGTTAAAATGCCAGTGAAGACTGGAACCAGACTGGCATCATTTCTCACTGCTCTACATTGTTTCGTTTTTAATTTTTCTAGCCATTGTTTTTTTTTTTTTTTTAAATAACAAAATATAGGCTTTGTTGCACTGCATCATTGGGAACTGAGAAGGCTTAATTCTTCTTATTCCAAACATGCCAAATAAACAAAAAACAACAAAAACACTAGTTCGTTTCAGAGATCTTGCTTCTAAAAAATAAGCTTGTATTCTCTCAGAATGGCGATGTTTTATTCCTCTCCCGTCTGCGTCACAAGTGTTGCCAAACATCATCTTAAAATGATGTCATGCAAGTCCATGATGTCACTTGGTCTCCGTTCTCGCGAGATTACAAAAATCTCAGGGATTTGCATGACATCATTTCAAGATGGTGGTGACAGTTCATGTGAGATCGTCTGCTGTATCAATATATACCGTACCTTTAAAAACACCTGTCAAAGAGCAAACTGCTATGTAACAAGTCTTATATAAAATGTATTACCAATTTTTTTTTATCATTTCTAAAAATATTTTGTCTGAATTTAAAAAGTCATGGTACAGATTAGATGGATTACATGTAAAACGCGGCAAGGCGAACATAATTATCGCCGAACGAAACAACCCTCGGCACAGATTGATTTCGTAAATCGGGGTACTGCTGTATTTAGGGAATGTTTTATATACAATCTTGAAGGCAAACCATAAAACACTTGTTTTGTAGCATTGCTATTTGTGTCTGTGTGTTCGCAGTGAGAATGACATCCTCTAAAAGCATTCCGGATGGATTATCAGAGTGCTTGAGAGCGTAACGTGTGTACCTGTAGTCCTCTGCCATGGCAGTGAGCAGTTTCCTGCAGGTGCGGGGGTCGAGGTGGCTGACGCAGCGCGTAGTCTCCTGGATCTGAGCCATCTGGTTCTTATCCTGTAGGTTAATGGCCTCCGCCAGCTGCACCTTCAGGAAGCACACAATCTCATTGTCTGGAGAAAAACAGAGAAGACGGGGCCAGACTTTAATGAACGGCACTTTGAACCCCCGAATCTGAATAACGGCTGTAAAAACACAAGCAAGGATCAAATGGACTTTATTAATCAGCACACAGATCAGTCAAAGAATCCAGTTGAGGGTTCCTACAGTATCTGAAAAGTCAAATTCAAGCACTTTCACAGTCTATGTTCAAGATTTTACAGCATCATACAGTTGTGCTAATATTTATATTTTAAGATCTGCCCAAATACAAATTCTTTTTTAAATAAAAAAAAATAAAAATTATACTTTACCATTTGAATCGCATTTAAAGAGTTATTATGCGAAAACAAACTAAAACAAAGTTCTGCTTTGTAATAGCAATTGAATAAGTGTCACTTTCTGTCTAGTAGACTGGGATTCGTCTAGTAGTCAATATTAGTTTATGTACAGTCAATATAAAACAATTGAACAAAATGTAAATGAACGAAATGCACAAATGACTCGAACGAAATGATCCGTTCACGCTTTGAGTCCAAGAAAGTGCCTTACAAAGGCACTGAACTTGAACTTTATACCAAACTGACTAGTATCTTTAACAATTGAAAAATAGTGTATTTTTGACATTTAAAAATATGAATAATATTTTTGAGCATTAACATCTATTCGGAAATTGTGTATTTTTATTTCGCAACTCAGACTACATATAATTCCTTGTTGTCAAAATAAAGTTTCACGCATAATTAAAATTCAAACATTTTCATGGATTTCAAGCACCCGTGAGAACACAGCCAGTCTGTTTTTGAATTGTAGTAAATTTGAGAGATACCTTCAGGGTCAGCGTGATCTGGAAGACCGTTGCGTGTCGTTGCGTGAGGAATGATGGGAAACACAACTGAATCTGCAGAGCAGAGTGCCAGGCGTAACTTCTTCTTAATATCACTGGAGAGATTAAAAAGAAATGTTTCACTTTGACAACTCCAAAACAATATTAATTTCTCTTTCAGAAGGAGAAGTATGAAACTGCTCGTCTGTGAGACCTGAAAGAGAATGTCTTGTCCTGAGGTGGCGCTGTCTGACTGGCAGAATCTGGAAGATCATCGGCTGAGATGTTCTGCAGAGCTTCATCCTTTGGGGAATCATGCTCACTGTAAGGATCTAAACAAAAAGAACATTGTTTTGTTCAAAAAGAACAAAAACATTTAAAAAAAAAAAAAGTGAAATGATAAAAGTGTACTTTTATGCTTAATTAAATAATTATTTAAAGTTAAACTATTACAACATCAGTAAAGATTGTGTTTCCAAGAGTAAGGCATTCCTTTTTTCATTTCCATTTTTCCATTTACAGTTAAGTCCAAAAACACCTAAAAGACTAAAATAAAACAAAAAGAGGCAGTTTTGAAATTGAAAATTTGCTAAGTTACATACAAAGCTTTGTGTAAGAATCCATAATAAAATTACAGGTCAGACTGTTGTAAAAGAGGCATACATCTCTATATTTATCCAACTATTTGTATTCTTTTTATCTTATTTATAGTTTAAAAAAAGCTTCTTTTGATAGAAAATATTAAAAAGAACTAACCTTGTCCAGCGTAACCACCAACAACCACCCCGTCACTAATGGTGGGTCGTTTCTCCATGTATCTGATGTATTTGTCCATTATGGCCTCTGCTGACTGGGTCTTAAAACTCTGCCTGAGCAAGGAAGGTTCGTCTGATGACAAAGAGCAAGCAAATGTTTAACGAAGTGGACCACAAGCATGTGAATTAGATAAAGATTTGAATTTATAGAGACCTTGTGGTATCCGTTCAGCTCCTTGCTCGTCTTTTTCTGACTTGTCCCGTTTTCGGAGTCCCGCTATTGGCACTGTGGAGATGAACACAAGAAATGATCATAAACCTCATGTTGAACTCAAATATTTGGCCTCATCGAATCCACCGTGCCAAATGCAGGAACATGCGCTTGATGCTATTGCTTCATTCATTAAATGCAGTAATGAGGGACTAAATCAAAAAGCAAGTCACCACTACGATCGAAACATTTCGTTGTGGAGCTCTGTGGTGCCGAATGTTAAATATAAAAAGTAAAAACAGAGTGGATGCAAAGGTGCATACATCGATTTCAACTGCAGAAAAGAAAAATATCCATCGTTTCTCTTGCTCTGTGTTTTTACCACTCTTTAAAATTGAAATGTTTTTATTTTAATGTTTAGACCTGTGCTTTCCTTCACCCTATCTGAGCAGGGAAATGTGGGTAATGTAGTGTGAGGAGATGTGAACAATCACACGTACTGTATATTGTATCCACACTGTCGATTCTGTACATAGCCACAACATGTGTGTTGTGTATATTTTTGTATATTCCGTGATTTTATGGCGCTCATTGCTGAGAAGCAATGTAAGAATTTCATTGTACAGGGAAACTTGACAAACAAGCTTTGAACATTAAATGCATTGTCAGCTATTTTATAGATTTTGTTCCCAGAACAAAAAAATTTTTTATAATTACATTTTTTATGTAATTATGGCAAATCTTTATTTGAAAACTACTGCTATCTGAATAAAAGTTCTGGTTAGAAAACAGTTAAGGAGGCCAAAAAAGGGGTGTGTATGACCATTAACACTTCAGACTAGTATTAATAATAATAATAATAATAATAATTGAACCTTTATTAGTCCCTCTTGGGGAAATTTTTTCTCTGCATTTAACCCATCCGATCAGACACAAACTCAGAGCAGTGGGCAGCCACACAGTGGCCACACATAAGAAAATCTACCTTCGTAGTGGCTACAAAACTCCACCGTTTGAATATGATAAATGTAACAACAAAATGTTCAAGCAAGACTTGGATCACATTTCAAGATCTTGGAATTTCAAGGATCACAACATGTGGAAAAAACAGTATGACTATTTACAATATGTCTAGAACTGGAAACGAGAGAAAATAAATACAAAACCAATAGCTGTAAAACTCTCTATCAGACGCTTATTTATTTGTAATGTTTTTTTTATCTGTTTTATTCTCAGTTTGAGAATGTTTGGATCAAGATTTGTCACATTGACTCTCAGCACAGAATGAAGATGATTTTGATGTAAGAACGTGACCAGATGTTGCTCTTCATTATGAAGAAAGTGCTATTATTCAAACATTCAAAGGATTGGTTGTTGTCAACTACTGTATGGTAGATTTCTCTCTAAATGTGTACTTCAGACACATCTAACGGTCGTCTCTGGCTGACAGTTATTCTAATATTAGCATATAGTTGATGCTATCATGACTGTTGATGAAATCCCGAGTTGGTCATCACTGCACCTTAAAAAAAGTAGTTGTTTTGCAGATCAGTGAAAAATTTGATTAAAATAAGACAAAAATATGATCAATACATAATTACTGGGTGTAAATACAGTGGTAATCCAAGTTCCAAAATTAATCTGTGCCTGGGCACAAATAAAACATGGAAAGCAAAAATGGCCATATGAAGAAGATGATAAAACTTGTGGATTGTCTTAGCTCTTGCTCATCACTCAGATCTATAGGTGTTCCGGAGGATTCTACTACTGGACATCACTAAACTTGAGTGGGAGAGAGAGCTTAAAGATTGGGTTACCTGGAAGTTCACCCTCAGCAGTCCAATAGAGCACTGTGTGAGGAACACAGACAGCAACACGGTTGGGCTTCACAAACACAAGCTCGTGCCCAGACAGAGCTACATCCTCATTTCTAATGAGCAACAGAGTCGGGAAATTGAAAACCTATTTGTAGTTGCATCAAAACACGCCAATCCCAGTTATTTACCGATTTGGCCAACAATTGTGACAATGATTTTAACGTTTTGTTAATTTATTAATAATATTTTCTTAGTTGAAGTGACATCTTTTTCTTGACGTGTTACGGCCTAACCAGTAAAATAAAGACAACTCGATGGAGAAACTGTGGTTCTCACCTTTAGGAATGGCAGAAACAAAGCGCTTCTTCCACCAAGGTCTGTTCCTATCAGACTTCTCGTCATCACTATCTTTACGATCCTCAGCCTGAAGAAACAAACAATAGAATATTAAAGGAAAATTTTAACTTAAAAGAAAAGGCTAATTTTAACAATTCAAATGAGATTAAAAACATAATTATAGTATTGAATAAATATTATTAAAAATGAAATAATGAATAATGCATTAAAAAAACTAAAATTTTTTTTTACTTTTTTCAGATAATAAGGCGCACACTAACAAATTTTCTCACATAAGGCAGGCACACATTTTTTACCTAAAAAGAAAAGGCTAATTTTAACAAACATTACATGCATTTGCATTTTTTAAATGAGATTAAAAACACAATTATAGTATTAAATAAATATTTTTAAAAATCAATACACATTTTTCAGACTATAAAGATGCACTGGATTATAAGGCCTCACATAAGACACACATTTTTTTCTTTCATATATTCTGACCCTAACGCTGACACACAATTATGAAAAGAATATTTTTTCTAAATTTTAAGAGCATCATAAAGTCCCAAAAAGAAGGTAATATGCTTCTCATCGCACACATATTCAAAGCAACTCCTCACCTCTCCTTTCAGGGAATCTTTGCTGGGAGAAGAGGTTGGTCCGGTGGAGTACGAGACCGGAGGTTCCCTCTCCTCGATCATGGTCCTGCGGTTCAGTCCGGGGTCGCTGTTGGGTCTCCGTCCAGAAGAGACCACATCAGTGCTGCGGCTCCTCACCAGCCGTTCAGGATAGGAGTGTCTCTGCTTGGGATGTTCCAGATCACTTTGAGTGAGGTGAGGTGCAAACAGAGCAGGCCGAGGCTCCAGTTGACCTGCAATGCTGGATTCAGGAATCGGGGGGTCTGGGGGAGGGTGAGGGGGGCGAGGATAGTGCACCTTGGGTCGTACAATGGTACCAGTCGAACCTGCAAAGGCAAGTTCCGACAATACTCATTTTGTTTTTCTTTTTGCCAACAACCGATAAAAAATGAATAAATGCATTTGGGTGGCATTTCGGCAATGTAACCTCTAGTTCCAAACAAAAGTAGACGCTAGGGTCGTGACATGACTTCTGTTCAACTGCCATTGGTAAAAAAATAAATAAATAAGGCTGCCTCCGCACATATAATCAGATGGCAGAGCTAGTAAGTGTGTGTTTCGGAAGGAAAGAGCTGTCAGAGTCGGACAGACCTCAGGTGAAAGTAGGCCACCTGTTCCAAGGGTACGATGCTTTCCCATGCCAGTCCTGTGCCACTAGCTCAGTGGGGATTGGCCATCGAGCCAAAGCGCCTGCAGTGAGGTCTAGCAACCTGTCATCCCCTCACCTTGCCCCACACACACCCTTACAATCGCTCTCCGATGCGTGTACGCTACTCCCAAGACTTTTACCTCGGGAAAGTGACGGCTTGGATGGAAACTATTTAAACGCGACCATGGAATGTTCCTAGTGCCTGGCAGAACGGGCCATAGGAGGACGGAATCTGGCAAGCGTTTGCTTTATTTTACAGCACGCATGCTGTTAAGCGAGCTCTTGTCATTAGGCACGTTAATGGCACTATGTTCTAGCTCTTACATCTGTAAGTACTGCATCCTACAGCAGTGCATGCTGGGAAGTGACATTACCTTCTCCAGAGGAGAGGGGATCAAACATGGCCAGCAGTGAATCTGCTTGAGAGGGTGCACAGGACAGACTGTGAGCTCCTAGAGAGGTGGAAGGATGGAGGGGTGGATAAAGGGATGAAGTAAATGAGGGACAAAGGAGATATTAGTCCCGCTTTGGAGATTCCAAGAGACAAATGTCAAAAGCTGAATAAAATGATGGACAAAATTACTCCATACACAAGGACTCACACTAGATTGACAGAAGAAAAAACTTAAAGATGCACTTCTTTTTGGTTGCTAGTTAAAATTATATATTTTACAAAGACAGAGAAGGTCATGTGATCCCATCTTGGTGACCACCACACATAATAAAGATTATTTTGGTCATTTTAGAATAAAGAAAATTGTGTTACTTGGTGAAACAAAAAATTAGTGCAGAAATTGTGAAATGGGAAGAAACTAAATGAAAGAACAAAGTAGAATGGCATAATGATTTGAGTAAAATGAAACAAAACATTGATAGTGACAAAACTGAAATAGAAAATTTACGAAAAAACATACATACGTTAATATTTTTAAACATTTATTTATATTAAGAAAAAAAATGGATAAGATGTGATAAACAAAAGACATTCTGAGTAGAATTAATATAAAATGAAAACATGTCCAATCCTTTAATTCCTGCATGCCAGACCAAAAAAATCATTTAACATTTGAAAAAAAAAATGATGATTTTTTTTAACTTGAATTGTGGCCACCATCAGGAAAACACAGCGATGTCAGCTTTCCTTTACGGTGAAATACTTAGTGCACCTTTAAGCGAACAGCACAGTGAGTGTGTGTGGGTGTTTGTACCGTGAGTTGATTCCTCTCCGTCTGGACTGGTCACTGAGTCTTTGCCTCCAAAATCTGAGCTGCACTCAGAGCGCAGGTCTTCAATCTTATTAGGGATGTCTTCAGATGTAGCACTGATCCCTGGAGAAAACATACAGAGCATATCAGCAAACACACAAACTTTCAATCAAAAACGGAGATTTTCCCGTGCTTAATGACCTGCAAATATTTTGGATTCTTTTTTTTTTTAAAAGCCTACAAATACAAAAATCTAAAACGGTAAAGCATTGCTCTAAACAGCACACACACACACACACACACACACACACAAAACGCAACATTGGCATTGTCAAGCACCTTTGGCCGCAGCGAGTTGCAGATCTTTCTAGAATCGGACGTATAAAAATAGATTGTACTTTCATCGCTTATTAGGTCACTGAACGCTTACATCCACCGTATCTTACTCTCAAGATTACTTTTTTACTAGATTTTCACTTTAAGCTCTGACAGGTCATATAACACTATTAAAAATAATATTTTAAAATCAGAAAGAGAAGTTTGTGAACCACACCTTGGAACTTGGACAGATTTCACATGCCATACTGCAAGGAAAAATAAATTACTAAAATATAAACTATCAATGTTTGTATCTGCTCAATCCCGCATCATCATATTAATTGTTCTTCCCTGTTTGTTTAAGCTATAAAATAATAATAGACTTCATAGTGCTATACGTCTCGCCTTTTAAGTAAATTAATATAAAATAACTATCATTGTAAACTAATTCATTTGGTATGACTGATATACAAGACTTTCAAATCCTTGTGTGCAACAATACATGTTTAAACTTACAAAATATTTTAACGTTTCATGTTGTTGGATGATTTATGAAGGCAGCCCACTGCTCCAGGCTTCATCGAAATGATTTCGGAACTGCAAATCATATAATGGTTTTCCCATTATAAGCTTCGTTGCAAAAATTAGGCTATATGAATAAAAACATTTATAATTAGGTTATATTATAAAATAATATAGTGCACTTGGTGAAGTGTAATTCCTGCACTGTTCTTGAGCTGATCTAATATCCATGTGAAGTTTGGAGGTCCGTCACGACAGGACAGTGACCTCTTCCCACTTCCCACCAAGCAGATCACGGCTGAAATGCCGTCGTTCCCAAACGCTTCCAATTTCACGACTGAATTCGTTGCACGAGTGACATCCGATCACAGTTCCACGCTGGAGTTCACTGAGAGCGACACATTCTTTCAGAAGCGATCAGACCACATGATTCAGATTTTTTGGATGGGTGAGCAAATACTTTCGGCAATATAGAAGATATGTTACAGGCAAAGATTGAAATGCAGGCCATTATATAGAATGACGCTTTTAGGCAAAAAGAACATTGTAGAATGGAAATATGAATATATGAATATAGTTGAATAAATAGAACTGTTGATGTTTTTAGACATGAAAACAGAAAACTTAAACATAAAAAAAAAAACAGTACAAAGAAATATAGAATTTGATGAAATTTCCCCCTTGGGAGAAATCCAAGTTATCCAAGTTTTTATTAAATTGAATCTTAAAATTTGAATAAAACCTATAATTAGAAAAACGATATTATGTAATTGTGAATTGTATAGGTAAATTATACATGTATTTATTCAAGATGGAACCGGACAAAAAAAGAAAAAAATACAATAGAAATTTAGCTTGAAATCTTCATTTTTTAATCAAGTCAAATGAACTTTATTTGACCACATGGGGCAAAATATATTTAATTATAGAATTAGTATAGTTTAAAATTCTATAGAATGCCTGAACTTGGGATTTGCCTGTGAAACAGTGTACACACACACACACACAGCTCAGGCTTCAGGTATTCAGGTGACCAGTACACCAGTACCGTTAAGGATCGTGCTAAATAAATACTATTTCAAGTTCCTTGGACAGAAATGTAACCAGACCAATGGTCTGCAGCAAACAAAGAGGGCAAAGAAAGCCCCCTTGGATGTCAGAGTAGAGGAACGATAGTCGAAACTGGTGAGAATGAACGGAAAAGGAAGGGAAAGACAATCCATCTGCATGTCGTCTTGAGGGAAAAGACCTCGCAAGCAGCCTGTGGGGAGTTTGTGTTTCATTACCAGGGTATTCATCTTCATCATGATGTCAGGGCAGAAGAGTCGGTGAATAAAGTACTCGGCCAGGCAGAAAATAACATTTAACTCTGACATGCAAGCAGGCTTGTTGGAATGGCAGATGCTGGAATGAGACAGGAGCGAGACGTAGAGGATGTGGCGTGAGCACCTGAAACGACGCTGAGACCTGGAGTGCTGGGACGGGAGCTGACTTCTCGGACCTCCGTGTCGTCTGACGTGCTGCCGACCCCCGAGCAGCTCTCCAGCTCCTGCAAACGTTCCTCCTTCAGGTCCGCAGCTTCTGCCACACAGACGAGCACGAAGAGTTAATCCCACATCCTCAATAACACATCTTCATGAAGACAAAGTGAGCTGCTATCAGAGGTGTCATTCATAGAAACACATACACAGACAGACACACACATATACAATTTAGATTTGTTTTTATCAAGACAATTATTGAGAGATTTGGATATTTTTAAATAGAAATGTGCCAGTGACCCAGGCACCAATGAATAAAACTAAAACGCACTGGCTGAAAGCATTGTTCTTCCCTGTATGTTTAAGCTATACAACAATAATAGAATTCATAGTGCTATACTCTAGTCTTTTTTTTATTAAAGAAAATTAATGTAAAATATATATAATATATAAAATAACTTTATCCTTTGTTCATTTGTTATGACTGATTCAGACTTTCAAACACTTGTGTGCAACAATACACTTAAACTTAAAAAAAACTTTTCATGTTGATGAATGATTTATGAAGGCTGCCACTGCTCCAGTTTTATTTCAAAACTGCATATCGTTTCATGGCTTTTCCATTACAATCTTTAGTGCAAAAATTAGGTTATATTATAAAAAACGTATAATAGGTTGTACTATATAAATACCGTAATACACCTAAAAATTATGTAAATTATACAATTTCTTTAGTGTTACCAGAATTGCAAAACAATCAAAAAAAACCTAAAACGGTTTAATTGTTCACACTAAAACCAAACAAGTGTGAAACAACATTTCAAAATTGCCTTTTTAAAATCATTACTTTCTTTGGTTTCCCCATGTCAGTTATCAGAACAACAATTGCCACCAGAACAACCATTTCCCATATAAACCAAGTGGGTGAAAAAAAATGATGCTGCGGTTAGGCATCAATCAGCATCGGAAACCTATAGAATCACTCACCAGAGTCACTTGGCAAAACCTCGACGCTCCAAGCCTCGCTTGTCGTCTCGGAGATGGTAGAACCATACGGGTCCAACAGAACTGGCATACACAGCAGACTCCCCAAGGCATTTTCCGCATTTGCCGCCCCTGAAGAGAAGACGCAGACAGAGAAACACATGGGCGAGTGGCGCCGAGAGCTAAAACAGCAGGTAGGCCGTCTGTGACAGGGATGGCCAAAGGTTAATTGCGCCCTCCTCCCTTACAAGTGCTGGAATGTGAGCAGGAGCACAGAGAAACACACCATCAGGGTGGAGCATCACTCATAACCTCATTACTCCCTAAAGCAGCATCACTCACAAACACTCCCATCAGGACCAAACCCCTAACAAGTGAGAAGAATGGAGATGGAACTGGGATAGGATGTGGAGGAACAGCGAGCGTGTGAAAGAGGAGGACATGAGCAACGGGGCGTTTGGTGGTCAAGCAAACGTGTGGCCTTAGTGATGTTTTTTTTTTTTTTTTTTACACTATCTTTGCACAAATGGTTATATTATTGGCATTGTGGTTCTTGTTGTTCACAATTTTACATTTCAGAACAATTCAAAACCAAAAAACATTTTTACAACAAACAATAAATAGAAATAAACACCAAATATATTAAAACTTCTAAAAGTTAGATTGATTCAAGTTAGGTCAACTTTTATGTTGACTTCTGTAAAAAATAAATACATAAAATAATTGTAAAACCCTTTGTGGGGAAACATTCTTAAAAACGTCTGTTAAATAATTTTTTATTAAATATAAATATAAATGACAATAAAATTGTCATCTAGAATACCCCAATTGATCACATTCAATTAAAATATGCTTTATAGACAAGACATCATGGCACAGATCCCAAAGTGGTTTCTTCGCCCATTAATAAATATAAATGTGTGATTCTGGAGTGGCCAATTCTCATTAAAAAAAACTTGATCCTTTCTGTTATTAAAACATAGGTTCATTCCATTAACAGTGGTCTCTGTGATCTCAGACAATTCAGGTTCACGGGAAAATTTGAATCGGTGGGCCGACAGGAAAGACGTCCCCTGTTTGCAGTGAGTGAGGCCGGGGCCCGGGGCCGAGCATCTTTCAGGTGCATGATTAAATGAGTGGCTCCCGTAGTAGTGAAACAATTAGAATTTCTGCCTCATTATCATGGTAATCTTATCAGTGGGATAATGAGGTATTAATGGGTATTTAATGTGTATCTCATAACCCAATCCCTCGGAGAAAACACATAAGGAAATCACTGTAAATTCACTTAATGATGGAAAAGTCCCCCAACACCATATTCGAGGAATGAAAAATGGAGGATGCAAATGAGAAGGAACCAAGGTCAATAAGACTGCAGGGACTGTGTGAATGTCAGAGAGAGGAAGAGCGGAAAGACCGAGCACGGAAGACAAGCCAATCCGGTCAAAAGCAGAAGAGGAGAGTGTGAGTGAGTGATGGGAAAAGTAAGTCCCAAAATGTATCCCAAAATGTACACATGGCAATTTATATATACATAGATATAGATTTTTATATATAGATTTTCATATATAGATTTATTAGATTTACAGTTATCTATTTATTTATTTACTTATTTTTGACTATTATTATAGCGAACAAAGAAAATAAATGTGCAAAAAAATATCCATGAGACAAAATAAAAAGAAATGTAAATTGCTTTGAATATTTGACTATTAAAAATACATTCTTTATGAAAACATGCAGGTTTTAAAAACTACCACAAGGTGGCAATAAAAGCGCAAAAAAAAATCTGATCCGATTTGGGTTTTAAAACGTTGCATTTAAGATGCAAGCTAAATCAGAATGAACACGTCTACTTTGAAAAGGTGACAAACAAAAAACTAAACAAATAAGCGTTTTTAGTGTAAAAATTTGTATTACTTATCATGACAAAGTGCTGACCTGCAATCTCTTGAAGTCGGTCTTCATCCATGTTTGGATCAAAATCACTTCCCAGGACGTCTGTGCTCCAGGTCTCACTAACCGTCTCAGAAATGTCCCGGTCATCAGTCAGGCCCATCATATCCCGAATCTCAAACTTACGCAGTTTATCATCCAAATTATCTTGAGTGGTTGCTGCAAAAAAAAAAAAATCAGATATAAAGTCATTCCAATAAAATTTATATAATCATCTGAAACACACCTTGTTCGTGTTCCAGTAGCTGCAAGGCCTCTGCACCGTTACTCCCAGAAGGCCCTGGTGCACCTTCAGACACAGACTCCACCTCCAGGTCCAAAGACGAAACCGAATTGGAGCGATTAGACGGACCTGTTGAGACCACAAAACCATGTTCTTTTTTTTTTTTACATTTTTACAAAAGAGCTTTATGTCTTTTCCACAAAAACAAAGTTACATTTGGAAACAAAAAATACAAATGCCAGTGACCACTAAAATGACTCATGTAAGAATTCTGGCACATGAGCACCACCTGCTGGTTGTTCAGATCACTCACCCTCAGAAATGCCCTCCAAGTTATCGCTGCAGAGTGAGAAACGTAGAGTTTTGTCAGGTTTTCCGTGCAGTTTGGTGTCATCAACTGGGGTATCTCCTTGTCCACCATCTCCAAGATGGAGATTCAACACCTTTAGACAGAGAAAATATAGAATAGTATATATTAAAAAAAACTGCTTATATTTTTTCTATTTTCACGTATTCAATGCATTTAAAACAGAACTATACATTTTATTTTATAATTTTAATATACATCTTATTAAAAAAGTTCTATAAAACACTTTTCTCAGTACCAGACCAACTCAAATCCGCTATGTGGAATTAGGAAAATCATGCATTAGATTCATTAAAAAAAAAAAAGAAGTGTCCATTGTTCATCTGTGTTCAGACTATGGGCTATAACCAGTAGAGCAAGCTACAATGGCGACAGTGGCTAGGAAAACAAAACCTCTCTGGTGGGATGAGAGGAAATAAACCTGGGGAGAACCCGACTCTCTGGTGCCAGTCTCCACTGGCATGCTAACAAACATCTAATCTGTTTTTATTTTCATTTTATTTGAAAATTTTATTTTTATTTTCATATTTGCAGATAATCAGATATCAGATATCTGAACAAATACATTTACATGCACATTGTACCATGTAGAATCATGAGAAAGTGAGAAATAGTGTTATATAGTGTAAAAATAAAGTCGACTTAACTTAACCGGGTCATATTGAGACACGCCCATTTAAGCAGCTGCCCCCAATAAAGTGGCGCCAGACAACCCCCATCCCGAAGTAAATTATGTATCACGGAATTAGGTGCGATTTCCTTCGTTTTCACCCTATCCCAAACCCTTTATCTTCAAAATTTCACAATTTGCGTTATGAGGCACAATTTGTTGAGGGACTTTAGGATTTGGCCCAATAAAGCGGCTGCCCCGAATAACGGGGGAGTCGACTAAACTTATTATTATTATTATTATTATTATTAAGCATTTAATTTTGTTGCTTAACTTTATTGACTTCGTGAAAAAAAAAATCAAGTCACCTCGTTTTCTGACATCATCCCGGGAACGGTCTGAGGAGAAGTCCCAAGCGAGATGACCAGGACTTCCTCTGGAGTGTTCTCCTGCAGGGACTCCTGGGAGCTGGCTTCAGCCTCGCCCTCCTGTGCCATGTTGGACCGGCTACGGCTGCGAGAGCCTGCTGGGTCAGGAGGGAAGAAAACAGGGAGAATTAAGCTTTACACGTTAGCTTTAAGATGGAGGACATGACAACACAAACACGTGAAAGCCACAGTTTGACGTCAACGCTTCAATAATGCAGCTCACTGATGTATATAAAAGTTGAAAAATGTTCAAATATGCCTGAATAGTTTGTGTGGTGGTAAAGCAGCTTCACATGCTTTAATTTCATAATTAGTTATCTATTTCACTTTTTTTAAATACATTTTAGAAATATTTCTAATTGGGGATGACCTTCAGACGACACAGAGAGACAAATTCTCTCAGAGAGAAAAAAAAAAATCTCACAGGTTTTATGCTGAACTGTCACCAGTGAACTTTCTGAATTTGTGAAAGGAAGAACCGAAAACGCACGTACGTTTGCGAACAAACATTCTTTGTGATGAAGAGCCAAACCTGGTCACATTCTCTAACTACGGACAATCATCTTCATTCTGTGCCGAGAATCTTGACCTAAACATTCCCAAACTGTTTCTAGACCTAAAAATGTCTGTAAACTTCTCATTGTTGGGACAAATAAAGGTTTTCTTCTTCTTCTTCTTCTAAATAGACTTATTTTAAAAGTTCTTTTAAAATTTTTGTATATATTGTGGCCCAAAAAAAAAAAAGAAAAAGAATTGACAGTTAAGTAAAGTCGGGGCAATATAAAGGACAGTCTTTCTTATCATGAAGCTGGGCACCACTGACTTAAAACAAGGCATTATGGAAATAATTTGGATGATCGTAATTTCTACAAATTAAAAGCATCACTGCTACTGACACATGTAGAACAGTTAAAAACACAACAAAAAAACGTCAACACAAGAAACAAGAAGAACGAAAAAGGGCAACATGCAGATTACGGGCTGGTGAAGCTGTGGCACAAGAGTGACACTACCCACCAAATGGTGTTACTAAAGGTATGTGAGCAGAAAGGGAAGAAGCAGAGGATTCCCAACAAGTTATGGCCGCCAACTGTTGTCCTGATGATCATTGGCCGCAAGGTGAGAAGGAGGATGGAAAAACAGAAGGGAGAAATCAGAGCATCGCTGGATTAGAGAAACGACCGTAAAAAGAGGGCATGATCAAACAAGTAAAGCTGGCTAACAGAGTTTGGAATAATGTCCTGGGTTGCACAAAACAAGAAGTAAAATCATCCCGGCTACTCAACAGCATAGAAGAATTATTCAGAATTCCTTACAGACTCAAAACCCAACAGACACATGCCAGAGAATTGAACTCAAGAACCCTTCATTGCTTTCAAGTAAAATGTACTGATATAAGTCAAATTTAAACTCACTCAATACAATTGTAGCAGTATTTATTTTTTTAATGAATTTAAAATGCGTTGCAAATTGTTACAAGGATTTTGTTTTATTAAAATGCACTGCTATACATTTAGTTAAAACCATTGTAATAAAATGTTAATAAATATCAAAGCATTAAATGTTGATGCTCATTTAAAGGTGGACAAAGAGAAGGATTTGTGACGAGCAAACGTAAGAGTGACGAGAATGGTTTTGGCTCGCATCCTAATACAGTACTGTGCTTTTCCCTAACTCAAACGCCGCTGTTATGTGTGTGCCAGCAGAGGTAAAGTAAGACGAATACCAATAGGTAGTCTGTTCTTCTTGTTGGCTGGTGTGGTGGCTGGAGAAAGCTGAGGCGTGTTGGAAGGCGTCAGCTCCAGGCTGTTGCTCTTTATGGTGCGGGACTGAGGAACACTGGCTAAAAGGTTTTCCAAAGCCAGGTGGTCTTCTTCTCTGAGCTGATCGCCAGCGGTGACATTCCGCACAAAGTCCACCTGAACATGCCAACAAAAGGAGTTTAATTGACCAGTATCTTTTAATAATGAGCACTTTTGAGCTGGTAAATCAAGCATGTGGGCATCATCATTCAGCCAGCATCATTACAATTTTTCAAACAGTGAGTCGAAGGCAATAACAACACGGGAGTCAGGATAATTGGCTTTGTAAATGGCAGTGGGATGATGAACAGCTTGAGCTGATGCCGTGTGAAAGGGAAAAAAATAAAACACACACGCCCACGAGCGCACAATGTCGGGCCGATTTTGACAGTAAAGAGTTAACGTATTATGACTTTATAGAGAAGTTTTGTTTCTGTAACTGGTTTGTTGGTTAGACAGGTTCAGGCAAGATTGCGTAACAGCATTTGCACAGAAATTGAGCAACAATATACAGGGAAATAGGACCAAGTAAAAATCCAAGAGAAATGGGGAGGACATAAAAATTTAATTTTGGAGACATGCAAAAAGCATCTTAATGAATCCATACCTACAAAAATGTCACAAAAAATTTTATGTTTGTTATATTTTGTATTATTTAATCTGTATCTTAAAAAAAGATTGCAATTATTTAAGAATCGTATTTTAAGAATTTTCTGAACTGAAATTTCGATGGTTCTACAATCAGAATAATAAATATTTTGGATCTGTCCGGTATTTATCACCCCGCAAAACACCTGCTGTTCACTCCCTTATTCAAATTACAAAACCTCTACAATCAGCTTTAGAAAAATGTAGTACTCAAGCATTTTAAAGTAACACTAATAACACGCAAACAGAGTATTTATACTTTTGATGATTCAATCACAAAGATCACCCATATCAACATCCCTTTCCATCTCTCTGGATTCATACCAAGGCGAGAAGCTGTGTGTGAGTCATGTAAACCACAGTCCGCGTCAGCCCCTCCAGTAAATTCATAGTGGACATGGGCGGAGTCTCCACAGCTCGTCCGCCAATAACCACGTCCAAAAACGCAGCGACGCACATCTGAGGGAAGAAAAAAAAAAACACACAATCAAACACATTACATTACTGCAATCCATCTAACAAAAAATCCATCTAACAGAAAATACACTTAAAGTATACTTGACTGTTATTAGTGCCAAAAATCACAAGACAAACGCTTAATTGTTTTCCTAAATAAACATGATATTTTGTATAAACATGCTATTATAGAAATTGTGCATTAATCCTTGTAAGTAAAATGCATATGCGAATAGCCTTATAAATAATACATTATTATTTAGTATTATTTCTATTATTAATAATTAGTATTACCATAATTATTATTTTTTAATTTTATTATTATCATTCATTTTTCCTCAAAAGAGACGTAACACACAAGTGCTCGAATCAGTTTGGAGGGATTGGCAAATGTCAAACCCTGGAAGATATTTCCCTCTATATTTGTTCTTCAGAGACATCTAAAGTTCATCCCTGATTGAAAGTTAATATAAGCGCATTGTTATTTTACAAATACTATCAAATAAAATTAGCGTGCCACAACCTCACAGGCTGGATATGATATAAATAGTTCTTTAACCAAGCAGCACAAGAACATAAATAAATAAATCGCCAAAGCTGGCATGCCTTTGGAAAACTGTAAATTTGACTTAAGCCTTGTAGTTTTTTGTTGTTGCCTGTTGATTTCAGAAGGAAAAACAGGAAATGTGTGATACAAAGATTGCATTTTACCTTGTCAAACTTAGACAGACTACTTTTACGCCGAGGATCAGCATCATCCACATCAGACATAGCTAATTGCTGCAACAACTGTCCCACCTAAAACAAACAGATTTACAGTCACAATTATTCTTTCAAATGTCATTTACTGCTAAATGTGTAGAACATTAGTAAAAAAAGAAGCAACAAATGATCACATTGGTGCATTGGTGCACTACCTGCATGAGATTGAAGCGTGCCACCTCATTAATTGGAGCGTCGGAGATAATTCCATATTGCTCAGGGTTGACAATAGCAGGGCAAATAAAACAGGTGAGGAGCAAGTCTGTGCACATCGTCCTCACTTCACCAACCTCCAACCGCTCTACTCGGGTTAGCGTTTTATACATCTGAGACACTATCCAACGAAGGCTTTGTGGGAAGCAGTAGGTGTTTTGTTTTAGGTAGCCAATAAACGAATTGACCAGAGCCACCAGCTTGGCTTCATTTGCTTCAACGGCGGCTTGAACTTTTCGGCGGTATTCATCTGTGCCTTTCTCCCCAAAAAGTCGCTCCTGCTGGGCCGGGGTGAAGCGCTCTATCAGTTTGGAGGGGTCGGTCTCTAAGTGGTCTTCATCCTCGACGAGCAGTTGCATGATGGGCTCATGAAGTGTCGCAGTGAGGAAAAGCTTGGCTGAATATAAGCCCTCTGAAAAGAGTTTGAAGAGGATGCTGAAGGCACACGTACCCCGCCTTAGTAGGCGTCGAGGGTTGTCGCTTTCTTTTAGTTCAAACTCCACCAAATAACGTAGAACCTGCTCACAGAAAAAGACAGTTAGTACCTCACAGACCATAAGTTTAAAAATAAATACAAACATTGACTGTAAAACAGAGTTACAATATAGTGGTACCCAGACAAAAATCTTGGCTAACAAAAGTTTTGAGTTACAAAACAAGTCTTTGAGAAATTTTGTCCCGATACAAATTTTTTTCAAGATACGGATGGCAAAATTGTGATGCGGGAGTATACGAGCTGTGCGCAGTGTTCTCAGGCAGTCTCAAGCTAGAAAGGTACAAAACGCACAAATACACAAACGTGTTTTTTGTCAGTGTTATTGCTTTTTTCATCTTTGGGCTTGGAACAAATTGTTAATTGTGACACAACTAACAAAATTTTTGCCTATGACTCTCTGCACGTACTAATTTGTAAGATGGGGTTCCACTATAAAAAAAAACTAAATAAATAAAGTATTTTGTATCCATAGCCTAAAAAAATATTTGTGTATGTGTTCTAATACTTGCATTCTTGTGTTGTATTGTATTTCATGCTTAAATGAGTGATATCACATTAAATAACATTTTTACCTGCAGCAAGTAGCTTTCATCCTCTTGCATAATACAGTTGCCATATAGTGACGTGAAGACCGTGTGTATGACTCCGTGTGTGTGCTCATTATTGAGTCTTTCTCCTGCCACCAGACAAGACGCCACCAATCGAGGGTTCTCCCTCAAGCGGCTCAAAAATTCGCCATAGATGCTTTCCTGAAAGCCCAGCGTCTTGTAGCCATCCACAAACTGTGTGTCCTCCAGAAACTTGGCATGCTGGCAGCATTCTGCAGGGGAGGCTTCCGCACTGAAAAGAGGGGACAAAGATGTCTAGATGTCTTCAAAACAAGTCACATTCATTCATGAAAAAGAAAAAAATAACTTGACTAAAAATGGTAAAATTATGAAAATGTAATGTTTGGCCCTCTATTATTTCACATTTAGTCATTTTGTACAACATCCAATATTATTACAATTCAACAAAGACCTTTAACAATGCAGAACGGTGGTACGTCCACCTACAAATGATGAAAATTTCCTTTTACCAAGGGCGTAGTGGAGAAAATATCGCCTCTATGTTTTGAAATGTTTTTCACTATAGGATAAGACCACAAAAACTTTTTTTATTCTATTTTTTAGGCACATCAGTAAACAAACAAACAAACAAACAAATAAATAAATAAAAAAAACCTTCTACAGAAGTAAAACGTTTAAAGCAGGGGTGCCCATTACGTCGATTGCGATCGACGCATTGTGGGTAGATCGCATGACATTGGGAAAAAAAGTAGAGAAAAAAAATTTAAAAACTAGCAAGTTTGTGAGTAAGAGATCGGCTAAAAATGAGTTTAAAGGATGGCGATTCTACCCCACACGCAATCTTAATTCAGCATTAACACGATTCTGCCAAACTTTAACTTCCGACAAGCGTCTCTCTGTCAGCTGTGCGCGCACACTAGCATCGGGGCGGAGTTCCGTGCGCAGCAGCGATCAAGTGCGCGTATTACCTACGAGTCGGGTGCTAGTTGACTTTAAATAAACATACAATAAACGGAGAGAATGAGTGAGCAAACACAACGCTCAAGTAAGTCTGCTATCAACTACCTGAAAAAGGATTTTATTCTGAAGTCTGTGTTTACTGCGTTTTAAAACCAGAAGATGACACCATATATAAAGTTATGTGATGGCAATATACAGCAAACATCTACAGTTGAGGATAAAATAAGTTAATACATTTATTAAAGTAATAAAGTATTAAAAGTTTATATATTTATATATGTTTATATATATATATATATATATATATATATATATTATATATATGTGTGTGTGTTTTTATATTGTTTTATATATATATATGTTTATATGGCGGTAGATCGCTTTGACTAGGTCAGTGATTCTCAACCATTGGGCCGCGGCCCATAATTGGGCCGCGAGCGCCACCTAGAGGGCCGCGAGAATATTTTTTTCACCGCGATCGCGGGCCGCGAAGTCCGCGGAACAACAATGAGCTCCCCACCACTAGATGGCGCTGAGGTGTCAACACGCTCCAATAATGCCATCGGTAGCGGCAGACTTTTGACTGAAGGTGGAGGACGTTCTTAAAACGAACAAATGAAGATAAAAGTTACGACTTCAATTCGTTTATATTAATAGCAAAAATATCAAACGTTAGCTTAAACAGCTTGACATCTTCGTTTTTCGCTTGCAATTTTTAAATTTTTTTCAGAAAATTAAGGAAAAATTTGAAAGGAAAGAAAATAAAGCTTTCTACTAAAAAGTGAAGATAGCAAGTGAAGAAAATGTAAAAAGGAAACGAAAATAAAGCCAAAAAATCTTAACATTTGTCTTGTAATAGACAATAAATGTTGTTACTTTTTCCTACTAGCTTAGAATTAAGTGTGAACGATTACTCTGTCTTAATTTAGTGTAAATATCGTCAAAATTAGTCCTATTTTCTTGAAATAAGCATTTTTTTTTAAATAGAAATTATGTTTGACACAGAAATGTCTGAAACAAGAACTGTAAAGTGAAATTTTAACCCGATTGGCAGATCATTTTATTTGAATTAAGTTTTGTTTCCTCATTTTGTTTTTTTTTTCCATGTAGATTTTTTGCATTTTGGTTTTGTCTGCCACTGTAGACACATTTTAATTATGTAACCTGATTTTTTATTTAAATGTATTTTTATTACTACTGAATTTAAATTTAATTTATTTACATTTCATGTGTTTTTTTAAAGTATACATATATATTTTAGATTAGTAATAAGTAAGCAAGAGCAAGTATAAGTAATAAGAGCAACTCCCTTATTTAGTGTTGTATGTGCAGGATTACAGCTTTCCTGATGATCTTGGTGTATCATATTATTTATTTATCTAAATTTTGTATTTCATATAGTTATTAAATTCAACAAATCATGATTTGGATTGGCTGAAATATGTGTGTTTTAATGGGCCGCGGGACACTTTGATTCGGACAATTTGGGCCCCGAGGTCAAAAAGGTTGAGAACCCCTGGACTAGGTCATTTGAAAAGTAGATCGCGAACCGAAAAAGTGTGGGCACCCCTGGTTTAAAGGGTGTGTGATGATCTGGCTATGTCACAGTTATTGTGAGTTTCAAGATGGCGGATGTAACACTTCTGCAGTTATCGTGATGTTTTATCATATTATACTTTTTTTTTTATTGGTTTACAGGCAAAATGCTGCCTAATTTACAAAATTTTCATTTAACAAAACTGCTGTCGGCACAAATTAATTTCATTAAGAAAGGTACCACTGTATCTTGTGCACAAGCGTAAAGATGTAATTAAAAAAAAAATCCTGTTTTGAAACCATACACTTTGATCAGGATTGTCTGTCATGTGAGTCTAGTGTGCAGTCACCTGGTGAGGATAAGGCGGTCGAGATTTATCCTCTGTTGTTTAGCGATCCAGGCGGCACGATACAGCCTCTCTGCCGTCTTTAACACCTCATTGTTCAGCCGCTGAATGAGCTGCTTCTCTGATGCCACATACAGCCGTTCCTGCTTCAGGTGGTGGGCCAGAGTGTGAATGTCTGGCTTCACCATCTTTCAACACAGCGCTAGAAAAAAAAGAAAAAAAAAACATTAACACATATCAGAATTTAGCAACAAAGATATTTTAAAAATGCATTCAGTCCAAAGCTGTACTGAGCTTCGGAATTCTCAGTGTTGATATAGTTCAACGTCAGCAATTTCACAAGTAAAAGTATAACGTTAAGTTATTTAATAACTACACTGAACCTGTGATGACAAGTGCACCGTGAAGTCCATGAAGTACAGGGCATCCGTGTTGTTAGCCCAGTCAAGTCAACACCCAGATACTTGCCTACCATCTAATTTCCCTTGCTGGTTGCTCACTGTAGTGTGCTGTAGAGTTTTTATTCAAGTCATCCACCATCTCCATTGTCTTATTGTTGTGAAAAAATAAGTGGTTGTGCACAAACAAATCCACAAAGTCCATAATTACGGTTCTGAACTCACCAGCTCATCTCACCCACACACACAACCGACAAAGGCTGACACATCTGAGAACTTCAGGAGAAGGTGTTAAGTATGAAGTAAAGTCAGATGAACATGATAATAGAAGTTCAATCTGTTTTAGTTTATGTAAGTTGGGTGATCAAGACTTTGCTAATTTCTTGTCAAGCATCAAATTAGCATGTTGTAAGTGACCACATCACATAGCTGATCAGCACAGTTCCTGAGCAGGTTTAACATACTGGTCAAACTTCGATCTTTATCCACTATCTGCATCTTAGCTCTCTTCTTGGACAAAAATCGTTCTGACCATTGTTACCAAATGCTTCTTGTAGCCATTCTTGACCAGCCTGATTTGGTACTTGAGATCTTTCTGAAGTCATTTTTGCTCCTCTATGCTCCTCATAATAAAAGTCAATGCAGCAGAAGTCCTGGAAAATAAAGAGTATTAATTCACCAACTGTAAGGAGGTGACCTACCACTAATATAATCAAATGCTCTGGAGACAATGTCGGCTTTGGGTGTCCAGGAGAACACCTTGATTGGACTTGTGAAAGTGCATGATGCCGAAGAGATTCGACTTCTTGATTCCCCATCACACGCTATAGCCTGCTCAGACAGTGTGGTAGATTTGTCAAAAGTAGTAGAACTAGAATTACTCAATGAGACCACTTTTACATTGGGTCCCTCCAAAACAAAATAATTGGAGACCAAATCTTCTCTCTCTCTTCACATTCTAGAATCAGTAACCAGATCTTTAAAATTCTCCAAATTCTGCAGTTTTACAGGAGTAGCCAAAAGAGGTAGAAGACATTGACTCTCAGACAAAAGTGACTCCACAAGACCGATGGACTTTATCTTAAAGACAGAAAGTAGCCAGACCGTAAGATTTCGCACCAAGTGGAACAAGCTACTTTAACCCAGCAAGACCTCGCCTCAAACAGGCCAAAGAAAGTGGAACCAAGAACCAAGACCAAAGGAATGGGTGCTCTCTCCGCAGGCCTGGTTATCTAGCCATCCATTCTGTTTAGGGATCAAGAAGTGAATTTGCAGGCACTGGGGAAATATGGCTAAAAAAAGTTCATGTAGGGTTTTCACATTTAATTTCACAACACCAAATCTTCCACAATTAGACCCTCTTTTGGCGGTTCGGTGGGTTTCTGAGGCTATCTTCTGACACTTAGAAGGTGACTGCTAGTTGGCAGCCCATGTCATTGGCAATTTTCCAAATAGTGTTGAGCGTACACATCTCATGCCATTCCAGGGTGTAGTCTCCATATTCAGAGCAAGGGTCTACTATTGGGATCAGAGCAAGCTATACCTACACTAGGTCAATCTAGTTATCCAAGGGTAGGGGAAATAAATGTCTTCTCTTGTACTCTTGTGCATTGGTGAATCCAGGAAAACGAGTAGTTGCATTTCACTACTTGGCGATACCGATACAGAGTACTTAATAAAAACATGATTCAACTTTACAGGCAAGTAAAGCTTTAGTCGTATAATTTAACAAAATAAGTAAGAGGCTAGTTTGGAATTAAAGAACCTTTTCATTAAAATGAAAAGCATGTAGTTATGCAACATATTACAGAACAGGGCTGCACGATTATCCTTAATCGCATCGACTTCGAGGCTTTAACTCCCACGATTATCAAACCACAGGAGGCTGAGAATTTTTCCCCCGCCTCTGACATTTGTCACACTAGCCAATCAAAATGGTTGAATCCCATGTTTTTGGCTTGCTGACCAATCAGAAATGGCAACAAAACTGATCGTTTTAAAATCTAGCAGTCAACCTTAAATCAAAATGGTGCGGTTGCGTGACCTTTAACACGGAAACGCAATGATTCTATGGATCTTGGGCGGTACATTTTGCTGAACATTGGCAGATGAGAAAAACTTTAGAAAGTTCCAAAACTGCTCAGTTGATCGGATATGTTTAGATTTACACACGTTTATAGGCTAGAACTTTTGAATAGAGGGAAAAGTTATTTAATGCATGTTCTGCCGTGTCTTTTCTTTTGAGAGTTATGCACTTTATTTGAACATTTTTATTCTTGCTTATTTTTAGGGGTTAGGGTTAGGGTTAATGTCATAAGTGTCATAACATTGTAAATATAAGATCATTTCGATGCTACATAACAATAAAAGTGTCAAAAGGTTTTTGGATTATACTGAATTAATTTGACTTGACAATTAAGTTTTGATTAGACAGGCTAATGAAATCATTTATTTTTACATTTTTAAGCCTAACTAATGTTCACCTTTTCTCAAAGTAAATTTACCATTTGTCAAGGTAATTCCCAGTATGTCTCATTCTACGCCATCAGAACGTTGTTACATCTGAATCTGAATTAATTGTTCAATGTTTAAGAAATGTACAAACAAATGACCAAGTGGTTAAGTTAATTTACATTTGTATTCTTTGGTATTTAGGTTCAGGTAATTAATAATCATGAAGAATCAAACAACATATTTTATTTACAATTTTAGTTTTGTGCACTTAAAAGTATCAAATTCAAAAATCGCTTTGCAATACTTTTCAGAAAAATTCCAATTACCGTAGGTATTTTCTCAAAATTATAGAATACAGTCCTATTACAGAATAATTAAAAAAATATACACAAATAAAATATATTATAAAAATAAAAAATATTATAAATGAAAATTGAAACCGTGACTTTTTTCAGTTTGTTGTAAACTCTGCTGCTTTTGGCAGCACAAAGGGAATATACAATAAATCTTTGCTATTTAGTGCACAATATTTGAATAAACTAACAACATGTTTCTCTCTTCTTGCAAGAGTTTACTACAGCGTGAGTCGTGTTGGTTAAGAAGTGAACTCTTTGTACTTGTTGTCAAGTTGTGATTTTAGGTGCTCGATTAAGACACTTCTGAAAATCTTCTGGACAATTTTCCTGAGCACAATTTGGAGTCCGCATTTGTTTTGTAGTATTCATTCACTTTAAAACACGGAGCAGGGAGCGGGGCACTCAGCGCCTGTGACTAACCCTTTACACGCCACTGAAACAGACTTTTTTCAGACCGTGGAATTGGTGCCCAGCATTGGCAGACTTTTAACTAGTACTTTAGAAAATGTGGTTTCGAGGCTGATACTCAATGCCGATATCTGTGCAACCCTACCTACAGCAATTTCAATTAAAATCAAGTTTCTGTGGTCGACCACAATATTTGATTGGATAATAAAAATGTGACTGTACCCGCCCAAAGACTAGAGCTCAGTTTCTTACATGCAAGTTGGAACTTCTCTCTCACAGAGCACTTGTACATTGGACACTTAAATAGGAAGCAGCCAAGAACGAAGCTGTGCTTCAGCTTTAGCTCATGTACTAGAACCAAAGCACATTGCCAAACACATTACAATACAATGAGTAATATTATTGCCATTACAAGAGGATTTTGGAATTTAAATTGAATTGTATTATTTTATTAGTCCCACAGTGGGGAAATTGCATTTAACGACTGCAGAAAAAAAGAGAAATGCAGAAAAGAATATACATAAAAAGACATCTATAAATTGATAAATGTACATACAAATAATCATAAACAAATAACACAGAAACTTCCCCAGGTTAAAGTGGTTGAACAGAATTATAGATGCTTAATGATTATACCATTATAACATAGATACCTATGACCTATTTCCACGTCAACTTTGTAGTCACATAAAGACTTCAAAAATTGTGCTGAGCAAAATAAGAACTTTGTGTTCAAAAAAAGTTGTTTTTGCCTTATTAAAGCGTAAAAAGGAACACCTCATCTTGTTAAGTAAAAAATATGTACAAATGTAAAAAACTAGAAAAAAATGGCTTCAATACTACTCCTACTCCTACTCCTACTCCTACTCCTACTCCTACTCCTACTCCTACTCCTACTCCTACTCCTACTCCTACTCCTACTCCTACTCCTAATAATAATAATAATAATAATAATTAATAATAAATAAAACTGGCCCAAAAACAAAAACCTCATTAGGACCAATTAAAAATGGAAAGGGTATGATTGTATTGTTCCTTTTACAAACGCTATTACATTTGGTCAAGTATTTCAAGTTTTCAAGTATTTGAAACATAAGTTCAAATTTACAAGTTAAGACATACAAAAGCATTGAATCATAGCTGAAAAAACAATTTTCAAATCACTAAATTCTGATACCTGCAACCACAAAGATCCTATGAAAAGCATGCATTTGTTACATTGTTTGGCTGTAAAACAAAATGCAGTCTCTTTGAAGAAAAGTATTTGTTAATTGCAAACATTGAAATGTTAATACCCGGAGCTCATCCATAGCCTGCATTAACTAAATTACTGGGACCATAAGGAAGCTTAATCTGTCATGAATGGCCACAGACAGAATTCACAAATCCCATTATTCGCTTTCGCTTCTCAAAATAAAGGAGTGATGTGGGCAGAGCAGACAACACCCACACAAAACCATCCACTCGCACATAAGTGAGAATGCCAACATACATAAGCGCACAAATATTTAATCGAGAGGGGGGAAAAATGCAGAAAATTCTAATCACTGCTCGGTATCCTTTCATTTGGAACAAAAAGGTCTTTGTAGAGCACAGTAACACATGAGAATGTGGGAGGACGAGTATCCAGACACCTTATCAATCCTCGGACGCTACGCATCCATTAGCTTAAGCTATGCAATATGAACAGAAATATTCTTGTATTTATTCAATGTTGCAATTGCAATTATCAATTCTGGCATTTGTTTTAGCTTGATCGGTTTTGCGGCATTCAGTGAACCTGACATGTAGAACTAAATTCTCCTCTTCTGTTCTTCCTGCTCAGTGTTGTTATAATGTGTGGGTGAGCTCTGACTGGTTTACGTCAAACAAGCATAATGCTTTTAAATATTATTTAAGTATATGAACTAATAAGAAAGTTGCAGCAAATTTAGAACCATGTATTTTATAATATTTTTTTTTTACCGTTCGCTATACGTAGATTCTGAATCAGCGCAAACTTTTTGTCACCTGCTCAGATAAGAACATAAATGTGCAGCCTGAGTTCACATAAGTGGTATGTGAAGATTTAGCCTTGAGGGTCGAGAAAAAGTTCACCTGAATTTCTACCTTGTTATTCAGACTTGGAATACACTAGGGTTGTCCATTATGAACAAAACTTGTCTTGTACATAGTTTAATGAAAAATGCAAAGGGATTAGATCGGTTCACAATCTCAGCTCAGTCACACTTTGTACGTGAACTCTTATTGGCAATTATCTTGAACAGAATAATTGTTAAATAAACTTTAAAATATACTATTGGTTTGGTGTAATTGTAAAAAAAGTGCACATGCAAATTATGTAGCAATTGTAACTATATGCCCACATACAACACTCATATCCCCATGGCTCATAAAAATACTAAATTAGACAAAGCATTACACAGACTTTTGATATCATGATGACAAATGAACAACAGATCCATCTACTTCCACATCGTTGCAGGATTTGGACGGCAGCCGATGCCGTTTTTAGCAACAGTGAGTGCACAGCTGAGGGCGAGCTTTCTAAAAGCATCAGGAACAGAAGGAAAGGCCTTTTTTCACTTCCTCTGTTGTGAAACACTGCTTCTGGATTAGACCTGACAGCACTAAAGCAGGTAGAGCTGATAGAACTATTAAAAGAAACACAAAAAGCCAGACAACTACATGGAATCTTCCTAGGCCTAATTTTAATGTCCGATTTTAAAAGCCTTAGTATAGTAAAATCACTGTACCATCATCTTTTATTAGTACAGCACTGTACGCTTCAAAGTCATTACGCCACTAAGTCAAAGCTAGAGTTTCATCCAAGCAAAACCACTACATGATCCAAAATTGGCTGGAAGTTAAACTCGTCCCAGTCGGGCTTCAGTGGCACCAACAGCACCAGCTAGACCAGATGCCATGAGGAAGAGGAAACGAAAACAGGATCCTTGTTGAGGCACCTACACAACCTGAAAGTTTTCACAAAGTGTATTCTGGTCTTTATTTACACAAGTTCAGTTACAGATAGATATTGTGATCCACGATTTTCAAAGCACATTAGATTTGTGAATAACGCGACCGAGCAGACGAGAAATCCTTGCATTTGAGGTAATAACAAGGAAATGACAAAAGAGGAACGAGCGCACCTAGAACTTAGAATATGGAGTGGGATGCTTTCTCGGTGGTCAGCCATCTCAACCACTTTTCCACTTGCTTACATACATGTCAGTGCAATAAATACCTCGGTTTGTCAAGCTCATACTGAAAGCCGAGCGTTCTTCTGCTTCTGTTGGTATCACTCTGACCTCTGAAAGTAAGAAAGCACTACGTTTTCTCGGAAATCTTCCTCTTTACTAAAGCCCGGCTACCATGAGAGTGTAGGAATAAAGGAGAGTAACTACTCCTGAGAGCAACAGACAAATGAACTCAGTGATTTAAGAGAAGGCTTTGTCAGAAGATGTCCTGATAATAAGGAGATGTGTCTTCTCGTCAAGAATTATCATTAACGTGGCGATTTAGCTCTTAAACGCTAATGTAATAACAATGATTCATAGTCACAACTCAGAAATAGAAGTATGACTATTTCAAAAAAGGAGTCGATATGATGGATTTAAGTGTTAAATTATAATCAAAAACCAATGAAGACAAGGTTATTTACAGTTCCTGTTGAAATGGATAATCAAGCATATTGCATGAAATCACCATTCAGTCCTAGAAAAGTAATAAAATGTGTACGGCAACTTCAATAACTAAAAACTTTATTGGAAAAAAAAAAGTTTATGGTTTTACTAACAGTCTGGTCTGATAACAAGGTTGTAAATATGTTGATCCAAGCTCATGTAATTCCAAGTCACAAATCCTTCATTAGAAAGGTTAGTCCTAATTGGGGGCTTTATTTGTTTTATTCAATTTTAGGTTTTAAAGCCATTTTCATTAATTTATTAACATTGTTTTACATCGGTTAGCTATGAGTTACACTTGTCTAAACTTACCTACACGTTTAGCTACACCTGACTGAAAAAAGCCAATTCATATAAAACCTGATTTGTCAATAATTAAAATGTAAATATTAAATTAAATTAATCAATTCATGTTAATATTATATTTATATACATAATTTTGTGTTTATGTAATATTAAAATGTTGTCATTTATTTGTATATTAGCAAACTGTCAGATTCAGGCTTTCTGAATTCAGGAAGTGAATAACAACTCGTGTTTACAAGCACACACTGTTCGAGACATGTCAGCCATTTCTTGGTTTTGCTAAACAGCAATTGGAAGGTGCCAAAACAAATACACTACGATGCCCTCAGAGTGTAGTGTGTGTGTGTGTGTGTGTGTGTGTGTGTGTGTGTGTGTACACATACACACACACTATCCGAACAATCGCACTTCCTAACTCCTGACCAGGCAGGACACACTTCCTGCTTGACCTCAGATTTTTCACCAGAAGATTGCACACTACAGGAAAAACTACATGGTTTGGAAATGTGTCTTTATGTGAAAAAAATCAAGAAAAGGTACAAACTGATGGACGACTATTGATGTATTAAATCCAAAAACAGCCGAAAAAATTATCATATAGTGTACAATACAGCAAGACTTATTGAAGGGTTTGTGACTGTAAATGTACTACACAGAGTCCAATCCAATGGCACATGCGAGGATTCCCCAATCTTACTGCTTTACTGTAAATCCCACAGTGTGGTTGGGAGAAAAAATTAAACCAAAAAAAAAGAGAGCGAAAAAAAAAAACACACAGCTGAGAGCTTAAAAACTTAAGGAGAATTTTAGAAGTTTCGTAAGTGTTGTTGCAAAAGTCCTGTGTTTTTATGCTTATCCAGAATTTACGGATCAAAAATGAAAATACAAACCCACAAATACCTTTATATCAAAGGTGGTCAAAACTCAGCATTAGAAAGCAAGCGACAGCAGTGTTGTGAAAGCCATGGATTACAGAAGACTGAAAACATTCAAACTATTCAAATGTGTTTACCACGCAATGTAGATCGTTTAACCCCAAAATCAGTTTCCGAAAGCAGCCTCAATGTTTCTAGTTTTTCAATTTTTTCTAAACCTTATATATACACACATATATTTTGTATGATTCTTGGTTTTATAATTTTTTTATATTTTTATGATTGTTTTGATGATGGTCAGTCATAAGCCAATCACTGCAGAGGAGCAGACAAAAAGAAACTAAATTACTGTAATAAATAATAAACATTTGAATTATTAAGCACCTTTCAAGTAGTAAATGCAGTGGCAAATTACATTTAACAAGTAGTAAATCTAGTCGTAATTGACTTTGTATTTAACCTCAAATTAGTATTCCTAAAAAATTGAAGAATGTGTGTGTGTGTGTGTGTGTGTGTGTGTGTGTGTGTGTGTGTGTGTGTGTGTGTCATCATCTTAAATGTGATGTGTAGTTGGAGCACTTTTTAAATCTAGTTGTACACCAGGTTCGGTTTATTTTAAAAAGCGCATTTCACAGCCGCAGACTCTCAAAGCAGCCATATTAAAACAGAATGCTGTGGATGATTTACCAGAAAGCCAGCAGAAACCAATGACTGGGACCAGTGAGGACACAATGGCTTGGAAAACGGACTGATGATCATATGATCATCTCTCCAGTCAACAATATTCTGTAAAAATCTGGCACATTAATTAACCTTTAGCGTCACGTCACTTATTTCTAGACAAATCACAGTGTTTGCCAACATCCCGAGCTTTGCATTTACGCTAATCAACGTAACACAATGTTCATATTCCTATTTTAATCATTCCACTGTCTGTTATACGCCAAACCTGACACGAAACTAAAGTACAAGCACAAGAACCAAACAGATTTCCTTTAACTAAAGATGCAAAAATTGGTATAAAAAACCTCCAGAAAGCCCCATAAACCACACACATTAGATGTTGTTTTTGTGTTAACGCGACTGACAAACGTTGAGTGAATAAACACAACAAAAGCAGCGGCAAACGGCGCGCGAGCCAGCGGAGTTGGTTTGAACTGGACGCGACCGATCCGTCGTGTTTTGAAGCGGGAACAAAAAGCAAATAATCCGCCTTCCGACGTGTAGTCAACTTAGACGTCTAAATGCGTTTCTTTTATTATCAAACTGAAACAGAGCGCCTTAAAAACAAACAGAGACGGCATGACCGCGACAAGCAGGCCAACAGGCAGCTAGTTTGCTAAAGAGTCACATTAACCAGCTCAAGACACTAAAACAGACTCACCGACTAATTCCGGCAGCCGGGAGTAAATTATGCACGACGGTCGCGGCCCGTGATGATCGTCTGCACAGTCTGGATCTCGTTTCAGTCCTTCAAATGTCCTAGTCGCGAATGAAAGAAATAAAAAATCCCTCCGTCGTGAGATTTTCTCCTCCCTTTAGCAACAGTCAGCCACAGCGCACAGCTGTCATCAAACGGGGACGCGCAGGTCGCGCATGCGCATTGCGCACCCGCAGCGTGTCGAACTTTTTTGTGATTTCCGAATGCGCCTTTTTATTTGATTTAAAGACCTTGTATTCGTTGTGGGATGATTTGTTTGAACGGTAGTTTCGACCATTAGCTCAATTCCCTGTCTTTCGGCTGTAATTTGGCGCATTCGATTGTCAACAATCCGCTAGGGGTCGATATTGTTCCAAAAAACGAGCAGAAAAATCAGATCAGGTGAACGAAACACGTTTTTATATTTCACTGAGCTCAGAAGGAATAGCAGTTGTGTTTTTAAATCCGTTTCATTTTATTTACCCTCATACAGACAGACTTATGCATTCGTGCATGCGGGTCAGTGTACATTTACATACAGTCTTACTTACACAATTGTGCTTACATCTTAAAAACACAGTCCATCTGTTCAACATAATCAAACTTTTCATATATTAATTGACTCCTTTGTCCATGTGTCCGTCTTCAAATGTCCTGCAGAATCTTCAATAGTCCTGGAGAAAATAGCACATGGATGGTCCACTCATTGAGAGCTCTCTCTCTCTCTCTCTCTCTCTCTCTCTCTCTCTCTCTCTCTCTCTCTCTCTCTCTTTCTCTCTCTTTCTCTCATTGATAAATATTAGCATGTGTGTTTACCAACCTGAGACCTGCCTCGCAAAGCTTTCTTGCCTTTCTGAGGCAGAACAGGAGGCAGCGGCCCCGGAGACTGGTTCACCGCCTCATCTCTCTTCAGTGACATCACCGCAGCATCGCTGACGGCCTCAGATGCCCAACCCCCAAGCGGGTCTGAATTGGATCGGGGCCCCAGGGTGAAAGGAGGGCATGTTTTAGGGGTGATGGTGGTCATTGTGCGGTTGAGCACTCGTCTCCTAGATGTTCCCAATAGAGGCATGCTGGGAGGTCTACGCTTTGGGGTCTCCGCTGGTTCTGCAGTGTGGTTCCTTGAGCGAGCTGGGTGAGCCGGTTCTTGTTCTTTTAGGACGCTTGTCAGGCGGTTCTCTAGGTCACTCAGGGCTTTTTCTGTGTAGCTTTGAGTCTCACAGCGAAGCTGAGCCAGTTCAGCTCGCAGATCTTTCTTCAATGAGTCCAAGCTCAACAATATCTCCTCTAACATGACTACGCAAAGCTCTTCCATCCCCGGCTTCTTGTTTTCACCTGTCGTCTGCTCTTCTGGACAATCTTTTGGTGCTACGTGGTCCTCTGTCTCCTCCTCTGATGAAGTTATCTTCACTGTTGGTGTGGATTGAATTTGCGCTTGTTTGTTCTTCTCCATCTCCTTTATTTGGTTTAAAGCGTCAAGAATTCCCACGCGATGAGGATTCTGAGAATCCTGAAGTCTAATTTGATTCTTCACCATAGAGAAAATAGTTTGAAATTTAGCAATGTTTTCTGTATGTGTACCTTCTGCTGAGTCTGCCACCTCGTTCTTCTCATCCATCATGTCCTGTGTTGTAAAAGCTGCATCATTATCCTCAACTTCATCCGGCAACTTTGTTTCTTCTTTCTCTCTGTTATCTGAGTTCTTTCTTCTTTGCAACCACTTTTGCATGATGGCTAAGTTCTCCGCTGCCTGATAAGTCATGGTTCTTGACTTTGCCTTTTTCTTTCACTTTTTGATTGTCCTTGTTCTCATGGTTTAACTCCTCGTCATTTCTCCTTCTGAGCAAGTTGAAGGTTATCTGAAGCTATCAACAGAACCCAAGTTCCTTCGAGACCCTTAACCAGCCAATCAGGACCAACCTCAAGCCGCAGCTAACCCTTCATCTGGGAATTATGTCTCTTGTGGATAACACCTTTCCCATAAACACACTCTAAAGCTCTGCATTTTAGTTACAGATAATCTGCTGTTTAACTAATCATTAAAATAAATTCCCTAAGGTGATGGCTTTCTCAGAAGATCTCACTGCATCACACTTTCACATCACACAGCAGACAAGGAACTGTAGCACTATTTGCTACACTCCTGTACATCAGTTAAGATATAGAATAGATAGATTTAGGGAAACAGGGTGACCCACTTCTTAACATTTAAATTTGTAAATTAAAATTGATACTATGATAGAATCATATGTTTAGGTTCTTTAAAAATGTACTGAACAGTATTGTTAATTAAGTCCCCCGAGTCCTTTTACTACCCAGAATAAACTCTACATTTACGAGAAGAGCAAATCTGGAGGGAAATGTTTGATCCTTAAGGATCGAATTGTATCAAAAGACCAACTGTACAGACAATTTTGGAATATGCTTAAATTTGTACAGAATAGTTGGTGTGTGCTCTTGCAGAAAAAAATGTTTTCTGAATTGGTATGTTTCCCCATAGTCCAAAAACACATTTAACAGATAATAAAATTGAGAAATGAAAAATGTGAGTCTCTAGATTGCTAATAATATACAGTATGTGATTTTAAGGTAGTATGTGGCTCTGTACGTCCTGACTTTGTGTGGTTGACCACTGATCCAGGGTTTGTATTGCAACAATTGTTTAATGGTTTAAGTTCTGGGTCGGTTTTTTCATCCAATTCTGCTGAATTGTGCCATGACGTTGTTAAAGGTGACACTGTATGTGCAGTAGACATTTGAAGTGTAGTACTTAATTTGAAAAATAGTAATTAATGCTTGAACAGCCACAATGCATTTCTATAGATTTTTAGGTAATTAATCAGATTGTATTATTTCAGAAACAAATGTATGTACATTTCAATTCAGTCAATGTTGCACAAGTTCATTTTATTCATTTTAATGAAATAATGAAAACCCACGCCAGCTGTGGTAGAACATTAAACAAATGCATCCCTTAAAATTATTTGTCTTTCTCATTTATACGTTTACCAGAATGTTGCAATTTTTTTTTCAAAAGAGGGAGTGGAGGGGGCGGTTACAAGCGTCAGTATGACGTTGCATTTTTGTAAGCAGACTTTTTGGAGTTACATTTACAAAGTGTTAGTCAAATTAGCATGAAACGAATTAGCATGAATTAAAGAAGGTTACTGTCTGGCCCTCACTATTACATTGATAACTGTTACATTTAAAGTAGAAAAAATTTGTAAAGTAGTAGTTTATATTATCTAAACTAGATGTTTTATATATTCGTTTTTATAAATTCTTAAACAATTCTTAAATTGTTTGAATTAATACATTGTATATGTTTCAACATTGTATTGGTTGAAATTAAATGAAACGTTATGTAAATAGACTAGTTTTTTCCGGACTGCTGTTCTAAAACAACTGGCAAAGCTTTCGACCAATCGGATTGAAGGAATCGCGTGCCTCCTCTTTACAGCAAAAGATATATTGAGGTTAGAAAAAAGCATTCCCGACCCGTTATGTTAAAATCGCATTCTAATGTATTTATTTATTTGTTAGTTTGTTTTATAATAGTCCTAAAGGGGGAGAGGGAGGCATCTTAACAGTGATTCTCCTCACTGCTTGAAGCGCCGGTGGGCGGAGCCGGAGACCCTCAGCCCTACAAATCCACCTCAGCAGCATCTGCACCACCATCTCATCTCTCCAACCACTGTCCCGACAGTCCGCACAAGCCACAAAATGGTAAGTCTTGTTGACTATTACCTACTAAAAAGTTAGATCGGATTGTATTTATATTTTTTACTTTTATTTATTTATTTTGATGTATACAGTTTCTAACTTTACATGCACTGATTGAATATTTATGCATAACAAAGGACAATGAAAATACTATAAAGTATATTTATATCACGTGCCATACATCAACATCTATAATAAATGACACTTTTAAAAGTCTTAAAAGTAATATTTTTGCATTGTTCTACAGACAAGCTATACAGACAAAGGTGAAAAGGTAAGACAAATGTTTATTTTATACACGTATATTTATTTATTTTTTATGTTAATCTAATTTAGTAGTAGTTAAATAATGTTATTTATGTAAACTAAGTGTAATTACTTATTGTTGATTATATTGAGTGTAAGCCTTAAAAGTTTACAATAAATTGCAAATGTCCAAGGGTTATATTGACCAGCATTACTTTGATCAACAGCACGAAGAAGGAAAGTTCGTCTGCTTTGACCACATCACATTCTGGGTTGGAAATGCCAAACAGGTAATCGACATGTTTGTGGACGTGCTTTGGTCTTCGGGTTCTAGGTATTAGAGGTGGTGTCTTTTACGGAGATGCCATTGGTTGTTTTAAGGGGTGGGGGCAAACAGTTTGCAGCTGTAGATGTCCGCCATCGTCTACTTTACTAATTTGATCCACATTGAGCTTTTTGCATACTTCTCAAATCTCTCCGCTAGGTGGCGGTATTGACCCGATTTACAAAAGAGTCAACGTGATTACATTCTGCTAGTTTTCATACACAACAAGTATGAGAATAAAATATGTGAATAGATCAAACACAAACTATTTAAGGGAAGTAGCTTTCGTTGAATTTATGGAAGTATTTTTGGAATTCATGGAAGTATCATGGAAGTATATTTCATGGAAGTATTTCATGAAAACTAAATTCTGATTTCTTTCATAAGCGAAGAAGATATTATTAATATTTTGCTATTAACTACAAGTTCACCCAGCATTGATTTATGCATAAATGGATAGACATTTATTACAAGGGACATTTACCGTTATTCAATAACAGTATTTGTTTAATATTGATTTATTCCGTGTGTCTGTGTCTTACTGCAGGCTGCGTCGTATTACTGTAATAAGTTGGGCTTTGAGCCTGTTGCCTATCGAGGACTGGAAACTGGCAGTCGTGATGTAGTCTCTCATGTGGTGAAACAAGGGAAGGTAGGAGTATTACGTACAATAATATCATTATTTTTATTTTTTTTATATTATTTTTTGGTTTTTACGGTATTTACTGTATTTTAATCAGAACAAACAAAGATAATCTTTCTTTTTTATAGATTGTGTACGTTTTCACCTCTGCTTTGAATCCCGGTAACAAAGGTAAATAACTTGAATTAGTTATTTTCATTACAATAGTGAGACAATTGAGAATCCATGACACAATAATAACAACTGATAGATAGATAGATAGACAGACAGACAGACAGACAGACAGATTTTACATCTTCTGTTTGAGCGAGAGTTAATATTTGTATCTGTTCTTTTCTCTTTCTCTGACAGAGATGGGTGATCACCTGGTGAAACACGGAGACGGTGTAAAAGATGTGGCGTTCACCGTAGAAAACTGTGAATTCCTTGTTGAGGTAAATAGCCGAGATTACTCAAACCATCACTTTAGTAATCTCAGCAAAACAACGTTTCATTTTTATGTCTGATCGGCAGAAAGCGCGAGAACGAGGTGCCATCATCCTTCAAGAGCCTCATGTTCTGGAGGACAAGTCTGGCCGGGTCAAGCTGGCCGTGCTGCAGACAGTAAGAACATGTCTTTCCCCTTCACACATTTCCTTACATGTTCACAAACATCTTTTCCTCTTTCCTTTATTTAGTACGGCGACACCACTCACACGTTGGTTGAGCGTGCGGGTTATAAAGGGCGCTTTCTCCCAGGATTCCAGCCTCCTCTGTTCTCTGACCCTTTCTTGGCAAAACTGTAAGTTAGCTTCCAAAATTTCATCTTTATCACCGTCTGATTTTCTGATAAAACCTTTTGTATTTCACAGGCCGAGTTGCAAACTGGATTTTGTTGACCACGTGGTTGGAAACCAGCCAGACAACGAGATGGTCCCTATAGTGGAATGGTACCAGAACATTTTAAACTCACTGAACCCTGTTTTCTTTCAGCTGTATCTGGTTTTGTTAGATCTGAAAGCAGAGGGTTGAAACGCATAAAAAGACATCACGGGAGGTTTGAGAGTAGAACATTGGAAGTCTTGAGGGAAACTACTACACTCTTCTCATGGGACCGACACAGTGTCTCCATGGTGAGGAAGTGCGAGTCAAAATGGGTAGAAATTGATGATACGCCACGAAAGAAGTTGCTTTTAAATAATTGGTTGACGGATCGCACGCCAAAAATTCTGTTTAGCCATTATGACTCAGCAAACGTATTATGGGGGGATCTAACCCACCATCTGTTGACAGTTAGACCAAGGGAGGGTGGAGAAAAGGGGCTGCTGATCTTAACCAGACCCCTGGCTCAATAGCTCCTGCAAAAAATAAAAATAATCATTAAAATAAAAATAATAATCATCATCATCATTCATTCATTCATTCATTTAAAATGACAATTTTCTTTGTTTATTAAAAGCAATTTCTGGACGACAAGGCACACTGGATTATAAAACACACCACCATTAACTGTCAATTCCCTAATCTTTTTTCGCACAGAAGACAACTGATTATAATTAGCCTGAGCAAAAGAAATGTAATTAAATGTTTTTACAATAATTCTCAATATTGTTCTACTGTAATAACAAACAAACAACAATTAAAACAACAACAATATTCATAAATATAATTAAATAATAAAAAACAACAACAACAATAATAATAAGAATAATGATAATAATAGTAGATTTGTGTGCAAATGAAAGTGCCTTATAAATGAAATGTATTATTTAAAGAAATGTAATGAAATATAATTACAATAATTCTCAATATTGTTCGATTGTTTAACCAAAACAAAGAATTAAATGCACACATTTACAGATTATTCATCATCTGAAAATCCTATAAATAATTTAACTTCAGTTAAAAAAAATGTTTTTTCATCAGTGTTGATAACTACTGGATTCTCTCATTATTATGGGAATCAGTCATCATTGTTTCGTGTTGTGACGAGGAGCTCACACAGCTCGCAATAAAACTTTAAAGAACTTTTTTATCACAATGTAGCATTTTTATTTGGTGAATCCACCCGAAATTATCTCAGAATTAGCTTGATAGTTACAGGTGATACGTGCGCACCAAGTCACAAAATGTACAGACATTTTTTAAAAAGAAATGCATTGGATTTTAAAGTGCGCCTTGTACTTTGAATATTACGATTATTTGAATGATAAATCTGACTTGTGTATGTCGTAGGTACCAGAGGAATCTCCTGTTCCACAGATTCTGGTCTGTGGACGACAAGCAGCTTCAGACTGAGTACAGCGCACTGCGTTCCATCGTCGTGGCCAACTATGAAGAAACTGTGAAAATGCCCATCAATGAACCAGCCATTGGAAAGCGGAAGTCTCAGATCCAGGTGAGCGCGGGACACACCCACATTTTTCTGTTCCGGTTTAGTCTTTCATCTCACCGGGATGCTCTTGTTTCAGGAGTATGTGGAGTATTATGGTGGAGCTGGTGTCCAACACATCGCCATGAACACGTCTGACATCATCACAGCCGTAAATACAGCAGAACACGTGCCATCAACATACAACATACCTGAAATAAAATACAGTCTTAGACAAAAATATATACTGAATAGATGGATGGATGGATGGATGGATGGATGGATGGATGGATGGATGGATGGATGGATGGATGGATAGATAGATAGATAGATAGATAGATAGATAGATAGATAGATAGATAGATAGATAGATAGATAGATAGATAGATAGATAGATAGATAGATAGACAGATAGATGTCATGTCATTGTTTTTTCCTTTTTTTTATATATTTATGTTAATCTATGCAAAATAGAGGGGGAAAGGCGGAGTCAGACCAAGCTCAATTCCTTGTTGTCACTTGCAACTTGGCCAATACACTTGATTCTGATTCTGATTCAAATAGACTAACTTTCATTAGTTGGAAATTCACATAATAATCAGTGTTGCTTTTGGTCTTCAGATCCGTAACTTGAAGGAGCGAGGAATGGAGTTCATGTCGGCGCCGAGCACATATTACCAGCAGCTGAAAGAGAAGCTGAAGCATTCAAAGGTTAAAATAGTAGAGGACATTGTCACGCTGCAGGTGAGCAAACAGTTCGAGAAAAGAAAAACCTTGACCCGCTTTTTCTGATTGGGACATTCACGTGGTCTTATTTTGTGAAGGAACTGGACATTTTGATTGATTATGATGACAACGGCTACCTGCTCCAGATCTTCACCAAGCCCGTGCAAGACAGACCTACTGTGTTTCTAGAGGTCATCCAGCGACACAACCACCAAGTAAGATCACCATCTCTGTTTGTGGATTTCAGCTGCTGTGAAATATATTTCCTGAGGTTTTTTTTTTCTTTTTTTTTAACAATTGTCGCAATTTGTTGTTTTGGGGTTAAATTGTAATAAATAAAACGTGTTTTTCTGTGGTTTCAGGGTTTTGGAGCTGGTAATTTCAAATCTCTGTTTGAAGCCATTGAAGCTGACCAGCAAGCCAGAGGAAATCTCACCATCATTACACCCAACGGCAAATCAGAAAAACTTTAAATGGCCTCGACTAGACAAAAAAAAAAACAAACAAACGAGTAATTAAAAAATTGATCAACATATTGGGAATATGAAGAGAAAAGTTGGGAACAATGTGTTTATATGTTTTACAAAATAAAGTTGAATTGGAAGCCACATAGTAGCATTCTAGTATGTCATGCACTTTACTTTTCTGAAATCTGAAAAAATATTTTATTTATTTGTTTAAGTTATTAGTTATTTAAAACCAAAGTGAAAAAAAAAATACATTTGAAAAATATCTTATTTCTCTGAAAAACAAATATTATATAAATATTTTTTTTAATAGTTTCCTTTTTGGACATCTTCTGTGTTGATTCCATTTTAGACATTTATCTGCGTTTAGGTCTTCAGAATATGCTAATATTTATCATAAAGCAACAGAATGATGTAGTACAAATGTGTTTTTATGAAACCTGAAGATTGTTGCCCGAAGTCGTTGGTGTTTTCCACTAGGGGTCGCCACAGCCAGTCAACAAGCACATGATTTAATCACATGATACATTTGAGCTGAATTTTACGCAAAAAGCTCTTTTTTTCTGTCTGAACAAAATATCTCTTTTTCTTTGTATTTAAAACCGACTCAGAACACACGGTGTTGCGACAGTCGAAGAATTATCGAAAGAAAAACAATATGACGTCTGCAAACAGAACCCCGACAAGTTTTCAGTCACATGCTGAAAACGGCTATTGAAAACGGCCGTTTTTTTCCGCTGATAAAAACCGAAAAAATGCTTCTCTTTTAGTTTTAGTATTCAAAAATAGTTATCACAGTATTTTTTGTGAATGTTTTGGTGTCAAGTTAAAGACAATAAGAGAGTCTCTGTCATGTACTGGGGAATTAGCTCAAATGGTAGAGCGCTCGCTTAGCATGCGAGAGGTAGCGGGATCGATGCCCGCATTCTCCAATGTCCTTTTTATTCTTATTTAATAAAAACTGCAAAAAATTGTTAAATGTTATGATAAATAACAAAAATGAAAGTACTGGAACCCTTTTATAATCAATTACAAGTTACTGGAAATACTTTTATAATAAATTACAAAACCTAATAATACACATCAAAAGGAATATTAACACAAAAAAAAATGAATAAAAGTTTAATTAAAGATAAAAACTAAATTATTCTTCTGATGTTGATTGAGTGGCTTTTTCCCTTTGTTTAACACGTTTAATGTTTCACAGTGAATTCTTTAACTCGTTTACAAAAATATATATAAAATCTCTTTTTTTCTGACACAAGTACAGTACAGTACGTTAAATTGTGCTAAATAACTGAAGAGATAAATAAAACATCCTAAATATTGACAGCATAATGTGAAGATAAAGACATTCTTTTTTTGATAACAGTAACAAAGTAACATGCACATTAAATTATGTTTTACCGGTAATTAATTAAATAGCTGACACTGTTAAAGATGTTTAAATGTAACAATAAGATGATCTAAGTTCAGTTAATAAATGTGTAAAGCTGGTAAAACAGCGTGTTATGTATTGGAGAATTGGCCACATGTTTTTTATGCAACTGAATCTCCACTTTTAATATTTTCATATACCGTAATACTTTAAATAGTGTGCGAGTAGAGAGGTTGTTCAGTTCAGTGTTCCTCGACAGTTCTCCGCACCACAAAGGCAGGGAATCTTTTCATCCTCGATGGGAAACTTGTAATCATACGTGATCTCTTCATTTGCCCCGATGAGCTGCCGAGAATAGATGACGATCTTCTTTTGAGCTTCTACAGTGATGATTTTGGCATAGCAGTTTGGCTACAAAAAAAAACATCACAAAAAAAAAATATATATATAAATATATAAAATCTATTTTATGCTTGATAATTGTTGTTAAAATACTGTAAGTTACAAACATTGCAGCTGTGATTGATGAATCTTGCCAGGTTTCCACACTTGGTTGCATCGATGATGGTGTCCAGGTCGACCCGGAACAGATAGCTGCTTCCTATCCCCTCGCTTTCATAGCGCCGCTCACGCATGTCTGCTATCACCTGAAGGTCAAGCATAATAAAAAAATCAATAAGTTGATTTATTGCACAAAATCCATTCAAACTGTTTTTAATACACAGTATTCAATCAATAATTTTGAAGATTATAACTGGCCACTAATGAAATTCCCTAGTTCATCATCTCAGGAAAATTCAATAAATCTTATGACTAAAAAGAAGATGCCAAGTTCAGTTATGAAATGAATGTAGCAAGAAGCCAAACATAAAAAAAATCTCCTGGTACAATTTAGACATACAATGGATGCTCTATGAAGATTGTAAATTTTGCTTCAGAGTTCCATGGTTTGGCATGGCCAAGATTTCTAAAAAAAAAAAAAAACATTCTTTGTATTGGTCTACTCTAATTTTCGGTCATAGTCAATTTGGAATTTTTATTAAATGTCAGTAAAAATCATCAGAATGAAACAAAATAACATTGTGAAATCTCAGTCTGTGTTTAAAGAATTAATAGCATAAGTAAGTTTCATTTATCAATGGAAATAGTGAAATAATTCAATTGTTTCATGATATTCTAATTATATAACGATGACAGCATATAAGTTATATGACAGTTATAACAGCATATTATAACATTAGTAATTCTTACATCATATTTTGACAATGTTTCAAAACTGACTGTGCGCTTCATATTCTAAAGAAATGCGTGCTTTATACTCCATGTTATATAATATTAGAAAATAGACATTTTTCACTTGTGCCCCCTTATACTGTTTTGGTAATTCAGTAGTCTTTATCTAACAATTTTGGCCTTTACAAGCTGTGCTCTTTACTTACCGTCTTGATTCCCCATTTTGAAGTGAAAGGAGTTCGTTGATTAAAATTGAAAGGCTTGAAAAAAAACATTGAAATATCGAGCATCTCACCTGCCGAATGCTCTGCCCCACATACTCAATGATCATTTCATCTGCAGCAATGGGCTCTTCTGCAAACAGTCCCCAGTCGTGAATGCGACTCTTTCCAAAACGCAGCTTTTTCTTGCGAAACTTCATTAGAGAACACAACATGGGAAATGTAGTATTTATACTAGTCTACCTTTTTTCAGTATTTATAGCTTGTGATTCTGCATTATAGCCCGCAACACACATCCTGTTTGCCATTAAATTAATAAATATGAACCTTGAGCTGGTTAAACCGGAGAAGGTCACTGTCACAGCTGAATGAAGACAGCAGGCGGCGCTGTTCCGCTCTGAGTTCAGATCCTGGTCTGGTTGAAGTTGGAGGTTGAGCTGGTGCATGATGCTAAATAAATATTGTACACAAAAAAAAAACTACATTTAATTAGACAAATCATGTGCGTTTAGTAAAATGTCTGACATCAACACTGATTGGCGTCTATCTGTCTATCCATCTATCTAGTCTGTCTGTCTGTCTCTATCTGTCTGTCTATCAAAATGTCAGTCTGTTTTGTTATCAATCTATCTATCTATCTATCTATCTATCTATCTATCTATCTATCTATCTATCTATCTATCTATCTATCTATCTATCTATTATATATATATATATATATATCCATCGATGCATCCATCCATCCATCCATCCATGCATATCCATCCATGCATCCACCCACACATCTATCACTTATCTCTATCTATCTTAAATCTCACAGTATTAGCTTTTGCCAATTGTTAGAACAGCAAGAGTCACGTCTTTCCTCACCTCATTCGTCCCAGCAATTTGTTCGGAACTTGTCGTCTCACAGAGATATTGTAATTTGTCTCCCTTGCTAATGAAGTAATAACCTTCGCTGCGTGCGCAGCCCGTGATGTGACTCCTGAGTCCATCCAACATCCATCTTCTAGGCAGGTCGACTGGAGAGCAGGTTGGTTCAAGAGAGTCAAGGAGCAAAGTTTCAGCGTAACAGTTAAACAAGCTGCTTTAAGAACGACACTTGCACAGCACACGTCAACCAGTCGCTCCAAATTTTGCAATTCCGTAGTGCACATTCAATAAAAAGAGGCTTTTTTTATGCAAAGTTTCAATCAAATGCAACCCCCCCCCCCATAAAAGTATAAAGATGTAATCGATTTTTCATATTTTTCTTATTTGCAATTTTTTGATCAAGAAACAAAAAAATGTAAAATAAAAATAAAAAATTATTCCTAAATTGTGAAATTACTTTTAACACATTTTTTTTGTTATTTGAATAATATTTTACAGTTATTGAGCTTCTAAAAAACACGCGCTTGAAATCCAACATTACCACAAATGTATATAAATTACATCACAAAATCAGCATTTTTTTGCCAAGTGTACAAAAGAACAAACAAATTGTGAATTTCTGGAGGGACTTATCTATCACCATTGTACCATTCTGACTAAACGCACAGGTTATATTTCCAGGATATGAGGATGTGGGATCCAGCGTGTGCTGCTTAGCCAATCAAATTCCTTCTCTTGCTGCAATAGATTCTCATAGGAGGCCTTGAGGTGTCTAATCTCCTCTTCGTTCACCCCTTTGGTCCAGACGGCGTGGAGAACCAACTTCTCTCTTCGCTCGGAGCGTGGAGAAAAGATAAAGTGAGGCGTGGAGGACTGAGATGCTCTCCACCTACGCCATGGACATGGAGACATGTGAAGTTTTGGCCTTCTCTGAACTTCTGGTGGTTTTTGTCCAGTCCTGCCATCAACGACATGAGCTGATGGCCTGAAAACATCATTCAGTGGCATATTTGCAGCATTGTTAGCTTCAGGAGACAGACGAGACCTCATGTCTGTAGAGTGACTACACTCAAAAGTTTGCTGTTTTATTTTTAGTCGCCCCCGTCGTATTTTATAGTTTTCTGGATGCGCAGAACAATTTTCATAAATGAAGTCAGTTGTTTGTAGATCTGAGAGTAAAGAACTGTGAAGATGGGATCTGCTAGTCCACTGCTCCTGGTTCTGAAGGCCAATATCTCCATGAATGAAGACAGGTGGAGATAGAGACATGTCTCTACCAGGCGTCCTGGGAATCCCACTGTCAGTGCTGGAAGAGAAAGCCGCTTTAAAGGTTCTTTCCAATCTTTCTGAGCAGAACAGTGTGGAGGTCTCCTCCGTGTCGTACATCTGGACCGAGTTATTCGTCCTGCCAGGCGTTTTGGGAATTTCATATGTGAGGTATGAGGATAAAACAACAGGCCAGTGGTGAATGGGTGAGATGGGAAGGTCCTGGAGTCCTGTAGGTGATGGTGGAGGACGTAGAGGTGTTGATGGACCTGGACGAAGAACATGTTCCTCAGCTTCCTCCAGCTCCAAGCATCCACCAGGGGTGTGTGGAAGCTCCACGTCGTCCATAGCAGGTGGTGAAAACCGATGTCCAAGGTCCATTTCGAGGTCATTGTCGGACAAGGAGCCACTGGGAGTGATGGGTCTGAAGTTCTCCTCCAGTGTTTCTGTAATTACTGTACGATTTACGGGATTTGCGGTGTATTCTGTCTCAGAATCATCTGAAAAGAAAGGAAAAATACACAAGTAAATTAATCAACCAACTGTTTACGGAATTATTTTTTATATAGAGCATTTTTTTTATGTGTGAGAAAAAAAATCTGAAACAGATGTTGTGACAAATGCGGTAAATGCAGTATCAACTGGATATTAAAAATAGAGTTTGATATACGTAGTCTAGAAATACATTTGTTTAACATTTGCTCGAGTAAAAATGAGTGAGTGAGTTTCTAAAATTGGACACTTGGAACCAAATCAAAATCCCGGAGCAGTGGGCAGCCTTAAGCTGTGTTGTCAAGGTTTTTTTTTTGACCCTATAGAAATGGTGTATGTCAACAAAAAAACGATTAAACACTTTATTTTTCATTTTAATAAATTAATATTATTCCAAAGTAATTTATAATTATTACCAGACAGTCCATCGTAAGAAGGAGACGGAGGCCTGAGTGACTGTGACTCTTGCTCGGAGAAGAACTTCACTGGATCTGGTAAGTGAAGTCTGTTTGTCAAACATTCTTTGACTGGATCTTCAAAACCTAAGGTGTATCTGAGAGGCTTGAGGTCCTGCATGTACACACGGACGCTCAGTTCTTCCTCCAGGTCTTCATCTGGTAAAAAAAAATGAGAAAAAAGACGCAAGTACAGTATGCATTTAAACAAACACAATTTTGGCTTATACAGTGACCTCTAGTGGACAAAGTCATTAAAACATAATTTGAGTCCACTTAAATGTAAAAATAAAAATCTATTCAATTATTCGAGACCATCGATTCTGCATTGATCTGTCTGCCACGTTTCCTTTTTAGAAAAGAAAATGTGGACAAGATTCACAATTTGTCAAAAGAATTTAAAATTACGAACCAAACGACGCGTGGCTCATTTCAGTTTCAGCTGAATCTGGAGCGGACGGTGTTACAGGAGGGCTGAGATCTTCCTCCTGGTGTGTTAAAGACGAGTTCACAGGATTGTCCATCGTCTCCTCATCTGAAGATATCCACGTCTCCTCTTCAACACTTGACGTGTCATTCGAGTGATCTTCTCTTGGTGATAAAGTCTTCACGGAGACCACACTTTTGCTATCCCCGTATTCAGAAGAAGATCTAACGGACACTGAGGAGTCACTGACAGATGCTGGAGAAGCTGGCGAGTCTAGAGAATCATATCCTTGGCTTTGAGATGAGTCTGAGCATCTTCTGCTCTTTGTCTCTATAGGCCAGAAAGCAAAAATGTCAGATATGAAATCAATAACTTTGACTCATGTAATGAATTATCAGAGAAGCGTTCAACCTGAGACATCGTCATCATCTCTCACACACTCTTTAGATTCAAGGATTTCACCAACTTTCCTCTCATCGACCTTCTGAGAAATACCAGAGAAGTAACTTTGTCAGTAAAACAGCATTGCAGTCCATTTAAAACAGTGAATGAAATAAGATAATAAAATTGGATTTTTGTAATCAATCATTCTGAATGATGCTTTTTCAGAAACTAAAATAAAAATGGCCAATTTATCATACTTAACCTCAACAATTACGCTGCATTGTTTGCTTACAACTTTTAAAAAAGTCATTTACAGAAGTCTCATTTGCTGATACATTTCATTTACTGTATATTGTTTCATTTGGGAATGATTCTTGTGGGCGGGGCCTAGAGCATTGCAAATTAATTGGTTGGTAAAACAGCTCCTTGATCTGGAGAGAATTAGAATAGAGGCTGTCATAGAAAGCAGATTACTGTTTAATTCTGACTATAAAGTGCACTTTTGTACATACATATACTTGTAGATAAAAAAAAGATAACTTGAATATAAACAATTAATATTAGTGTGTTTTTTTCTTTAATCTTGTGTGCCTTACAGTCAGAAAAATACGGAAGTTTCAGTGGAGCATCTACTGTATTTAAAAAATAAATAAGTCTAAAAAGAAACATCATCCCTCAACATTTCATTTTCAAAAAATTAAAATCAGATTATTTTCTTTTTTTTATCAGTTATCAAAAGTATCAGTGGTTTTATCGGCACATATCAATATGTACAAAATCAAACAACGAATTAACCTCAGAGGTGAGATCTTCAGAAGACTTCTTATCTTCATCATCACTGTCTAGTTCCATAGGTCGTGAATGCCTGCGCTTCATCATGTGGTCCGCACTGGCTGTTTGAGTCACGTCTTCTGCTATAATCTGTGGATCAGTCTGATGCTCTTCCTCTTTATGAAAAAAACGTTGACACCATGCGTGAATGATCAGCAAAAGCATGTATATCAGAATGAAACCGACCTGAAGTCAGTGAAGAGCAAACATCACACTGACCTTCATCATCCAAGAGTCCAACAGCAGAAGAACCACAGATCCTTTTGAATGGAGTGGCCTGGCTGACATTTTTCCTCTTTAACTAAAAAAATATAATTTTTGTATTATTATTTAATTTAGAAAAATTCAATTGTTCTTCCCACAGAACAAAAACTTGTGTTGCAGGTTAATTGGGTTTGGAAAAGTGAGTGTGAATGTGTGTGTCTAAAAATATAATAATTAAATGTAATTAAAAATGTAAATGTATTATTTAAAAAAAAAAAAGTAATGCATTTGTAATTACAATTTACCAGTATGTTTGAAGTTTTGTTTTTGTGTTTTTCCTTTAATCATAATAAAATTCACGTTATGCTTAACATACATATATCATTTTACCATTTTATGCATAGAGACCACTTAAACATAACAAAATAAAAAACTATAACAGCACAAATAACATCTTCTACACTAAAATCACATGTTTGCACATTTTAAACATTTAAATCTGTTTTCATTTAAATCAATTGCGTGTTTCCCCTTGTCCAGTTGTTCGTATGATAAATCGCAAATACAAGTCAATACCGACCAATAATAGATTGTACCTTAAATGATGGTATTTTAATGGAACCACAAAGTCCCAATATTTTTCCAGAGCCTGGAACTGTGATTTCTCCGCATTTCCCCATTCCTCTGAACATCACGCCCTTGGCTCCCAACGGTTTTACAGCCGGAGCAGAATCCTAAATTTGCACCATATGTAATGTATTAAATAAGAAAAAATTAAATTACAAAACTCCTACCTTAGCAGCTCGGGCCTTGTCCTCCCACCACAGGTCAAACGCTTTGAAGGCCACAACCTCAATCATCTTTCGAATGATGTCTTTCTTTACAATCACTCGCAGTTCTGAAGCCACAACAGCTAAGACTCCATCTACTGTGGCCTTATGGGCATAAACTGGTGGCGGATCGAACCTGAGCATGGTGGACGGGCAGGGTGTTCTGTACATCCTCATTGAGGATGAAGAACGCCCATTAACAACATAAGATGAACTAGGCAGAAAGGAGCGTGAAAATGACGTCTGATGCGTTATTCGAGTAGGGATTGGAAGAGGAACTGGGCTCTGCCAGATTGGAGGTCTACATGTTGATTTTCTATTCAGTGGTGGATATGGAGAGAAAGTCGATTGATTGTACCTAGGTGGAGCAGCCATTAGATTTGCTGGTTTGCTGTAAAGATGGGGAGGATGGGCGGGGTATAGGGAAGAGGGAGGGATATGAATAGAAGGGGGCGGGGTGTGAGGAAAGGGAGGGGCCAAGGAGTCTCTAGTGCTGCAGATCACTGGTATATTTGAAGGCTGGTCTGTTGAAGATGAAGTCTTGTCATCTTCACTTGGAAAAGTGTTGACCTAGGTAGAGTTGTACCATATAAATGTTATTCCAAAAGAAAAAAAAATGTTTTTCTCAATTACCTTTGCAAACTTTTGTAAACAATTTTTTTGTTATTACAATGCAAACAGACAATTTGTTGTTATAAAAATGAATCCAGTTTTTAAGATTATTTATTTATAATAATCCAGTGTTTTAACCTGCGTTTCATTATGAATTAGCAATTTTATTCATTATAATAATCCAGTGTTTCATTATTAACAATTATTCATTATTTAAAATTCATTGTTATTAATAATTAATTGTATTGCGTTACATAATTATTCAGCATTCACTGTAACAAATGTAGCACAGTTGCATTACAATTATTAATTTATAACACGTTCACTGGGATTCAAACCGGTCTCCTGTTGTAGCGATTCTGATGTGCATCTTATAGCACTGCAGTTTCTCAATAATACCTACAATATACATACTGTATGTTTCTATACAAATATACAGTATATTAAATATATCATTGTGTATGTATTTACTTACATTGCTAGACGATGTCTTGCCAAGTGATGTCTTCAATGATTGAGTTTCATTTTCAGATTTCCCTACTGAGGACAAATTCACATCCCCAATATCTGATGCCGAAAGCCCATCATTCTGACATATTTCATTATTACTAGCTATAAAAGATGTTTGGTCACAGTTTAGGGCCACATCAGGATTTTTATGAGAAGGTTGAGCATTTAAATTCGGGTCCTGCTCTTCTTGAACAATCTCCGAGTCTGAGCTATCCTGGTTTATAAGGGGCAGAATTGAACTTCCAGTCTGGAGAAGCATCTGGATGCGAGCATCTAAACTGTCGTGACAAGCAGCAAACTCAGACGACGAGGACTGCACATTGGATTCATGCAAATCTTGTGAAGTTCCAGAACATACTTCACCAACAGACAAGTAAGAATTGAATTGTGCTGGACTCATCATGGACTCATCCTGCGCAGGGTTCTTCTCAGAAGTGTCGTAAGATGTCATATCAGATTGAATTTGAGATTGACGCAATTCTTTGGAAGCGTTTCTGTGATTTGTGACCTTCACCGGCCCAGGAACGTTTTGTACTTGAGTGGTTTCTTTTGTGCAATGAGATAATAATGTAGACTTGTGAGAAAAGGAGGATGTGCTCGAAGAGTTTTGAAAATTACTAAAAGTCTTTTGATCGTGAAGCCCAGAACGACCTTGAAATCTCCTATATATGGGTCTATGCACATAGTGCTGCTGTGGTCTACGGTTGTAGGCGTTCTGATACTTGCTACCAAGGGGTCTGGAGGACAATCCTCTTCCTATATTGTTGCCAGGATGAGAATTACGCCTTGGGGTTCTTTGCCGATTTGAAAAGTCTCTGTTTTGAACAGAAGGTTGGATGGCTGGTTTATTAGCAATTGTGGGACTCTGATTTTGATCCTGAAGAGGGATGCTACAGCTGGGATGTTGGGTACCATAAGCAGCAGAGGTCTTGATCTCAGACTGTGTTGGGCTGCCTGGCCTGCTGAGGGAGAGAAATGGAGTGGAAGGAGTCTCTTGGTACTGAGGAGTTTGCCAAAAACTACTAGGAGTGTCCTGGTGCATGCTGGAATAGGCAGTGTCCATTGATAAAGGAGTAGAGCAATCCAAAGATGGAGAGCCATTGGAAAAAGAGGACGAAGTTCCCGGCAGGATTTTCAAAGGTTCAAACTCCTGAAAAAGACAAGACTTTTGAACCAACAGAATCATCTATGATACAGTGAAAAAACCGAACAGAAAAATAACAAAGACTTCGGATAGACGCTGTGTACTCACACTGAGAGAGTTGGAAGTAGAAGATGGAGACTGTGGTCCCCAGGCATCACTTCCAACAGGGAGAGTAAAAGGAGTATATAAACCGCTCACGAGCATCTGAAAATACCGGTTTCTCTTCACACCTAAAACCAATTCATTTATTTTATTATTTAATCATATTCATTTTATGTAATAAAATGTACACACAATTGTTTTTATATTAGAGACACAAAGATAAGAAATAAACATGCAATTTTTCATATATTTTTACACAGTATTAACAAAGCTTAGATTTAAAAAAAATAAGATATTACTATATTACTGTTAATATATTTATGAATAGGAATATAAGAAAAAAATAAAATAGTTATACCCTTTGGGTCGAACTCCACATGGATGTTGTTTCCCATTACGGAAGTGTTCTGCAGGCTTTGCACCGCTTTATTCGCTGCCTTTACAGATTCAAAAATGACCTTTGCTATTCCTAAATGCTTCTTGTTTTTCGGGTTGTACATAACTTCCAGATCTTGAATTTCTCCAAACTGTTTGCAGATTTCTGTCAAAAACCCATCTCGGATGTTGTCATTAAGCCTGGCAAAAGTCAGTTCCTTTGGAGCGCCCACATAATTTTCATCGACCTAAAAAAAGGTATTCTGATTATTTTTACTTGTATGACTACACACCCACACACACATAAATTACACATGTAAAAAACGGAACTTTTTGAGCTGTAATTGTGCACATATTTGTGTGTGTGTGTGTTTGTGTGTCATAGTCATAGCCATTATCTTAACACCAACGAAGAAATTAATAAAATGCATCAATCATTTTTTACATTTTTAACAAAAGCACTGAACTTGAATTTGAACTTGAATTACCTTAAACTTGGGCACAGGAAGGTGAACTCCTTGAAACGTGGTCCACAAGCGGTTAATTCTAGGGTCTCGAACAGCATCCACTGGGTAAAATCCAGCATCCTGTCACGTGACAGTGTTCCATCAAAAACCTCCACAGGTTGTTTTAAATGCCAGCTAACATTGTGAAGACCCACCGGTGTGCTGAGATGATGCCCATCATAGCGGCGGCACAGTTTCTGCCCTCCGCCGGTCAAATCAGGATCAACAAGCAGTTTGAAACATCTCCACTGAAGAGTAGCGCTTTCCAGCTGATTCAAACTTTGGCTCTTTATGGTTTCATCTACAAGCGAAGCAGAGGATAATATTTGCGACTACCACGATTAAATTTGCGAGTAGCGCCCTGAATTAGAGTCTGAGTCATCCATAACAACTAGGCCTATACTATAATATTACGATATTAACCTAAAGATGTGTTTCTTACCGTTATGTTTTCGTTGACCATCCTTTTCGACGCTTTCGTTCATGATTCGCAGTCATTGTACAAGTTTGCAGATCGCTCTTACTACAGGCTTGACTCACACGTTCCCACTAAAGGTCTGTAAGCGGTTGTCAGGAGAACATTGTGAGGTTTTGCCAGTGTCCCTGCACAACAGGTGGGAGGAACCTGCTGCCACACCCGCGAGAGCATAGAGCGCGCGCACGTGACGCGCGTGCTCGTGACGCATGTGCTAATAAATATGCGTACTTAACCCTAGTGTGTAGTGTTCTGGTCTGGGGGACATGTTTCCAGGTTTTATTAAAAGAAAACTGAAACAATCAATTATTTTTTCACCCTGACATCAATTTGGCACATTTACCGTGAAGACCATCTAAACAAATTTCATTTACCACATACACCCAACGTATGCATTTGCATTACATATATTACATAAATGGTGTTTTGGGCTAAAAAAACAAAAAGCATGGAAATAGTAAGTTCTGTGCATTTTTTACTCTGTATCCCTCTTTTTTGTGGTTAACTCAATATATATGCAACAGGTGTAAGACGTGTTTACTCACTTTACTTTAAGAAAAACATATGCAAAACACACACGCACGCGCACACAGAGTAAAACTATGCACCTCATATTTTGTATAGGCTGATGTGCAGGCAAACAATGCAATGTGCTTGATGAGTTGAGAAAGGTGTTACTTAAATGTAATTTAAAACGTAAAAGTACAGATTTTAACCAGTTTAATCATCTGTAAAGTATTTTAACTTATATAGATTATGTTATGTTGTTTTAAAAACCAACAGAACTACGACCACTGAGCAACAAAAATACTAACAACAACCAAGCAAGGAACGCTTGTGAAGAACTTGTGAGCTTGAGGTGAGTTAAGAAAACTAAAGATATCTAAATCTACACCTTTTGAACAATACACTGTCTTTTGCATGTCACCATAACAATTTACCCTTGAACGTGAAGCCGTGTTGTATAAAAAAAATAAAATCTCATCAATATAAAAAAATATAAAATCTATCTAAAAATTATCATTAGACATTTTAATTCTTTTAATTCTATTTGTTATGCCATTCTTCCTTAGCACTTAGCTCTTCTTAGACCATTGGTAGTTAAAAAAAAAAAGAACACCAGCATGTGGACCAGGAACGATCTGTTTGTCTGGAAAGGAAAAGGAGGGTCGGGAAGTCTCTTTAAATGTTCCGTTGAACACTTGGCTCTCAGCTATTATGTCATCACAGAGCAGAGGAATGGAATCTTTTTCAGCCACTCTGTGCTTTGGTGAGTTTAAAGTGAAATACACATCCACTTTCTTTATCTATTTGTATTATGAAAGTTGCAAACTAAAAGTGTTTATTTTGTTTTATGTGAATCTTTCAGTTTTGTTTTCCTTGTGCTCACATGGCGCTACAGAAGGTAGAAAGATGTTGTTCAATTCAATATACAATATACTGTACTTCATGTTATTTGTTGTTTGCTTACCATTATACATTCACAGTTCAAGCGTTAGTGTTTTTGTTTTGTATTTTTGCTTGTTACGCAATTGTGTAAAACCCATTAAAAGTACTATAATAATTTGAAAATTAACCAATATGCTTAAATGTTAGTGAGCAAAAACCCTAACAATTAAAATGCTCTAATTCCGGTTTTGCTAAATATATACAAGCACAAAAAAATACAATAACACAATTATGGTGTTAATTTTTCTCTTTATTTGCTGTTTACTTAAAAAGCCATTTCTGCTGATTTATCATTACGTATGGTTCTTCTCTAGACTCTAACACAGCTTTTCTGGAGGTCTGGCCAGACAGCCGACCATATTTCACGGGTGAAGAGGTTGTTCTTCACTGCTCAGTTAATCACGACAATTCCACCGACTGGAAACTGAAAAGGCTTCAGAAAGCTGAAATGAGCTCTGGCTGCTCGCAGCTGAATGGCTCACAATCCACACACAAGCCTGAAGCGTGTGTTCTTAAAGATATCGACAGCTCGAACAATGGACTGTACTGGTGTGAGAATTCCAGAGGGAACCGGACGAGAAACACCATCAACATCACTGTAAGCTGTAAGTCATTGTGAACTCTACTTCATATAGAGAGACATATATTGTCTAATTTTACGTGTATGTGTATGTGTGTGTGTGTGTGTGTGTGTGTGTGTGTGTGTGTGTGTGTGTGTGTGTGTGTGTGTGTGTGTGTGTGTGATTAATCGATTGGCATTGCTGTTTCTAGATAGAGAGGTGATTCTATCCAAAGTTCATCCTGAGCTGAAAGGTGATAAAACCTTCCGTGTTAAAGCTCAACCAGACGTAACGTAAAACAGTACATTCATTCTGTAACTAGCATTAATTGCGATTCAGAGATTGAATGTGTAATTTTGGATCTTATTTGATCTTTAGAAAACTCCACAGTTGACTTTGAACATGACATTTCCACTCCAGGTATGCATTATTTATTTTAATACTTTTTGCTTTACATATTTGTACTAATACAACACACACACACTGCTTTTAAGGGTTGGTGTGGGTGTCAGGAGTGTGTGTGATGTTAATTCTGCTGGTGTTGGTGCCTGTTCTCTGGCTGCTGGTTCCACGGCTCAGGTAAAGTTTGATTCACAGCTTAATGCATGCTTTTTTAATAAAAATGATTTGGAGCAAATTAATTTGACAGTGTTTGCAAAGTTTCAGTCTCATCTAATATTTTAATGGTTAATTGATTCAAACATGATTTTATTGCTTGTATTGTTAGTGTATGTAGACCTTGAGGGTCTTGAAATTCACCTTATAAAAAATAAATAGTTATTGTTGTTATTATTGTTGTTGTTATTATTATTATTATTATTATTGTTGTTGTTGTTGTTGTTGTTATACACTTAAAAATAAACAACCCATAAAATTTACTCATAAATAATGTTCACTTTATAATTTACTTGTGTTATATTTGCACAATTATTTGTAAGTAAAATATATCTAGTAATTACTTTAATTATATAAAATTGTATTTTATTAAGTAAATGTTATAAGCTCCAGAATGTGTATATTGTATAACAACTTACAACAAAAGTTCCTCATTTTTTTTTTCCAACTTTTCAGGGAGAAACTGCCTGTGTGTATAAGTGGCCAGTCCAGAACTAAACAGGAAATGCCAAAAACCAAACAGGATGTGACAGAAATCCAGTGGGATCTTCCTTGGATGGAGATGGACAATTTGTTGGGAAAACAACGCACAAATCAAAGTTGAACGTTTGAAAATAGGCTGATGACAATTTCTGCATTTTATTAATATTGTAATCTTATTTTTGTTTGCTTCATTTTTTATTTTTGGCTTTTATAAGGCTTTGCTTAAGACTTTACACTAGCCCCTGTTTCTATTTTATGCATTGACTGTAATTTATTGACTCACACATCACTTGTTTTTGGTTCACACCTATATTTTATTTTCTTGCCATTTACAGCATGCTTGCTATTTTATACTGTACTTTATTTTCTTGCTGTACTATATGATAATTTATTGGTCACTAAACCACATCTTGTTTTCCTGTTTGTGTTTTACTGTTGTATTGTTCGATTTAGTATATTATGTAAACATGTTATTTATGTTTTAATGTTGCATTTTGGTTCTGACAAAGACAATAAAACACATATGGGCTGATTTGAAAATCATCTCAGCTGTTTGACTCACCAATTCATAAGCTACACAAAAATTAAATTACATAAATTGATTATTTAATTAATAACAGTGTAGATTTGTATTACTTAATTATCTATCTATCTATCTATCTATCTATCTATCTATCTATCTATCTATCTATCCATCCATCCATCCATCCATCCATCCATCCATCCATCCATCCATCCACCTGTCACAGATCCCGGCTTAAGCCGGTCATGACTTTTATGTTGAAGTGTCACAGACTTTTATGTTTAAGATTCTTGTCTCACCATGGTTACCAGGTGTTTTGTGTTCGCAATCAATGTTAATTATGTCATGTATTTAAGTTAGTCCAGTCCTTGTCTTGTTGGATTGTCGCAGTGTTTCCTGTCACTCGTCTTGTCAAGTTTTTGCTCACGGCCACGTTTATGTGGTTTTTGCATTAAACCTTTTTGGAAGGAACAGTTAACCCCTCGTGCTCCTTTTGATCTCGTCCAGGCAAGCGCATTGTGGATCCACCTTGCCTCGTCCTGGTGACAGTAGCTAACTGTGACACCACCCATCCATCCATCCATCCATCCATCCACAGAATGTAAAGATATGTTATCTTCAGCAGACAGAATCTCATGACAGCTTTTCAACATTCTGTGAGACTTCCAACATCCTCGATGTAAATACACTACAAGTGATTAGTTGTTATTTTGTGTATTTTTAAGTTAGGCCTGTTACTGAAGATACCCTTCCTTTACTAAAAACATTTCATTCTATAAAAAGACTTATTTGGCTTGATAAGTGAAACAACTCTACGTAACACTTACGCGAATCACGTGAAAATGCTGCTTTACCTGTTAAACCATCGCTGACGATAAAGGACGACCCACAACCTGTTTATTTCCTGATCTGACTTCTTCCTTTATCTCTCAATATACATTAGACATCGGAACGCACATCTGACTTCAAGGTAAAATAACTCACTTTACTTTTAAAATACCAAATTGCCATTTAGCATTTTTTCACATTTCAAAAAATATTAAATGCATCTTAAAGGTATTTAAAAGCACGTTAAATATAGTCAAAAGAATTGCCTGAAATGTTTCTGTATTTGCTCGTTTATTTACGAACTTAAATGTTTTATTAAATGTTTAAGTTACATGTACATACATTTTAATATCATATATATGTTACAGGCAATGTGTGTACTCAAGAATTTCATAAAATATGTATTTCAATGGAGATCTGAAGAGAATTCAAAGTAAAGACTATCCACCAAACTGTGAGTCCAAGTAAAAAATAATTATAATAAAAATATAAATAATAATAATGATAATAATAATAATATTAAAAACAATAATATTAATAATAAAACAAAATTATGAACTGTGAAATTGTTTCTTTTTTTAGTTCTTTCTGAATCTCAACCAAAGACCAGAGTAAAAGGTAAATCGTGATGAATTCAATGGAATTATTGTAAAATAATACTTGTATGTGTTAAACAATTTAACAAAAATGCCTGGGGAATTATTACAATAGTGACAAAAATTTAATATTTCTGTGCAGACAATTCAAAGGATGTTTACGCACAGGAGAGAAAATGTAAAGCTGCTTGGGATGAGAGATCGTCTAGTCAGACCAGTGAGTGACACCTGTCTGTCTGTCAGTCTGTCTGTCTCGTCTGTCTGTCTGTCTGTCTGTCTGTCTGTCTGTCTGTCTCAGTCTGTCTGTCATGTCTGTCTGCTGTCTGTCTTGTCTGTCTGTCTGTCTTGTCTCTGTACTGTCTGTCTGTCTTGTCTGTATGTCTGTCTGTCTTGTCTGTCTATGTCGTCGTCTGTCTGTCTGTCTGTCTGTCTGTCTGTATGTCTGTATGTCTGTATGTCTCTGTTTAATAGTATATGTCTGTAAATCGAAGGACAGACAGACGGACAAACAGACAGTGTCTATCCATCTTACTATC
>CM051498.1:19732511-19814131 GCA_028031935.1 Paedocypris micromegethes | reverse complement strand
GTCTGTATGTCTGTCTGTCTGTCTGTATGTCTGTATGTCTGTCTGTCAGTCTGTCTGTCGTCTGTCTGTCTGTCTGTATGTCTGTATGTCTTTCTGTCTGTCTGTCTGTCTGTCTGTCTGTCTGTCTAAATGTCAGTGACAGAATCTGGTATGCCTATCCAATCTATTCTTTTTTTCCTCACTGTACGTAGGTGAAGGAAAACGTTTTTCTAGTATTTCTACAGACTCTGGATATGCTTCAGTAGTTTCTCATGCTGGAGTTTTGGAATTCAACAAAAACTCTGTATAACAAATGGTAATGTAAAGCCAAATATATCAAATTTTTCATTTAAAAATAATTTTTTCATATATATTATCACAAAGTAGACAGATTATATGTTCATGAGTCTTTCATGAATGTCAAAAGTAACATTTCATGTCATGGCACAAAATAATATTTTATATAATATAATATCACAAAGTAATATCATGTAATTTAAAAATGTTAAAGTACTGTATTAAAGTTTAAAATATTAAAAGAAAAAAGAAAAAAAAAGCTGTCTCGTAGTTGGCTTTTGGGTGCTGTGGTAGCGTCGGGCAGCACAGAGAACAGTCCAAGAATTTTTTACTTTCTTCCTGTAGTTTTATGCAGGTATAGTTTTATCCTGTTGATTTTATTAACTTTTTTTTTTTTAATCTATGATTACATCTTGTAAAGCACTTTGTGATTTTATTTGTGAAAAGTGCTATGTAAATAAAGTTGTACTTACTTTCGATGAAAAACTATTCTTGCCGACAGCCACTAGAGGGAGACATTTCACATAAAATGTCGAAAGCTAAACCATGCCAGCCAATATCGTGATAAAATGTATTACACTGTTTGTATAAATACTTTCCAGCCTAAACAACTTGTAGCAGTGTGAAATATTGTTATAAATAAATTCTAGATAATAGTGATATACAAATAAATGCAATAAGGTTACTATACACAGGGGTAGTGTAAAGTACTTGAATAGATAGATAATAGAAGTGAATACAGTTTGTACCTTTTCTCAAGTATTTTTGGCTACTTTGTACTTGGACCAAGTATAAAAAAATAACAGAAACTTTTACTCTCTAACATGATTACATTGTTGATTGACTATATGAGTATATGTGTCTTTACTTCAAAAACATTTTTATTTTTTTGGTCGGACGACACGATATCGCCATTTGCAGGATGCTGAAGGTACTGGTTTCTGCTTATGAACTAAATCTGTTTTGTTCTACCATTTTGAAACACTGAGGTGTTAAATATGATTTCAATATTATGAATAAAACCTCATAAATAAAGAATTTCCAATTTTTGGTGTTTTTGAGCCTAATTCAGTTCTTTTGAAAATGGATGCTTTACGACTTTTACTCAAGTCTTCTTGGAATTGGTAGCTTGTAACTTGTAATGGAGTCATTTGTAAGGTATTCATACATTTTCTCAAGCGTTTTTTTCTCAGGTTACACCTCTTGCAGAGGTACTGTATTTGAATCCCCCTTTGTGATATCATTACTGTCACGTCATAAAGTGAAGCATAAAATAACTTGGGCACAGCTGAACACACATCATTATTTATTCTATTAGTCCGATTCCGTCAGTGTAATCAAAGGCTCGTCCATCGCTGAAACGGTAGCCCCTGATTAATTCACAGTTTTAAATGTCCTTTGAGCCAATTGCATGTTTGCTCTCTCTCTCTCCCTCTCCCTCACTTCCTACTCTGCCATAATTAAATCTCTGAATGCTTCCATTCTCCAGGGGTCTCGCTGCTCGAGGTGGGCTAAAAATAATTCTGGTCATTCACGTCTAGACTTAACTGCAAGACTCAAGCAAGCTCGCCTTTACAAAAAGTCTTCAATGATTTCCTACCTCCATCCTCATGCATCTAATCCTGCTACAATTTTCAAATATGGAAAGTGTCTTACTATAGCTCAATCTGTTATTGCTACTTAGCAACAGTCACCATAACAACAAAATCACCCCTTTCCTTTTTTAATTTTTAATTTTTATTTTATTTTTTGAACATTTTTTCTCAAGCTAGCAGGGGTTTGCCCACCTCCTTCGATAGACCATAAAATTGTATTATATTATCCATATGCTTATAAGAGATCAGATTCTATCTCCATAGAGATAATAAAACAGCAATTAAGTGTGAGGCATGCAAATGCTATTTAAAAACCCGTCCTAAGTACCAAGACTTTTAGCGCTTACATAAAACAACCAAGATCTGATAGCATCTCAATCATTAAAACTGATATCATTTTATTGTATTTTCTAATATTAAATGAAAGATCATGTATTTTCTGGGTGGGGTCCATTTGACAAATTTTTGAAAAAAATTTGGTTAACAGCATATTTTTAGCTTTGAGTTGTTCGCCTATTGTTATTGCAACCAACTTCAGTTGTTTTAAAAAAAAGAACAAAAAAAAAACAAATTAAGTTTATTTGTATAAGTCCTAAACCCTTTAGTGTACAGTGAATTGCTTTACATTATTGCATTCAGGGGTTAAGACAAACATAATGTAAAACTCAATAAATTATATAATTAAACTAAAACAAAAAAATATTTAAAATGAATCTCTTTATTAAATTAAACATTTGGCATTGTGACGATATTATCATATCAAACCAGCACATACATAAATTGTCAGTGTGACAATAGCTAATGTTTCTTTGTGTTATTAAACATAGTTTCTACACATTGACTTTGCAACACATTGTTAAAAATTATTAATATTTTTAATATTCATTTCAAAGGACAACACACACATACATCAATTTTTGCACTTCAATACAGTATCTTTTTTATTTTTCACAATTCATTCACTTCATTTGTTCTTAGATTGTCAAGACAAATAATTACGTAAGAAGAATTTGTTAGCAGTGGTCAAATGTTTCCTGAGGCTAGAACCACCATGGATGCTTGCAGCTATATTTACTACTATTTGACTTTTCCATCAGGGTGTGGCTGAAGAGTTGGGAGAGGTTGTCGCATGCGTTTCGCTTATGATTTGAAATGGTTTAGATTATATTTCACAATTTTTTTTTCACAATTAGTTTTACGGTATAACCAGCATTAGGGTTGTGCACAATGTCTCGGAAAAATGTTTGTTAATTGGCAATGTTCACTCAGTCGGCAAGAGAGGAGAGATGGAGAGAGAGAGAGAGAGAGAGGGAGGGAGGGAGGGAGAGAGAGGGCAGGGGAGGGTGCAGAAGAGGGGGGGTGTGAGAGAGAGAGAGATGGAGATGGAGGGAGAAAACGAGAGCAAGATAGAGAGAGAGAGATGGAGGGAGGGAGAAAACGAGAGTGGGGGGGGTAAGAGGAAGAGAATGGAAGAGTGGGAGGGAGGGGGAGAGAGAGAGCGTGATAGAGGTTGGGAAGGAAAGGGATAGAGAGAAAGGGAGAGAGAAAGGGAGGGAATGAGAAAGAGGGAGGGAGAGAGAGAAATAGAGAGAGTACGAGAGAGGGAAAGAGACAGAGAAGAAGAAAACTAATGCTCAGTCACAGTGAGGAAATGTATTTGAAAGAAAGGAAGAAAGAGAGAGATGAAGAGAAAGAGAAGGTAAAAGGAGTGGAAGAGAGAGGAGTGAGGAAAGAAGAGAAGGAGAGAGAGAGAAAACGAAAGGGTGGACAAGAGAGTGAGGGAGAGAGTAAGAGAAGGGGACAAAGAGGACAAAAACATAGTAACATAGTGAAGCGAGTGGAAGAAAGAGAGGGATAGCGAATGAGGGAGCGAAAGAGAGTGAGGGATGGAGAGGGGGGGCAGGAGAGCTAATGCTCACTCAGTCGGTCCAGCGGACTCATTAAACACAGCGTAAAGGGCAGCGAGACAAGACGATGTAGGACAGGCGCTGCTGCACAGACTAGCAGTGTGTTAACAGCTTACGCTGCCTTGTGGCTAAATGGATCATTGTCTGTCAATAGGATTTCTGTGCGTGCTGCTCTGAGAAGGACTTTACTAAACGCACGAACCATTCCTCACGAAGGGAGGTCGGACGCTATTTCCCAACTGGATTTGTATTTATTGACATTCGGATAATTAAAAATGGCATAACCGCTCACTTGATACACCAATAGCCAGAGTAGAGTTTTTAACCCGGGGTTAATTGCACTCAGATTTCTATTTAGCTCACAGTATCTGGCATTCCGCATAAATTGCATTATTCAAATTCTTATTAACATACTACCCTTGCAATTTGCCGCATCTATTTAAACAACGCATTATCAGTTTGGGAAGTTCTTAACCTGCAGCTATTTAGCTAATCTCCTTTTTATAGTGTTTTAAGCCATAAGCTACAGGCCGTTAATGAGGAAAAACATAGGCTTATAAATATGTCAGTGCGCATATCTATATAAATAATGAGGTGATTGAAAATGCTTTTTTAACAATGGAAAAGATTTCAGATATTTGAAGAAAATTGGGATGTAAAAATACTCTGCACAGTGTTTTTGAGTTGGACTGAGAAAAGCACTATACAATAAACTTGAACTGGAACTTAAAAATAGAAACACAAGAAAACAATGGTTTCTGTATGGCAGAAGCTCTTTAATTGTGAGGTCTAATTCAAGTGATTTAGCTCATGAATAGATTTAGCTCAGATGGCAATATCGACTTGTTCGGCCGAGAAATAAACCACCATAGAAAAAGATGTCAACTTGTCGCACACAATCACAATGTAACAAGTAACAATAAGTGTCCATTCAAAAATAGTGAAGTGAAGAGACAGATACTCTAGATACTCTGATAATGTAGTCAGGTAGAGAGTAAAAATAGCTTTTTTTTATACTCAGTACAAGGTAGCCAAAAATACTTAAGTAACAAAGTTCATTTACTCAAGTACATTCCTCCACTGATCAATTCTCCATTCCCAAATCACCTGAAATGCTTGTTTTTGGACTGTGGGTGAAAACCCGGGGATCCAGAGGAAAACCATGTGAGCAAAAGGGAAATATGCAAACTCTGCACTATAAGACCCTGACTGGGCCTTGAACTCACACCTCAAGTATTGAACAGTCCTTCTTGCTGTGAGGTGTCAGCGCTACCCACTGCGCCACCATGCCGTTTATTTTGCCAAATTATAATTAAAAAATAAGCTCCGTGGGGGGAGGGGTGTAACCTTCCTGTCATCTATTTTTATTCAATCTCTACATGTATGTTCCGGTATGTAGGTTTAATCAACTTAGCTTTGATCTGTCATGTTTTGTAATGCTGGCGTGTTATACTGGTATGTGGCAAAGATTATATTCTGGCTTGTGACATGTTGGATTAGTCATGCTTCTCAGAGGATAAACAGCAGAAAATACACTGGTAGCGAGTGACTGCTAAACAGGTACTACTCTGTTTCTTTCTCCAGAATTCAAACTGATATAATTCATATTTATTATTATCTGATACAAAAATGTGTTTTTCAAGTGGGTGTGGTTAGATTGCATAAGAATAGAGTGGAGTGTATTCTGTCTAATTACACGATTATTCTCACTTGGGCCATTAAACACAAAAACAAAAGGTAAATAGATCAGAAAATTATCATTTTTATCAAATATGGACAAAATACCAGTTTTATGTTCAATATGCATGAGCGGATGAAAAATGTAGAGATGTGTGCTCGTTTACATTTCTTACATTTCTGCATACCTTTTATGCTATTTGTAGAGTGCTAAAATGTACTTTTAACTGTGTGGTATTTGTTTAGTTTTCTTTGTCACTATTTTGTTGTACAAGAAAACAAGAATTGGAATTTTAGGTTTAGGCAATTGTATAATGAATAAAAAAGTGACCTGGAAAGTGGCCAGGACTGGTTGAAAGCATTGTGCTCCGAATTTGGCCCATCCAACCAGTGAAGTGTACAGTATATAAGTGAACACACACTCACACACACAGGCCCGGACCTTTCAGCTGCCTCACGCTTCGGTGCTCGATGAGCAGATTGGGTTCCATGTCTTGCTCAAGGACAGTTAGTTTGTGGTACCAGTCTGAGATTCAAACCTACAACCCACAACCACCCCATCTTCCCACTTTTAGATAAGCCCTATAACGGAAAAGATCCCATTGCAATATTAGAATTCCCAAAAAGTGAAGGCAGAGCTTAAATCAAAAGGTCAAAATCAGAAAAATATATTTTGTTGTATAACCGTATCCCCACTTTACGCAAAAAATTCAGACCAATCGGTTATAGCGCTCTCAAACATATTTATCTCTGTGACTTGCAAGCCATTTGTTGTAAAGTCAAGTTATTCATATAATTGAAATTGGAAGCTTAAGACAAACAAAATGACGTTGTATATGCATTTTTATTGTTGCCATGATTGTTTTTGCACTAATTTACATCAGTCCTGAAAACTTATTTTCTCAATGCTTATAAAACTCAATGCTTTATCAGAAATATATAAAAAAATCCCATAAAAAATTGTCTTTTGATTTAAATGGAGTTAATCCTTTGACACATACCTTGCAACATTATGCAGTACCAATATGTTACATTGTAATGTTTATACTAAAATCAATGTATTATAAAATGCTACAAATAATTTGAAATAAATCACAACAGCAAGACCAGTGAAATTCGAGCAGGGGTTAGACATATCTAACAAAGTCTGACCAATAAGAAACTTGAGACATGAGCTTGTCTACTTTTGCATACATAAATTGAAATCAATTGGACACTAGATGGCACTAAATCAATTTCCCCCTATACGTCTACATGTACATAAGTTTAGCAAACGGGCGGTTGTTACATATCAATCAAATCTGAGGCTCAAGACGAACAAAACCTACATCTCTATTTTTTTAGTCATGTATTGTACTGTATATACGCTAGTTTGCATACAGTGTGCGCAAAACAAACCAGTCTGTGCTTTTTTTAAAGCACACCATTGGCATATATTAATCTATAGTCTTCTTGATAAGTTATCAGAAAAAATTGACTTTCAAACTTTTTCTTTGAACAGTAATTAGAAAATTGCTGGGATTGATAGCTACGTTTGACCAGCATTCTCTAGCCTTCGACCTGAACAACCAATCATCACGAGACTCAGACGGCCTGTTTGTCTAAGTATCAGTTTGTAGAATTGTTTAACAAAATCGAACATTGAGTGTTGATACACTTGTGATGATCCCATGTCAAATTTACAGAATTTTATTTTTACTTCAGGACATTATTGTACAAAAATGGAACACTTGAACCCCATTACTAATGCTAGCGGCTATATATTTCTAGTGCAGTTTTTTTATTTGAAAAATTCATGCCGCAGTGAACAAAGCATCACTAATCAACATGATTTTCTTCTTTTCGTCTTCACTGGTTTACAGTGTCTGTCTCTCCCTAGACAGTGGCTGTTCCACCTGCACACTTGAAGTGACAGCGATGCTTTGCTGGTTTCTTGGCAGAAGACACGCGTGATGTCAGAGGGGGAGGAGACCTGACAGAGCATGTGATGATGTCTCAGAGGACACGGGAGCACATGTGAGGCTGATCTGCAACAGAGTCATGACTGTCTGCAGCATCAGAAACATACTCCAGCTGATTCAGTGACTTAATAAGGCTCGGAGGAATCACCAGACTTTTGTTTACACTTGACAAAGCTCCACTTTTTTTGCACATATTTTACGCTTACGTCAAGGTGACAAAAAATAAGCATCACTTTTTTCTTTTTTTTTCTTTTTTTTTAATACAGCGCTTTCCTTAGTTCGAGACCAACGCAAAGTCGCTATGCGAATTAGGGAAAAATAGTCTTTAAAAAGAAAATTGTCCATTTTTGGGAAATGTCCAATCACTGACGCCATTGGCTCAGAGAAGCATTACTATTCACGTTAATGATTCGTTAATGTTGGGACACTTCAAAATGACCTTGAGTAAATGGTCAGATGGAGGAAAAGAAAGTGTTCAGAAAGAAAGTGCTTTTACAAAATGTTCGTTACTAATGTAAGTGTATACGTGCGGTACAGTAAGAAACAAATGATAATGAATCAGCTTTTTTATTTTAAATTATGTATCAAATACCTAACTGATATTTTAATAAGCTGGTTTCCCATTTCGAACATTTTGTAATGTTTACTATAATCCTGCTCCAGGATTCCCCTGTTCAGATTTATCATGCGTAATGCTGTTTAAATTGATCTTTATGTGGTATAGTCTGTGAATGAGTTCTGCTTCTTTAAGCGACCGTTATCTCAATACAAAAGAGGAGAATCTCTTAAGGTCATTTTATTGACACTTTATGGTTCAGAAAATGCTGTTACTCAATTTGCATATTAAACTAAACCAACTGTCCTTCTTAATCTGGACAGATAATGGATGACTACAAGTGTAGAACACAGCCTCTCTCTCTCGCTCCCTCTCTCTCTCTCTCTCTCTCTCTCTCTCTCTCTCTCTCTCTCTCCTCTCTCTCTCTCTCTCTCTCTCTCTCTCTCTCTCTCTCTTGCTCTCTCTCTCTCTCTCTCTCCTCTCCATTTTCTCTGTCTCTCACGCTTTTACTTTTGCTCTTCATATATTTCTATTTCTCTCTCTCACCTCGCCCCATCCCTTTCTCCCTTTCACGCTCTGTTTCTCTATCTTTCTTTCTCTTGCTCTGCATATTTCTTTGTTCCTCCCTTTCAACCACCCTTCTTCTCATCTAACTTCTCTCTCGTTTCTTCCTATCTGTCTCTCTCTGCTTTGCCACGTCCTCTCTTTCTCTCTATCTATCTTCTCTCTATCTATCTTCTTCCCTCTCTCTCTCTCTTCTCTCTCTCTCTCTCTCTCTCTCTCTTTCTCTCTCTCTCTCCATTTCTCTGTTTCTTCTTCTTTCTCTTTTCTCTTGCTCTCATTATCTCTTTCTTCCTTTCAACCCCTTTTCCTCCTCCTCTCTCTCTCTCTCTCTCTCTCCTCTCTCTCTCTCTCTCTCTCTCTCTCTCTCTCTCTCTTCTCTTCTCTCTCTCTCTCTCTCTCTCTCTCTCTCTCTCTCTCTCTCTCTCTCTCTCTCTCTCTCTCTCTCTCTCTCTCTCTCTCTCTCTCTCTTTCTTTCTCTCTTTCCCCTCTCTCTTTTTTTCTTGCTCGCAATCTCTCTCGTTCTGCCTCTTTACCCCCCCCCCTATCGGTGTTAGGAGGAGAGGAAGCGAGGTTTGGGCATTCCCTCACATCTCACTTGACAGATTCACAAGCTGCTGCCCCTGAGTGACTGGAATAAAGGCAGTTCTCCTCAAAACGTGAGGAGGATCCAACACGCGACATCATGCAGGCAAGTGATAAATCGTTTTATCGCAAACACTTTAAATCATTAAATGATTAACATGTGCTTTCTAGCATCTCGCGGCACAGAGTAGTCACAATTCGCGCTGAATATTGGAGTAACGATTAATGGTTCGGAACAACATTTCAACGCGTTGACTTAACTCAAAACACCGAGTTGATTATAGTTACATAATTTCACTCAAATCTGTGGCTCGCGCCGATGCGCGCGCGTCTTTGAGCGCAAAAGGTCGAGGTGTCAATCACCGATTTCGCGTGACTGTGGCTTAATGTGACATATACGGTTCGTATTAGCGTCGTTATTATTATCTGTAGCACAACATTGCAGCTCTGACAGGAGAAGAGAGACTCCCCGCAGCTCTGGAGCGGAGACGCGCGCTCTTCTTCAGAGCCTCAGAGCGCCGTGTCTTCTGGTCAGCTTTAACAATCGTTTTAAAATGAAACGACATGCACTTAATCAGGAGAAAAGGAAGAGGATGGAGAACAAGGTGACCTTAAAGAAAGTGAAAGTTGTCTGGAAACATGACTAGGTCGACTAAGGTCACATATTTGAGCAATGCCATGAAGAGCTTTTGGAGATAAGAAGCTTATTCCCAGATTTCATTTAGTTTAGTTTTCCCACTCTCTTTGCCCCTGTGCTCTTATTTTTATCTCTTTGTGGTTTAGGGAAAGAGCAGTGCTGAATCTTTGGGTTGGACAGTCAGCAATTTTGCTTTTTGTATGCTCTTCTAATAGTCTTTGAATGATTAAGCTATTGACCAAAGATGCTTCTCGGTCTAATCTAATGTGAATATTATCTTCATGATGTTGACTCATGTTTGTGAGTCAGAGGGTTTAAAGCTGGAGTTTGGGACCTTATGGTGTATTATGGCGTCTTGCTGAGAATCTTTCTCACTGGCTGCATGAAAGAGTTGACATTTAAAAGGTTCAATCATTTGTTTATGTCGGCTTTGAAATATTTGTGTGGATGAAACCCTGTCCCCACTTTGACAAATGAAGGCATGTTCTCCAGGGAGGAGACCAGTTCGCTTGCCAGGATGCTGCTCTTTCATGTAAAAACTATAATAGATTTTTTACGCTAACCTGATGGCAAACGTAATATGGTTCCTTTCCCAGGTCTTTCTTAGATGGCTGCATAATAGGTTAGAAAATGAAAATGGAAAACAATTGTTTTTTTTTTTTTGTATCACACCGTGTAAATGTATCACACCGACGGATAGTCTTTATAGCAACATAAAGGAAAATGCTGCATGTTAATAATTACATTTTAATTCAATTTACAGCATTCTTTTAATCTGATTTATTCACACACACACACACACACACACACACGCAAACACACGCACGCACACACACCCACACACACACACACACACACACACACACACACACACATGCGTACACACACTCTCTCTTCATTCAAATCTGATTTATATTTAGATAAAATTTGTAGTCCGGGGTGTAAAATAATTATACCCACATGTAACAAAATTATGTAAAATGTAAAAAAAAAGCATCTTTATTTTCGTCATATAAGCTTTATCACCATGAATTTACGGTACAATTCTTGGGATGTCAGAGCCATGGCACCACCAGTAACACACCATGGAAACCAAACACTGTTCTTAAGCTATTTGCACCAAATCAATTGGTATAGATTGGATTCTTTCATTAAGGGTAATTCAATGTCCCCTCACACATGGACACACACTCACAGTTGCCCGTTCTCAATAGGGACCAGGTGAGTGAGAACCTGAATAATAAATAATTTGGGCTGGCGTGTAATCCATACTACCGGTAAAGTGAATGGGATTGGAAACTCATGGGATTTGGAAAAAACAGACAATGTCAATCAGTGATGGCCAGAAATTGCCCTCTGATGAGGATGTACAACATGAGTCTTGTGGATGTTTATTGTGTTTTGCAATTTTTGAATTTTTGGCATGTGTCTTAGCTCGTTCAGTTAAGATAGTGGAATTCAGTGAAAATGAGGAGCGGATTGAAATGTTTTTTTTTTATCTGTTCTGTTTTCCCGCTCAGAATGGCCACAAGAACCATTGTGGAATTGCAATTAAAACATAATGAAATGGCATGTTCTATTTAACCCATTCTCACAATGCATGTTAGCATGTGGAAGCACGTGTTGTCTTGAGGTAGAATAAAAACGAAAAACTGCTTGGGATTGCCACGTACACTGCAGATCTTGGTCTGGGATTGTGGGATGGAGGCTGTGTAGTGTGTACATTCCGGATGTATGCTTTTAAGCTCAAAAGGAACTTCTGTTTGATCGTCTTAACTCAAAACGGAATTGGCTGACTACACAGAAGTCTTTGGCCTCGCTTGTGGAGTTTTAATCAGGCTGTGGTTCTGAATTATAAGTCGATGTAAGCCGAGAACCGAGAACACTGTTACAAGCAATCCAGAATTAAACAAGAAACATAAATTGAAGAATGTAGACGGAATACTAAACGCACCATAATTTAGTGGACAACTAGCCAAAGAGCTTCCTGAATTAATGCTGGTGTCTACATGTGTAAAAGCCGCGTGCGGGAAGGAGCATCACAGCCCTAATTGACAATAATGGTGGTGTAATATGCTTACGCTAAACATACATTCATACGATAAATGAATGCAACAGGGAAATATTAATAACACAACTTTGATATCAAACTTTCCTTCCTGTCCCAGATGGTCTAAGCTCTGTGTTTTGTGATAGACACGGAGGCCTGGAGAGAACTACAAGTGAAGCTTTACCAACCATGTGGCGCTAATTATGATAAATAGCTACTGTATTTGGCTCATAAATACTGGAAATTCTATTTAGCTGTGTTGAGTCTTTTAATGTAGCAGAACTGACCTGCCGACTGTTAGCAGCAGATGAGGAATGGCGTGTGTTTTCCATTGAGTCGAACGCGTCCCCGTAGACCGATTATCAACAGACCTACGCGTGCAGCTGGGCAGAGACAGCTCGCCAAAAGCCTCGCGGAACAGGTTTTTTACCGCACCACTCAATAAGCGTGTCCCTCTGAGGGCCGCTGTTAGCCTGGCATCAAACATGCAAAGGGTTCAAAGGGATGACCGCATGTGTGTTTGCGTCCGCCATGTTTTGTTAACATTTATTGGATGCATTTTGGGAAAGACTTTATTCTGAATGATAAAATTACTGGAAATCAATATGCTTGCTGTAGAAAATCATATTACGACATGGGTTAAAAACAGCTAATCTTTATTTCCATATTATGTCATAATTTTACGTTGTATCTATCTATCCATCCATCCATCCATCCATCTATCCATCCATTTATCTATTGTAATTATACAGGGATATCCCAGTTTGCCCTTTTTTTTTGAGAAAAAAAAAAAACAAACGTTTTAAAATCACATCACAACATTACATGTCGCGTCAATATTAATAAATTCTTAATTTATTATAAATGTTTACAATTTAATTACTAAAGAAAATTATTTTCAATCAATTTGTTCTGATATAATCTGCCAATTCTCTGCCTATAGCAGTCATTTTTTGCCTGAAACATTTAATTCTAGTGTAATGTAGCCACTGCTAAGTATCACTGCGTAGACACATTTTTTAAATTTCTGTTATTCAGATAAATTTGTTTTTTATATTTTTTTAAATTGATGTTGCATGTGAGATACAGCTGCTTGTTGTTTAACTACTACTACAGTAAGTGTCGCAGCTTGGCTAATGCTTCTTTATTTCTGTTATTTAGCCAATAAAAGCACATGTTTGCCTCAGAACCATTATTTAAAGAAAGAAAAGAGGACACGACACAGAAGCGCTCCGCTACATAAAAACGACAGATTTATTTGTGATTGCTCCTGACTTGAAATGTGGATAAAGGGAAGTCTATATTTAGACAGATAATGGAAAAATGTGGATATAAGTTTATGAGTTTCTGAAAAAAAGAGAAGACAAAGAGACGAGGGAAATTGCCCCGTGAGTAAAAGGCTGAGACGGTGTGTTTACTTTGTTTAAACGTGTTAGGCTATTTTTCAATTTCAGACAAAGTGATGCACTTTAAGTCTTTTCTGCTGAAAGTTATTTTTCGTCTGAAAACGAATACTAAAAATTTCTTTTGTTTTTGTATTCAATGTTAATGATGATTTTTTTGCTAAGCTATGACAATTTTGCAGACTTATAGATACAGTTAATTAGGTATACGAATTTATAAAAAGAAGCACTGACCAGTACTTTTCAGTTCTGTTATGATATTAAAAATAACGTAAAAAAGACAATTCAGTTCAATGAACCATTTTGTTAATAGAAAAAGCAGCTCTTCGCACATCCCAACTCAGCGTAACAACAAGCGATTAACTCTAGTTGAGAAATACTTCCACAGACGCCATCATCGCTGGTGCACACGAGCAGAGTAAACTGCCCAGAACAATTGCTCTCACTGCCCCCCGCTGTTTCCTGCTGCGCGCTGCACATATTTGCACACTGTGGCAAATACACAGTGTAATAAATAGACGCACTCCCCCAGCAGACCTGCCACCCAACCCCGACGTGCATATGGAGCTGCCGTCCACCCACTCGCAGATGCAGCAGCTCCATGAAGCCCCAGGAACTCACTCCACCACCACGGAGACAGGCGGCCACAAATAGCTGCTCGTCACCTTAACATACTCCGGGTACACGATGCCTCTCGTTACTGTAGACATGATAGTGCACTATTACTACAGCCAGCGAACACAGACCCTTTGTGAAAAGGTCATTACTTGTGTGGAAAAGTGGAGGAGTGCTGGAGCTCGATAAAGCCTCCAACGGTTGAGCTTCCTAAAAGAGGAGCCCAGGCTTTGAAATCAATCTTCTTTTCTAGCAATCCCTTCTTTTTTTTGGTCCCATCTTTGTGTTTTCCAAATCCTCTTGTTGGGATCAGTCTTTTTTTCTCTGCCGTCCGTCCAACTTTTCAGCTCTGCCTTCAGGCTGAGGAAACAATGCCAGACATCTCTCAATCCAATCAATCTGTGTGATAAGCTAAAGAGCAGATCTACCGAGATTCAAAGTCCAGCTTTTGGATTTACAGGCTTTTCTTTGTCAATTTATTTTGTTTAATCCTGAATCACAGGGGCGGATTGAAAGAGGCGAAATCAACTGTTTCGTAATGGTGTTTTACTGTTTATCTCGCTGTTTAGACGAGAGTAAAGCAGGAAAACATCTCCTTGATACTGTCAGTTTCTCTCCTTAGGACTTTTATTTTATTTGGTCCAGGGCATCAGGGAATTGATTCAATTTAGCTAAGTGCTTTTGTCTTGATGGGCTCCATGAAGTTTTTATCGCAAGACGTTTTTTCTCCTCCACTTTTAATATATTCACGACAGTTATTAGTTGGGCGGTCTTAAACCATAATGACGGAGCAGCCCATGTTAGATCAGAGAGATTATATAAGAGGCGAGAAGCGGCACAGCAACACTCACATTCTGCTTTTGATATTTAGAGAAACACAGTGTCACTTGTGCGTTGATAAGTCTTGACTGGCGAAGAGGAGGGTTGTAAAAAGCACTTCTTCTTTTTTTTAAGAAATGAAAAAAGCAGTACAAAAGGACATAGAAACGAAGGTAGTCAGAGAAGACGAAGAGATGGAGAGATATGGTATCTGACATCAGGCGTAGGAGGACAGGAAGCGAGCATGGGAAAGGAGAGATTGACAGGAAAAGATATTGAGCGGGAAAGGCAGATGGAGTTAGAGCAGGTATCAGGAGAAATGAAAGAAAGGAAAGTGGAAAAGATAAACAGAGCGGAAGATGGAGAGATTATGCATCCCATCAGCACGTGAGGCAGAATTTGGCTTTAGTTGATCTGGATGGCAGACGAGGGTTGTATGGCGCTAGGTGAGCGATGGAAGGCAGATCGAGGAGCAGCAGGTGTGTGAGCTGATTGCGGGGTCTTTCTTTCGTCGCTCTGTCTCAGGGGAGAATGTGCGCTGGGTGGTCTCGGCTAAAAATAGCCTCCCTTTTCTGTGTCTGTTGGACTCGTTCTGGAGCTGAAGGGCTCATCTTTGAAAGCAGCAGCAATGGATGTCTTTCAAAATTTATCTAATTGTGATGGAGCAATTTCTAAGCTCGGCAGATGGTTGGGAAGATCAAGTGAAAAGTTCCGGCAAAAATCAGCAAACCAACCCTACACCACTACCCCCCCCCCCAAAAAAAATCATTTGATTTTGTATTCTATCAATTAGAATTTGTTTTTGCATTGTGTCCAATTCAGAATAATGTAAAGCCTTTAACTATAAAAAAAATATATGTGAACTTTATATGCATAATATATAATCATTATAATGTGAATATTAATAATACGCATTATTATACATATTATGTTAATTTGGCCTGGCAATATACTGCTTACTATTATAGCATATTCTATATTTTACTTTTCATTTTTTGCCAGTCTTTTTAAGTATAATTGTTTAAGAGGTTATTAAGAAGTTCATAATCCTTTATTTATGCTACATTATATATTACGCTACAAATAGCAATAAAAAAAGAATACATAATTACATGGAATCAAATAATGTTAGTTTTTTCAAGGCCTATGTTAAAATCTCTCTTTCTCTCTCTCTCTCTCTCTCTCTCTCTCTCTCTCTCNNTATATATATATATATATATATATATATATATATATATATATATATACATACCCACACATCTATTAAAAATATACTGTATATAGAAAGAAAGACAGAGAGTAAGAGATTTTGTCCAAGCAATGCTTTGGTTCCTTGGTTCCACTTCTGTGAATCTACAGATCATTTATCCGCATCCAAGCTGAACGATTGTGTGGCATGTTATCACTTGATGTGACATCGCTTGCTCCCTTTACAAATTTGTTGCGTGGTGGGACAGTCTGTTATGTAACGATATTTGCCACTGTTTGTTGTGTGTTTAGTTGTGTGGGTTTGTCTGGGGGGCTGGTGATTATCTCAAGCGTGATGTGAAGAGCACTTACAGTATATCACCCAGACTTTGACTTGAACTGAATAATTGATTCATCTTACAACCATATCTCTCGTTCTCTTTCCCGTGGCTAAGGTGGTCACAGCAACTCCTAGTCAGTAGATTGTCTTGGGTGGGTGAGTCTGTGGTGTATTAAAAGCACACATCATCTTACAAACTGAAATGACTGATGGTCCGTAGCAGAGTCCAAGCATCATTTCCTCCTCGCTGACGTGACCCCCCCTCCTCTTCTCAACATCGGACCCCCGTGCCAACAAACCGACTTTATAATCTCGTCCTGCCCTCTGAAGGACTCGGATGAGGAAACCAGATGTCACCAGATGTCACCAGATGTCAGATGGGATTCCACATGCCAGTACAGTTTGCAGGAATTCAATTAAGGGAATGTTTGCATACTCTTCAATTGATCATTAAAAAACACCTGACACATTTAATTATGAATTACTCTTTGATTTGAGCAAACAAGAATTGAATATACCATATAACCTCTAATAGAATGCCACCTCCAGTAGAACTCACCCCTGTTAGAAGACTTGAAAAATAGACCGGCTTGGTGTCCTATTTGAGGTCTTAAGGTATTTTTAAAACATCTGGGTGATATCTTCTAGTGCTCGTGTCCATTTCGCTCGTCGTAATAAATTGAGGCTTCTCAAACTGGTTTAACCTGAAATATGAAAATCTCATCGTTTTGTTTGAAGACTTTAAACAGGGATTTTATGAAACGCTACAGAAATGCAGAGCAAGTGACTTCAGAGCAGAAAAACATCTTCTGTGGAGGTTGGATGTCTCTTGGCTCCCGTTAGTCTTGGCTGTCGTTCTGCTCATAGAGGCGTACGCGAGCACGGAGAGCTTTATGCATGTTTGATGGTGTTTTAATGGAGCACGCGCTCTTATCCAGAATTCGGTTCTGTCTTCCAAGTACACGTGTGGCTTCGCACTCATCAATTATGCAGTTTCACATATTTAATCTATCCGTGATCAATACTGAGAAGTGGTTACTGTGTCAGGTTAAAGAGTTTGAAATGTTTGGTTATATTCATAATCAAAAGCACAGACTTCCGTCCTATGTTAATGATCTGATGCCTCAAAGCAAAGAGATCCAAAGCTGTAGGGTAGGAGTTTGAGGTCTGGATGTGTAGCTTGAGTGCTCACCTTGATTTTCTCCGGGTCTCTGGTTTCCTCCAACCAGGGCCGTTCTCAGGACATTGGGGCATAATTAGGCCGCAGAGGCTCTAATGCATGTAGTATTAGCTACAGTTCAGCCAGATCTGACCTGTTTCCACTGGGCACCATGTGGACGTATGTAGTCAGACCCAGCGTGTGCATATTGTGCAGTGATGCATGTTTCATTTTTAATATTTTTTAAACATTTGGTTGTTTTTGTCGCAATTAAAAATAATCTAACCACATGTGACTTCTGTTTGGTTGAGTTTCATTTCTCTTCAAAAGCCGAGATAAATGAGAGATAAGAACCAAATCAGTAGGAAGTTCCACTGTTTCAGCTACGTTAAAATTCAGCCAAGCTTAAAAAGTCATTGTCTTCCTTTTTGTCATTTAGCAGAACTAAATATTTTTTATGGCTAACTGTGTTTCATATTAACATGCTATTTGGAAATATAATTAGAATAGAAAATTCATAGTACAGATACGTAGCTTGCGTTTTTGTGTCAAAAAAAGCTTTGAATGTTGTTTTTTGTCTGTTAAGAATGAAGTCTAATATTGAATTAACTGAATACACTAAATTGCCACTTGATATGGGGCGTGGCATATGTCCAGGGTGTGGTTTTGTTTAAACTTGCACATGCTTTGGATTGGTCAATTTTTCTTAAGGACTAATTATAGATATTAAGGGTATGGAGAATAGTAAAAGATTTGTACTTTTGCAGTAATCCATATATTGGGCAAGTATTAAGGTTTTTGGAACCTTGATGAACAGTTAAAATCATAGCACACACTTTGCTACAAAATACCTTCAGTGGTGTAAAGAGTACCTGAAAACCATACTTGGGTAAAGGTACTAATACCTTACTATAAAATGACTCCATTACAAGTTGTAAGTCACCAATTCCAAGAAGACTTGAGTAAAAGTTGTGAAGTAACCAATTTTAAAAGAACTCAAGTATTTTATTTATTTTTTTTTTTTAACTATTATGAATTTAGGATTGAAAAACACCAAGAAATGTGGAAAAACAAGAAACCCTTTATTTATGAGGTTTATAAGGGTTTCCTAATATAGAAATGAAATTTAACACCTCCATGTTTCAAAACGGCAAAACAAAAATTGATTAAATAGTACAAGAAATTAGCTGCAATGTTGACTTGTCGCACACAATCACAATGTAACGATAACGGTAAGTGTCCATTAAAATGTAGTGGAGTAAACAGTCAGATCCTCAATTCAAGATGTAGTCAATAGTGTGTCTACTACTTCTCTTTCGGCTTTTGCCTCATCAGGGGTCGCCACAGCGAATCATCCTTTTCCAATTTAATCAATAGAGAGTAAAAGTTTCTTATATTACAACAAGTTGCAGTACAAGTACAAAAATTGTTAAGTAAAGTAACAAAGTCAATTTATTTATTTACTTTACATCACTGCATAGTGAAACTTTGTTGTTACAACCTTGTGTATGACGCACTTGTAACTTTGTCCACAACAATCTCTATTGCATAATTCATCCAGGATGACATACGATTTATAAAATGTAGGAAGCATAAAATGTAAAGTATCCGTTAGTTATATTTGTATATTGCTTGTTGAGCTGGAGGTTGTTCAGCCGATGGTTTTTAATGGCGTCTGACGTCGTATAATGTACAGATTTCGCATGTTCTGTACACAGAGTTTCCCTCAGGCTTTAATTAAACAGTCCTGCTCCGGACTCATCCTTCCGGCACTGAATGCAAAATAAGGAATTGCTTTGTTCATGCGTGTGCTAAATAAATATACAGTGGACAGCTGAATGTTTATTTTGTATAGAAAATGAGAATATCTTCCTCTGAAACCCACAACTGAGTTTATATTGGAGAATATAGATTATAGTGCTGCTGTAAGATTACTAATGTGTTCTGGCTGGTTGCTAGCATGTTGCTACGTGTTTGCTCACTGTCAGAGAAGACCACCGCTAAGATTTAATGAGTTTCTGGTCTGTAGATATGATGAAAGTCTGAGACTTCCTTCCATCTATTTTATTCTCTCCCATGCAGGAGCCTGTCAGCTAATAAAGTAATCACACAACTCTCCCCGGCAGGCAGCGCTATTCATCTTTAGCATTAGCATAAGTAGTATGCATTAGAATTAGCACTCTTTGTTTTTCCCGGAGCTAATAAATAGCGTGCTTGTTTTTCGTCAGAGATACTTTGTTCTTTTTGACAAATTATTTTATTTTCCATCGAAGAAAGAGGCTTGTGAGTAATATTATGGTTAAAAAAAAAAAAAAAGAAAAGAAAATGTATCTCACACGGAATTAGCTTTTAATGATTTTGCGAACTTGCCACATTTTTCACCTCATGTAACCCATTATTTTCTCTCTAATGCGTTTTCTTTGAAATATTCCTTTCCTTCATTCCATTTTTTTTCTCTCTCGCTCCTCAATGAAACGCACGGAAATAGCTATGCAAATTCCGCCCTTCCAAATGGTTTCATATCACCCTTACATCGTACAATAACCCTCAATTCTCCTTGTCATCCCCCAACTCATCTGTTTTCTTCACTCCTCCACCCTATCCCCTTTTTTTATTGTATTCCGCCTCTCATTGTGCTAATTGGCAGGAGCGCATCTAAGAACGAAACCCAGTGCTTTATTACTCTCCATTTGTTGCCGTGCGCTTTTCTTCTCTCTATTTTTATCTCTGCGTGGTAGGAGTGTTTGGTCAGAACGTTTGCACTACTGTATCTGCCTCTTCTCTTTCTCTATTTCTGTTCTTCTGCTCCCCGTGTGGATAGAAAACCTGCATGCAGCTCCCCTGCTTTCTTTCATTGTGCTGCTCATTTACACAGAGACGTTTTCCAAATCCCAAATAATTTCTTGGTGTCTCTCGAAGCATAACAAAGCGTTCCAACTCTGCGAGATCAATAAGGTGTGGAATTGCCTGCACGCTGATGCATAAATACCAGCCAGACGGAAACAGCGAGTGTGGGAATGGGGAGATGAAGAGCGAGGCAGGCGGTGTTAGGTCAATTAGCAGGATCGAGAAGGATTTTCATAGGCAAGTTGTACTTGATTATCCTACAATGGATCATGATGGGAAGGAATATAAATCTATATTGAAAGCTGTTGTGTAAAGTACTTGAGAAAATTGACTTGTTACTTTACTTTAGCAGTTTTGTCTACTTTGTAATTGTACCAGGCAACAAAAATAGAAGCTTTTACTCTCTACTTGACTGATTGAGTATAATTACTCTATACTCTACTACATTTGAATGGACACTTATTTACTAGCTACATTGTGAAAGTGTGCGACAAGACGGCATCTTTTTTTATCGCTTCTTTTGTCTTTTCTTATTATAATTTCATGAACAGACGAGGCGATATCGCCATCTGCAGGATGCTGAAGGTACTGGATGCTATTCATGAGCTAAATCATGTGACCGATAATTTGCAGTTGCACCTTTTGGCACAAGAAAGTTTGACTTGAGTGTGACTTGTTCTTTTTATCTGTCTTTTTTTATGACTTTTTGAAACATTGAGGGGCTCAATATAATTTCTACATTGGTAAAAAAAAAATCAAATAGTTTATTGTTTTTTGTTTTTTTGGATTGTTTCTTGGTGTTTCTAAGCTTAAATTCAATGCAAGTAAGTTTAAAATTGGCTTGTTTAGGAATTTAACTGAAGTTTTCTTGGAAATTAACCTTAGTTACCAATTCTGTATAAATGTTTGTGTATGTCAGGATCCGGTCTACATCTACCTTTATCCCCAGTTCCATCCCCCTGGGTTTAAACATCACTAGTCACTGTGATAATCTCACAACTGTGAATTCTGCTTAGTACAATTGCAATCCACACTCTTCCTCCATAAAAATCCTCAACCAACTCTTGTTCTTTGAAAACAGTTTAATTACTCTGTCGTACAGATTATCCGAGCGCTTATTTCCATCACAGAGTTACTTCAAAGTTAATCTGCCCTGTCCAATCAGCGAGTCTTAATATGGTGATGCTGTTAAAGCCTGCGAGAACTCCCTGTTACAAAAGCTCAAATTTGATTGGTTGAAGAAAATGCAACATCCTCACCGTTTAGGCAACGTTTTATCCTTTTAGAAAATGTCTAGCACAATTTGATTGGCTTAGATTTTTACCTGCATGGCAACAGCAGCGGCATAATTAAAATAAAAATAAAGATAAAAATGAACTATGAACTATGAAGTGGCGCAACCACATGAAAAGCAATGAAAGGAAGTGCGCAGATAATGTGGAATTATTTATTAAGTATTCATGGACAATATTTTATAATTAACATCGGTTTTATGATTCAGATATTTTTAGTCCTTCAGACAAATCTTTGAAGGCCCTGACGCTCCAACACTGTGTGATAGGGATCCAAACCTGCTGGTTTTATCTTATGTCTAATGATATCTCAAAGATCTTTTCACAGGCAAAAATGATGAATTTTATTATGCGTTAACTGAGCAGAACAAATGTGATGTAAATGTTATTATAATTCAAAGATGCTCTATTGCCTAATTTGCCTCTTGTGTTAAACGCCCAGGCATTTATCATGACACTTGTAATTCAGTCTTCAAAGACTTTGTGCAACAACAACAGTGTCTCTTCCATTTTGAATTTAGCCGATTCCACTCAGCTTGGAAGTCAACCACCGGCGGGTTCTGACCGATATGTTGCTTTCATGACTGTCCCTCTCACATCTTTTGTTTAGCTCCGCTTCCAGCGATTGTGCTCCGTCTGCCTCATGCTGATCAGCATTTACAGCGTGGCATAAACCAAATAGCCAAACCAACAGCCAAATCAATGTCTGTGTTTATCTCCGCAAAAGCCTACTCAGAATGATGGCCGCCTCTTTTGTGAGTTCACGAAGAGCCAGGAACCTCTCCAACCTTTACCTGCCATGCTTTTGTTAGTCCATGTAAAAGAGGTTTTTGTCCGACCAATTCTTTCTCTTTCTCTCTCTCCATCTCTGAGCAGATGTTTTATTGATGTGGTTTTTATAGAGTTAGAGACTGAATAATTGAGTGCTGTAAAGCGAATGAGAAGTTCTGTGGTGCTGAGGCGAGGCGAGGTACAGTGGGGTTCCTGTAGGAGGAAAAAGACCGGCCTGTTCTTTTCATCAACAGCAGGGGTGAAAATGGACCAGAATGATCAATGATGGGTATTTGGCATCATTCTCATTGCTTTTCAAACATTGCGTAATGTCTAAGCCGTACGCTGAGGTCAGCAACGATGTAACATGATGTAACAAAGTTGTGGTCCATCCTGGCATTGCAGGTTTGAATTCCGATCCGGTGCGTTTCACAATTTTGTTTATATTATTCATTAAATTAAATTAAATTCTTAAATAGAGACAATTTACATTTTCAAATGGGGAATTTAAAATCACCTGTTATATAATTTCCGATACAGAACTTCAAAGTTTGTACTGTATAATAAAGATTTTGTAGAGAGTAGCAGATTTTACGCAATGCTGTACCTCGAAAAATAATTTGTTAAATATGTTTTTATCTGTAAATAAATAAATGAGTAAAACATTTGATGTGAAAATATAAGTAAAACAAGGCAATTTGCAGTTATGTAATGCAGTTATTATTCTTAAAAAACAATTTTTTTTTGTGTTGCAGTGTTTCCACTGTATTCAACTCTCTTCATTCTATTACAAGAAAATAATTCTCAAACTATCAGATTATTTTTAATGTGAAATTTGGAAATATGGATTTGCAGCAAATGTATCATGTTCTTGCCTTCTGATGTAAATCATGAACTTTGATCTGATGCTAATATTAATAAATTAAAATAAAATTTTTTAAATAAAATATTTTTATACGTATTTGAATCAATTAACAATGTTAAGTTCAGAGTATCAAACTATGTTACATAAAATTTGTTAAATAAGAATTCCAACTATGGAATAAAATAAAATTAGTATTTTTACAAACACTTTATTGAAAAAAAAAAAGGTTCTAAAGCTTTTGCATGTTTTTTTCACAATGCATGTTCTTGTGGAAACTACGTTTGCCGTATAAAATTAAAGTGACAGTTTTTAAGTTAATTTTAAAGTCCCTGCTTAAAAGATTTATTTTATTTTTTTTTACTCTGCTTCTCAAAGTGATTAATAGTTAAGTGATGATGTAATGGTGATGTAACCGGTGTCCTTGTGCTGTTTTATTTAAATGCAGACAGTTTTTACTGAAACAAACTTTATTATACTTTTACTAGGACAAGTAATCACATCGGCAATTTTTGTGCAGTCGGTTGAAAAAAAACAATATTTTATTTGGAGGAAAATAAAACCTCTGAGTTTGAGGAAATTCAGGTTTCGAAAATAATGTCTCACTTCTCTTCAATACTTTTTTTATCCCTGAAGGTATATTCATATATTTATATTTCCTGGGAATTGTGAAATATTTATTTTAGAATACTTTTTTTATCATGATGGATCATCCTGTGACATAATTACAGATTATATCACAGTCTGGCAGAGAGTTCTGTGATGATGTCAGTCAGATTGATGGACGGCTACAGAGAAGTGCGTGACATTTTTCATATTTCATGGCTGATCTTGTCTTTGCAGGATACATTTGGATATCAGATAGTTGAGCTTGATATACTTAAGTGTGCAGATAAGTGAAAAGCAGGAATGCAGATCTATATCCGGCAAAATAGCTGTAGTGGAGTTTATATGCTTGGTTATAGGGCCCAACAAACAATTGTGAAATCTTAGCTTTAACAATAATTTTCAAACGCATATTGATTTATAAGTAGTACTGTATATATTACTTCTGCGCTGCTTATTAGAAATAAAAAACATTTAGAATGTCGTTTTTTTGTGAGGTTTCATGAAGAATGAACCTAATAGCTGATCATCATTTAAAAAAATAATAAACTAACTGGGCAGCATGAAATATGGTATTTACAAAATACTTTTCTGACATCCCCCACCCACAACCCCACCCACAAATCATAAAATAATAAAGTTAAGACAAGAAGAAACCTAAATCAAAAAGGGCATGAATAAAACATGACAGGAAAAGGCAAGACAGGAACTTAAAAAACTACTTTATGTTTAGCTCTAGGAGCTTTACAGAAAAAGAACCGTACACATGTGGCTGACAATGGAAATACATTTATTTTATGTTTAAAATAAATGAAAATACATAAATAAACAGGGCAACACAGGTGAAAAACCTAAACCAATAGTAATTAAATTAGCGAGTTAATTAGAAAACAGTGGTAACAATGCCATGCACAAAATCGTCCGAATACCTCATAGAAACTGCATTTTCTATTAGAGAGAAATTAGAGAAAGTAGAAAATAAAAAAGTTAAATTGTTCAAAGCAAGTAAAACGCAATTTCCGTAAGAATATTATACAATGTGCTCTCAACACAGTTCTACCATCTGTCACATACAATATTCACACCCCCGAGCCCAATATGCTCCTGGAAGTTCTCAAGTCCTGCCACTCGCCTGCTTCATAGACTATTTTAATGCAACGTAGAAGCAGGTTGTGTAATCTGTGCACGTTTTCTATTATTCTTTTATTGTTTCTCTGTCAGGAGGATGGTAAGGTGGTGGACGGGAGCTTTCTGGGCGACGCCAATGGGGTGGAGACTGGCACGGGCCGACAGAAGGAGAGTGGCAAATGGCAGAGACCTCGGTTCACACGGAAAGCTCTCATGAGGTGTTGCCTGGTCAAATGGATCATTGCCAGCACGGGACCTAAAGAACAAGGTAAAAACCAAGTGAAAAGAAAGTTGATGGGAAAACAGACCAATAGGACGAGGAGTTTCTGAATACCATGGAAACTTTCCATGGGAAAAAACCATGGGAATTTCTCAATTAGATTTTTCTGTTTTGACAATAATACATTTATTTATTTATGTACCGTATTTACTCGGATATTATCGCCCCACATATATAAGCACCGCCCCAATTTTTCATGGTTAGTGCACAAAATATAAATAAAAAAATATATAAAAACTAATATTTGTGAGAAAGTGAAGAAATTCAATTTAAATTTAGCGTAATATGATGTACATTTTTATCTTAAAAATTCCATTTTTTTTTTCTTTTTTTAACAAACCTAGCTTGTGACGTGTATCACTTCAATGTTGTTTTTAATTGAAGGCGACGTGTTTCCATTTATTTTGTTGTGACTTCAAATATGAAAAAATGGCAGCTTATATTTACGCGCACCCCCCCCCCAGTTTTTGAGGGTCTAAACTTAGAAGTGGTGCTTATATTTGTTTATATTAACGGTATTTTAAGTTTTATTGAAACATATTTTTATGTAATCATGTACGTAAGGCACATGACATTTTGTATTTAATTGCATAATATCAGTCTCTCTCTGAGAGCCCTGGCTGCTTCTGGACCACAGGAGTCCAACATTGATCAAACAAACCTCAGCCGAAGGTTGTCTGTTCATCAGAGAGAATGACACAGGGACCACATTCAGACTTTATTTGCTTTTGATTGATCGCTTTAGCGGTTCTCCTCACGTACACGGGTCATGAATGAGATTCTATCAAAGCTTGAGGTTGAGTCTCACCTTCCAGAAGATGCTTCAAATGCTTCTTTAAGTGTGTTTGCTTTTTGTAAAGTTGTAAGGCATTTTTTTTTCTTTACACTTAGTTATAGTGACCATAAGTGTGAGAGTGTGAATCTGTGTGTGTCTGTTTGACTCGAATGGTTAGCGAGGGTATGTTTCCCGCCTTAAATCTACAGTTGGAATACGGTAGTTGTCAGCTACCTGTGACACAGAAATAGAGTAAGCGGTAGGTAATAGATGGATGGATGCATCTTCAACTCTATACCGTATATGCAAACACATTTGTCATTCAAAAACATTTTTGTAGCTGTTTTAGAGAACAAAAAGACCATCCATCCGGATCCTTGTCTGTTGAAGTAATGAACAACTGCGTTATTTTCCTCCCAGCACACAGTAAATGTTTCTCGTGCATTACTGTAATGTACTCTTTTGGTGCCGTCTAGTGGTTATTTGAAGCAACAAATAAGTCTATGTTCACTTGAGAGTTTTACATTGTTTATATAAATTTCCAGTACAATAACTTTGAGTTTACAAAGTTTATAGAAAAACTAACCCCAACCCACTATATTACATATACAGTATATACATACATATACACTATATGACCACCTATTATAGCTATTATATTTATAATTATTTACTTGTTTGTTGTTTAGTTAGTCGGTTCGTCTGTAAGTATGATGTAGCTAGTTAATTATTGAATTAATAGTGGCTTACATAACAAATTTTGGCCTACGCACTATTTCCAGTTCAACAATTCTTATGAAAGTTACCTTTTCAAGACACACACAAACACACACTTCTCTCGTGATAGGAGACACTAAGGGAAGGTTGTTCCTTGAGCTCTTCTTCACTTTCTCGCAATGCATTGCGACGGGGCCAAATCACTACGGTATATTAGGTTCACGGTGTTCGGTCGAAGGGTGAAAAAGGTCACGTTATTTGATTTCTTCCAACTGCGCAACCAACCTGCGTCCTACGAAACTTGAGAATTTTGCTTATCAAGCTCTTTTCCGTCCTCTCGCTCTCGCACTCTTTCTGTGTGTTTCTATCTCTCTGTCTCTTCTTCTCTCACTCTTTCACTGTCATTCTCTCTCTCTCTCTCTCTCTCTCTCTCTTCTCAGCTTCCTAGGTTAAGTTCGGTCTTGAGAACTCTCTCGGGACGGTCTCATAAGCTGTGGATTGTTGGTGATGTCTGTATTGAGGTTTGTGCGGCGCTGATATTAAATCTGTTCTGTGTTCGACTTTGAGTCGGCCTGATCAACAAATCCTTTCCGCTCTGGTTCTCAGGAAAGTGGTAGGTTTGTCAGGGAAACAAACTTTGAACTTATATTATTTAATTTTCTTTTTGATTAATTTTGTAACAATGTATTAATTTGAAGAGGGGGCACTAATGTATGCTTTATGTATACTGTATATATATATTTTTTATAAATTCTGTAATTTCATATTTTTTTGGCATAATTGAAAGAAATCTAAAATATATTGATCTATGACACAAAGATCAAAAATCTGAAACAATACTGTCCCTCTGAATATGTGTAGTTTTAGTGGATTCTAGTATTTCTTTTCTATCTATATTTATTTGAGTAGTGATTCCTAATAGTCAGCAGGCATAAATGTGGCGGTTGGTTATTTTCCTTGAAGGACAGGAGACATGGAGGATGAGAGCGACTGTAGGGATGAGTGTCAGAGGGAAGTGGCCGGAATGCTCAGCTGCTTTTTCGGCTTGGTCACTGGCTCTTTTGAACAAGGTATTTCATTCATCTTTGTCTTTCTTTGATGTCTGGCTACATCTCCCTTACCTTAAGCATCTGCAAAAAGTCTCATGCTTTTTATGAAGTGATGGAGACTGGAAGAGAAGTTTCAAAGTTTAAACAAGGCTTAAATATATATTTTGTGGAGCACCAAAAGGATTGGTTATATAAAAAACAGGAACCATTTTCATCTACTAGTTTATTAAATTTGACTTGAACATGTGATTCTCATAAAATCACATTCAATACAAAACATTTTTTTAATTATTAAAGCTTTGCATTTTTACAACAATTAACATTTTGCATTAACAACTGATGTTCGTTCACACAAATACAAAACTTACGTAGATTTAATGTACAACATCAGTTCAGGATATGATCAATAATTGCATTTTTATAGATAATAAAATAATAAATACAGTATTTTAGATAATATTATTATAAATATAAATTGCATTTATAAATACGTAACTGTTGGCAATTAAAATGGTCAAGTTGCTTTTTTAAATGTGTTTCTACTGATTCAGTGTGAACATCTTTCTGTGCCGTTTTCGTTGTTTGTAACCAGAGCTTTGCAGCGTCTGTAATATTTGCCCTGCTTCAGAATGTCAAATCACTGGAATCAAAGCTTCGTGTGAATTATTTATTCACTTATGTTCAGATCAGTCCCAAACTGTTTTTGTGTTGCACATTACAAACTAACATCAAATAAGTTTTTATGTCCTTGATAGAGAAATAAAAGATACATATTTCTGGATTTTTTGCGGCATTATACTGTATTTAGTTCAGAGGTTATGGCATGATATTTCTGACAAAATTCCGAATAGTTGTGAGTTGTTTTTGCAATTATGATATATGATGTTTGGAACGGCTTTTGCTTTGGACTCACTTGAACATGCAAAAATTGACAAACTCGACACATGTATTGTTGTGTGTGTGTGTGACAAATACAATTTTAATTTGAAAACTTGAAGTAAAATGCGGCTTAAATTTGCTTAAATTTGTCAACCGGGATTAAGTCCAATTCTTTACCACTAGGCCACAGTTGCCCTGATCTCAAATTAATATTTATTTGCAAGATCACTATGCCAGCCTATCAGCATCAGAGGGAGGGTCTACTGCAGGGCGATCTGCTGTTTGAATCGAATGCTTAAACAAGAAGACATCCAAAATATTGCATTAATCACATTCTAAGGTAAAGTAGGGAATGTAAGAACATTTAACACAGAAGAAAGCTATTATTTCAATCTAGAAGTCGAGAAGTTATTTTAGTCTTGGCCAGATCTAGAAGATGTGTTGTCTGGGGAGATCAAGCTTTTTTAGCAGCAGGATAAAATCGTTAGTGTGCTAAGTAAGCATTTTATATCTCCCTTAAATTAAGTCGATGTATCTCCTCACGTTTCAGAGGCTTTCAGTCAGGTCAGACGTGAGGACACACAGCAGGAAGTCATGTGACCAGTCGAGGCGTAGCAGTGTGATAGTACCTCCTTGTGGACAGTGAGATCACTAAGATCAAGCATGGGAATTTTATTTTATGTATGTACAGTGTTTATTTATTTTTTTATTTTTCATTTGTAATATAATCATTAAATTAAACCTTCTATTGTTCTAATTGTGGCAGGTACCTACCCTAAAATCCTTATCATGGGGTTCAAGAAATTTCCATATATTTTTCAACAAGAAAAAAAAAATAATCAAATAAAGAAAGTGTATCTATAAATCTCAGTTAATACAAATAAATACGTACTAGAGTAAAGAGATTAAATAAAAGTGTAAATCATATAAAGTGAGCAATTTTTAACTTTAAAGACATAAGAACAAATAAAGTACATCACCAACCTGGTACATCCCCATTTTGCGTTTCTTTAAATCAATAGATTTTAGGGGATGTCTTATATACTAAATTATCATCCATTCATTCATTTATTTGTTCATTAATTTGTCCATTCTTCATTAACCCCCCACATACACCCCACATTAATTAAAAAATAAATATTTATTAAAATAAAATATTCATTAAAAAAATAGTTTAATAAAGTGTCTACATTTTCAGTTTCTACAATTTAGGAAAATACAAAAATGAAAGCACAAAAGGCTTTATTGTATTTAAAAGAGTAAACATTGCTGTACATCATTCGAGACCCTAGCAAGGCACACGGTGGCCACTGACCGGGCCCACCATTCACACCGTGTCCTCAGAAAAACTGACTCCAACTCTCCAGTCCAAGATGAGATTCTGAAATGCAGTTCTGAGAGAATTTTCGTTTGTCAGAATCTTTCAGCACAAGGCTTCTTTGTTCAAGCTTCAATGAGATTTTAATTCACCCGTCCGGAGCGCACGTGTGTGTGGCAGGGGGATCAAGCGTGGGCCAGAGGAGAGACGTGTGTGTGTGTGTGTGTTGTGTTTTAAGTGAAAGGTCAGGCTTTGAAGTGTCACCAAACTTTCTCTTTCTCTCATGTCACCAAACAGACTGCTGAATGTGGTCGTGACACACACCGTCCCCATACAGAATAAGTTCGGGTTCATGTCAGTACCACATCTGTGTTCTGTGTGAGATCTACTACTGAGTTACTGTAAAAATCTAGAATGGGAAGCGTGATGGCGACGCTTTCTTTAGAGGCTCGTCGGCGTTTCTCTCGTCCCAGCTTCCTGGTTGAATGCCGCCTCAGCACTGCTCGCTATCATCGCTCAGGTAACACTAAACTAAGCCGTACAGCCTCCTGAGTGGGACTTCACTCTGTTTTTTTTTTATGTGAGGGTTTTGTTGTGAATGCATTCTTGCATCTGCATTATTGCATTAATGGATCTGTTTTGAATTATCACTAACTGATTTGGAATGTTGGTTTAAAGCAGTACATTATATTTGATGTGTGCCGTTACTCACAATATATGCGATCTAGTCTAAATTGTTTTGGGGTTATCACTGTAATGGTGTTCTTACTATTTAAATGGTGTGATAGATTATTTTCTTGCGTGAATAAATGTCTAATAAAAAAAACAATTTATTAATAAATGTATTAATCTCCTAATAAAAAAAGTAATATATTTTACTTATTTCAATATATTTTCAGTGAATAATATATTTGCCAAATTTATTTATACATGTGTAAAAAGCTGATATTTTTTATTCTTGATTTATTCATTATTAAGATAGTTGACAAAAACTAAACTAAGGATGATACAAATTGAAAAAACGAAGGCAAAAAATAAAATGGCAAATGGAGTCTCTACTGCGTAATAATCTACATGTTTTAAATATAATAATAATAATAATAATAATAATAATAATTCAACCTTTATTAGTCCCTCAGTGGGGAAATTTTTTCTCTGCATTTAACCCATCCGACACGAACTCGGAGCAGTGGGCAGCCACACAGTGCGGCGCCCGGGGGGCTTGTGGGGTTCAGTGTCTTGCCCAAGGACACTTGGTTGTAGAACTAGTTGTAATACATATTAAATAAAAAACAATACAAGTTTAAATTATTAATTTTTGTCATAACCTATGGATATCTATAATTCTTATGACTAACAAATCTGTTATAAACATATATCTAAAAATATAAGTTGCATTCACAATTTTTACATGGTTTATGGTCTGACAAAATGATAATAAACCCAAAAACCTTGATTCAGAAAAGTAAAGATTAAACTCAGGTTATCTTTTTATTGCATTTCTGTGTATGCTTATAACTTCTTTAATACCACATTTATAGTGCATTTCTAAGAATGTTTAAACTAGAACAGACATTTTGAATTTCAAGTAGAGCAAATACAACTGCGTGTAACTCACTGTGTAAAGAGCAAAAGGTCAGAAAGACAGATGCTGTTGATGCTCCTGATGAAAGAGACGGCCTGCAGTCAAGTCTAAAGGACAGACAGATGTCTCACCAACCCAGAGCGGTTAAAGATTTACAATTCATCGACCAAAGTTTCTTGCCGTCCAAAGTGTATTATGGAAAAAAAAAATTTCAAGTCCTTGAATTGGGTTTCATAATTGGGTTTTAAGGAAGGAAGTGAGGTGACAGCAATATGGCCACTAGGGACCATACTGAATTTGTGCTCTGCATTTAACCCATCCGTGAAAGTGCACACAAACAGTGAAGTGAACACACACAAACCCGGAGCAGTGGGCAGCCTTAAGCCGTGGCGCCCGGGGGGCATGTGGGGTTCAGTGTCTTGCCCAAGGACACTTAGTTGCAGAACCCGTAGTAGGAGGGATTCGAACCTGCAACCTTTCGGACACATGTCCATGTCCCCTACCACTGGACCACAACTCCCCACATTTTAGCCACTTTAGTACAGTATTTACAATTTGAGTTTAAAATAACCTAGTCCAGGCTTAATTTCAAACAGAACTTTTTTATACGTTTGTGCGGGAAGTTTGATGTGGATTTGTCAAGAATCAATAATTGTGCAAAATCAATGTTACTTATTTTGCAGGCCGAAATCTGAGTAAAGCTGACAAAGCATCTTTGGATAAACGGAGGCTTTACACACAAATATACCATCACATTTTGCTGTGAGCTTAGAGATGCAATAAATAAAGAGCAAACTCAATGAGATGGATGGATAAACATAAGGATTGTCAGTCATGTCAGTCATCTTCTACCGCTTCATCCTTTACAGGGTCGCGGGGAGCTGGCGCCTATATTGGTTTAATTTAATTATTGCAGGGATGAATGCATGGATGGATGGATGAATAGATGGATAAAAGAATAGTTGGGTGGTTGGATGGATGGATGGATTGACAGAAGAATAGTTGGGTGGTTGGATGGATGGATGGATGGATGGATGGATGGACAGAAGAATAGTTGGGTGGTTGGTTGGTTGGATGGGTGGACAGAAAAATAGATGGGTTGTTGGTTGGTTGGTTGGTTAGTTGGTTGGTTGGTTGGATGGATAGATGAATAGACAGAAGGATAGATGGTTTGATGGATATATTATATCTCTGAAACACAATATTGTTTGTCATTGTTGTCTGTGTCACTTTCCTGTCCTACACTGATACTGTGGATGCTCACATTTCTTTTTCATGTTAATGGTTTGTTATCTAATGTAACACCAGATAAGAGGGTTTTCTCACAATGTGTACTGGAAACGCTGGAAGTTTTAATAATAATTTGAATCTCATCCAAAGGTTTTAAAGGTTCATGTAGCTAACTGGCATGTGTCCAGTAGAGGGCAATGTAGGACAAATTTGATGTCATTAAATGCTCTGATGTCATGACGCTTTGGAAGCCTGCAAACTGTGTTCGGACTTCTATGAAGAGGAGTAGATTTCAACCACAACCTTCAACCACACTTAAATTAACCAGCATTTAGAGATTTTAAAGGCATGGAAAGCCAAGTTTTTGCTTGTTTTATTTGGAGATGAGTTTATATCAGATGTGCAAAAAGAAAGAAAACAACATACCGATATACAATTTGATCTTTTTTTTTATACAGCTGTCAATAAAATGAAGATGTTTCTCTTATTTATATTTCACTTATATTGTGTCCTTGTGGAATTTTTCCTGTATTTCTGAACATTTTTTCACACTTATTTAACTTTTATAATCTATTGTCCATCTCAAGTTGAAACTACTTAAAATAATAGTTTTTTATTACACAGTTATTTGAAGTTGTCTTCCAGGGTGTTTGTCGTGGGATCTGTTTGTTGCCCTTGCCCCTGGATTCAGAACAGAACAGCTTCCAGATCGGGTTTCCATCGCAGGCAGACGTAGAAGGGGCAGCTCCGTGTTTGTATACACTGAAGGATCGATCTTTCACAATGTACCTCCATATATCACGTTTACCGTGAACAGATACTGCAGCACTGATGGACAAATCCAGGTTTTGCCATTTGTAATCGGAGAGCGTGTGATCGATACACCACGCGAGAAACGAAAGACCAAATGCATGTGCTTTTCTGAGCGTTTCAGTCATTCAGGCCTCAACCGTTGTGAGTCCAGGGCAAGACAAGTGTCTGCTCAGCGGAAAAGCTCGGTTAAGATGTGTTCATCTTCTAATGGCATTATTGGAACCTCTTCATCTGACTAAAAGCCCATCATTAATTCCTGGACAAGCTCTTTATCTGACGCCAACACGAGCATCATGAGAAATGATGAGGTCTTAATAGATGTGTTTATGGATTATTACCATTCATTGTTTTGCAAAATTGGTTTTAAAGCATAGTTTATGCTTTAGCATCTCTAAATTCGATTTTTGTTCTAATTTTATAGAAAATGTACGTGTGTGTACACAGATATATTGCATATATAAAGTATACAGTACTTTTTACAGTAAAAAATGGACAAAAATTATAACTACAATATGTATGTCTATAAGAATAAAACATCAATCCAAGAAAAAATATAGAAAATTGTATATAGACAACATTAAATATGCACAAGAAAATAATAATAATAATAATAATAATAATAATAATAATAATGAGTATTTGTAAGGCGCTTTTCACAGTTTAACTGTCTCAAAGCGCACATGTAAATATGTAAGGGAAATGTTGCTTTTTATTCAATATGTCGTCTGGATTGTTGGTGTTAACTAAGTGGCTGCGGTTATGACAAGACAAAGAAAAGAAAAGCGCCACATTTAGAAACAAATAAAACAGTACAGGTTACCAACACACACACAGACTGTAGGCTGAACACAGTGAAAAGCATTTTTCGAAAGTTTGTTTTCACTGAATATGGTGAAAACCTAAACGTATCATGTATTATCATGTATTTTATTAATTTCTTTAATCTATTTCACATTATATACCTTTGCTAACTACAAACACACACACACACACACACACACACACACACATCTGGTGTGTGTAAGACTCCTGCGTTGGCTAAACCTCAGAAATTGTTTCTTTAAAAAGCCTTTCAAATCCAGATCCAGTGTGATTTAAAGAAAAAAGGCCGGTAAAGAAGAACACATCGTGTGCCGACCAAGGTTTGATCTCACCTCCTGTTTAGTTGACTTAAAGCTACCATTAAGATAGTATTGATCTCCTCGTCTAACTGCTCTTATTACAGCTCTCCGCTCCTCACTCACTCCACCGGCGAGCAGGAGAACCTGTGAGCTAATGTTTTCCCTCCTGGTTGTCCCATTCCACGCCGAGGCCCAGCTTCACTAGCGAGGGAGGAGGAGATGGAGGAGAGATGGAGAGGAATGGGTAGGGGAGGGCGTCCCTGGAATTTGATCCCCTTGGTTATCACTCCCTCTCCCTTGCTTTCTGCCCTGTTTGGAAATGTGACTTTCCCTCGGTCCCAGTGCAGGGATCAGGAAAGCCGGAGAGAGAGAGAGAGACGGAGAACAAGGTTGTGGTCAGTAAAAGGTCGCACTTTGCAGTCAAAGAGTGGTCAGCCCGGGAACAAAAGTGATGGATAAAAGAGAAGAAGTAGCGGTGGTAGATGAGCAGAGGGGACGACACACGGAAGGAGGGGTGGGATGGACAGAGAGGTGAAGATAAACTGCCCACTGCGGATCCGTACAGGGCAAGCGAGGGCGAGCGAGGAAGGACGCAAGTTGAAAGAAGAGACAAAAGCACTTGATGCTGATGGTAAAAGATGAAGGTGCTTGACCGCCATCCCGGGGAGAAAAGCCGAGACCATCCGCAGTCCGTTTAGAGCAGGACCACTCCCAAGATGCACCACTCAACTCCAGAAACTTCTGGAATTTTGAAGAATTTGGCATCTTTTCCGATGGCGTTCTACAGGATTCCGGCTCTATTGTGATTGGTTTTTATCAGCGCGTTCCGAAAGAAGATCTTGCTAATATAAATATTATTTCAGCGACTTGTTGACTTCCTGTTCCTCTAAACGGAGCGTTGGCGTCTTATATCTTCTGAATGGTTTTAGTGGATCTGTTGTGATGACACTTTGTGCTGTTTGACGCGTGGTCGTCGTGTACGACCGATGATGGCTTTTACACATCTGGACTGTGTAAGAGAAGCGCAATCCGGCTTTTTATTTACGCCAGGGCTTTCGAGAAGAATGACCTAACATGGAAATGCCGACTTATCTTCTCACACCCAAATTTCAGGCTTCTCCACCGGACAAACGGCGAGTTTGACAATCTGCCGCCATTCTTCGGCTTGTGTCATTAATTGCATGAGTGGCCGCTCATCTTCTGTCATGTTCTACAGGCTCCTGTCCATTTTGAGCGCTAACTAGTAGTAGATTAATACCGTAGCACTTGTTGTTTTCTTGCCTGCTGCATCATGAGTATTCAGGGAATGGAGTTGTTCGCCATCGGCGTGGTCGTCATCCTCTTTGTGGCCGTTCTCAAGCAGTTTGGCATTCTGGAACCCATGTCTCTGGAAGGTAAGAGCTTGAGATAAGCCCCTCCCCCTTTGTGTTGTCATGGTGATCTGCTGGGCCAGCGACGCCCACGGGACTCAGGTGCTTCCCCGTGATAAGCCCATTTGTTTATATGTTTTCTTATTTCTTTTTGAGCTATGGCGTTTGGCTTTCTATCATTTTTCTTCGAGATATATAATACTGAAGATGATAAGATTGTGTCTGATGTCTTGGAGGACATGGTTTTTATTTATAAATGAAAATATATTTGGTAGTTTTTGTTGTTGTTGAGATTGTTTTTATTGGTAACAAATATTTTTCAATTTATAAAAGCTGCATTTTTTTTTCTGTGCCCCCCCCCCCCCACACCACCCTCCCTCTCTCTTTCTCTCTATCTTTCTCTCTGACACACATGCATTTTGTGGAATGTATTATTCATTTTATAAAAACTGCAATTTATCTCTCGCTCTTCTCTCTCTCTCTCTCTCTCTCTCTCTCTCTCTCTCTCTCTCTCTCTCTTTCTCTCACTCACACACACAGACACACACACTTTCTCCGACTGAATCAAACCCAGTCTAGCATTACCCTTCATTCATTATGTATGTTTTATCGAACAGTCTTTCTTTACAAATACCTAAAAATGGTTTGGCTTTCCTGTGCGGGGTTCCTGAAGGACACTGTCCGTTTCCTTCTCTTCTCTCACTTCTATTCCTTTATAACATTTTTTAGATGCTTTCATACAGTAGACGTGTGATTTGTTGTGCAGTGCTATGTCCAGAGTGTCTTCTCTGTTTAGATGGACATGATCAGTGTCGTACCATGGTAATTACAAGGAACATAAACCGAGTACACTGTTTGTAATTTATTATAAAGTAATTTAATCATCTTTGTTTTGCATTTTGGCTTGGTGTTATCTCACATAGGCCTGCAAGTTATCACCTATTGCCAATTTGTACTGCAACAGTTACACAAACCAACATTGTATCATCCGAACCGGTCTAAGTACTTTGCGTAATCTATACATTATTCTCGATCACCATGGATCTTTTATTAGCTCCGTGACATTTCTCAGTGACTATTCCTGTTCGGAATAGTTTATTTTGGGTCCACGATTGAGTTTCTGTTCGTGTGAATCTGATGTGTAATCAGAGACGGAGAAGTGTTTCTTTTGAACAAGCGGATGTATAATTGATCAATATGCATCGAATTTGTCACCTTCCGGGTGACATGGCTGTAATTTGATCTGTCGAATTTTACTTGTTTGACTTTCCTGTCCGTTTTTTGTATTAATTGTAGGTCTGTGAGTCGTTGTTTGAGAAACAGCCGCTAGAGGGCAGCACAGTGACGTTAAGTAACAAAACATGTCTTTTTTTAGTTATTTCAAAAATTAAATTGCATATGCAAGTCAAGTAAATATGTGTGTAATTTGAATCTCTTTGACTATTTATGTATATACTGTATATATGTAACACATGTACGAAACCCACCCCAAACAATATGGCTCAAGCTAATTGGGCCATACTGTTTGGGTTGGGTGTCATATAATTATATTTTAAGATGGGAGATTTTTTTCAATCCCGTTGGAAATTGTGTCTGAGTGGAAGTTGACACGTGAGATCACAGAAGCTAGGACTTGGTGACAAACAGCACGAGAAGAACGATAATGAAGAGTTTGTCGACGTTCGACTTGTGTCTGACATAAAACAAGATGGATTGAGTGTTTTTACATCATGGTTATGGGATTATTACGTATCTGAAGATTAGCACAAGGATGCTCGGTCTTCACGGGATGTTTTTCTGATCTAGCTCGTGGACTTTTCCGTGAGTTTTTTTTTGTGGGGAAGTGTGTGGAGTGTGTCAGGGCCATGATGAGTGTGAGGTGGGAGACGGAGGGTTTACAGACCGTCGGCATCGTTTGCCTGGTCTTCATGTTCCTTAAACTCATGCATCTCCTGGGATTGATAGATATTACAGAGACAGGTGAGGTTTATCCTGAACCAGCAGCCAGATCTCCAGGGTTTATTTGATGTGTTTCAAAGAATAAAATGTGTTGATTTGTGTTGAAATACACGTACTGTAATATAATCAATGGATAATATAGCAAATATATGTATTGTATGTATAAAATGTGTATATTTAAGTGCTAATATATAAACTAATGTTTTTAAAAAGGGTTTCTTAAATTGTAGTTGCCTTGTTTTTTATTAGACTAATAAGCAATATATAAAAATTGTAATTATATTACTTGCTGAATAGTATCTACTTTTTATTTTGAATGACATTATAATTTTAGAAAAAAAATGCTCAGTTTATTTTTTATTGGATCATCATTTGTTAAACTTTAGCTTTGTTACATTTATTTCCAAGTGTGACAATATTAAATTACATGAAGAAACATTTAATCAGAATTGTTGTTTGACGAGAATATTTTTCTGTTTTTCTGCCCCTTCATTCCTCTCCTTTTACCCATCTTTTACTTCTTTCTTCTATTCTATACCTTTCTCTGTTGTGTAAAGATGGTGAGTGTCACATCTGTCTAGCTGTCTTTCTTTTTTTATTTCATATTTTTAATGTATGCGACTTTTCAGATCCATTTCTTGAATGCTCAACTGTCTGTCTGTCTGTCTGTCTATATTTATGTATTTTTGCCTAACTAACACCTTCTCATCATTATTTATTTCTGCCTATTTTACCCGTCTTTTTCTTTCCCTCAATATCATTCTTTCTTTCTTTCTTTCTTTTTTTTCTTTCTTTCTTTCTTTCTTTCTTTCTTTCTTTCTTTTCTTTCTTTCTTTCTTTCTTTCTTTCCTTTTATTTCTATCATTCTCTCTCTCTCTCTCTCTCTCTCTCTTTCTCTCTTGTTCTTTCTATCCTTTTCACTATTACGCTTTCATGCTCACACCTTACAACTCATCCCTCTTTAATTCTTTCTTTACTTTTTTCTTTTCTAAAATGTTTTTTCTTTTTATTTATTTCTACCATTCGCTCACATCTTACAACTCATCCCTCTCTCTTTCTTTCTTTTTCCTTTTTCTTCTGTCTTTCTTTACAACTCTTTTTATTTCCTTCTTTCTTTGCTAATCTTTTTTTCTTCCATTTTTTAACATTCTCTCTCTCTCTCTCTCTCTCTCTCTCTCTCTCTCTCTTCCTCGTTCTTTTTTATTCTCTTCACTTTTACGCTTTCATGCTCACACCCCATCCCTCTTTTTTTCACTCTTTGCAAGCACTGTCTTCCTCATTCGATCTTATCTAATCTTCTGACCCCCTGGGCCAAACCCCCTACACCTTCCCTCTCCTTCGGCGTGTGTCCCGCTCTTTCTCTCTCATAGACAGCAGTGACAGTGACCTGGAGCTGTCCACGGTGCGACATCAACCCGAAGGTCTGGAGCAGCTGCAGGCGCAGACCAAGTTCACCAAGAAGGAGCTGCAGTCTCTTTACCGGGGCTTCAAAAACGTGAGAATCACCAACATGTCTGTCAGTGTAATGTAGGCCGCAAAATGAGCACAAAGCGTTTATTTAAAGCTGATGTGGATCAGAATGAGTTGGTCTATTACCATCTTAATTGGAAGTTTAATTAGACGTCCGTCTCTTCTGTTTCAGGAGTGCCCTAGTGGTTTAGTGGACGAGGAAACTTTCAAGACCATCTACTCTCAGTTCTTTCCTCAAGGCGGTAAAGCGGATGCTTGAAAACCTGTCTTTCAGCAAAAAAAAAACAGTCCAGGTTGTGTCTAACTGGTCTATCATATTCCAACAGATGCCACGACCTACGCACACTTCCTGTTTAATGCTTTTGACCTTGACAGAAATGGATCGATTCGTTTTGAGGTGAGAGTTTCGTTTCTCGTTGTTCTTTAGCACACACACACACACACACACACACACACCGGCTGCACTTAATCATAAGCACATGCTATGGATTTATAGTATAACATGTGTATTTTTAATGTAAGTATGTATAAACATACTAATTATTGTGCAAATCATAATACAGTTGTGCAATTTGGACAACAGATTCTTTAAATATAATTCAATATATGTTTCATAAATGTTTTACAAAGCACAAACAGCCCTCACTTTAAAATAGACAACTGTTAAATGTTTTCTCACTACCTGCATTCCTTGTGAGTTTAACAGGAATATTAGTGAATAAAGCATTTATTAACTGTTACTAGTTTGAATGAGCTTAATTCATGAATGTTTGACTGAAATATGAAATATAATTGTCAAGCATATTGTTTGGATGCATATAAACCAGTAGTTAATAAAGTGTTAATAAACTACTAATGTCAATTAAAGTGGAACAATGCTATACAAAATAATGAATTGATTGGTTACCGATGGTTAACTAATACGTCATAGTGGTAGTTATTGTAAGTGATACCCGTATGCATCTTTTTCTCAGTGTCTCTCTAACGCTTCCTTTGTTAGGACTTTGTGATCGGCCTGTCTGTGCTGCTCAGAGGAACCGTCACCGAAAAGCTCAACTGGGCATTTAATCTCTACGATATCAACAAGGATGGATACATCACAAAGGAGGTGACAGATCTCCACAATCTGGATATTGGGTTTGTTCTGGAAGAAGTTGCCATCATGTCTTTGCTTGTGCACTTTCAGGAGATGCTGCTGATCATGAAGTCCATCTACGATATGATGGGGAGATACACCTATCCCTGTGTGCGGGATGAAGCACCTTCTGAACATGTGGAGAAGTTCTTCCAGGTAGAAGCACAGCATTTTGACAGCTCTAGGGACAAGCTCTAACCATTTACTGACTTTTGTAGAAGATGGACAGAAATCGGGATGGAGTGGTCACCATTGAAGAGTTCATTGAGACCTGTCAGAAAGTAAGTACACTTATATACTCTAATTGTTTAAAAGTGCATAAACTACAATACAGTGTGGATCCTGACACTTGATTTTTCCCATCAGCAAAAAAACCAACTTTTTGACATGCAAATAAAAGGTTTATATCAAGTCAATAGCATTATGGTCGGCTTTTAATCATCCAGTGAAGTCACATACACATACACACACATACACTTTAGTGACACATACAAACCCAGAGCAGTGGGCAGTCTGGGGCACGTAGTGGTAAGTGTCTTACTCGTTTGTAGAACCTACCAGACTGGGATTAGAACCAGCACCGCCATGGTGGAAGGTTCAGCTCCCCGGTAGAGTAACTCCCTGTAAAGTACTTGAGTAAATTGAATTTGTTACTTAACTATTTTTGGCTTTATATTTATATATATATTTTTTATATTTATTTATTTTTTTATATATTTTACATTTTTTTATATCATTTTTAGTATATTTACTCTTTAAACCACTACATCTGAATGTACACTTACCTTACTCGTTACATTGTGATTGCACCCAAGTTTGCATAATTTTTTTACCACGGTTAATTTCTTGGGCGAATGATACTACATTGAATCGATGCTCATGTTCTTTATGTGCATTGCAGGATGAAAACATCATGAACTCCATGCAGCTTTTTGAGAATGTCATATAGGACCGAAATGGGATCCAAACCCGAGCTGATCTCCACATGTCTATAAACCAAACTAGCACAGCAGTCACTCTCCGTCTTGTTCTGTAGCACTTCCTCCTGCCTGAAGCACTGCGTAGAATACAACCGACAGACACGCGGCCATCACTATGGCTCAACCTTTGTTTTTACTTGACCGCGGAACTGGTAGAACTCTATAAAGAAGGGATTTGAGGAACACAAAGCTTCCTGCAGCTAACAACCAGAGTGTGGTGGAACTTGTTGGTCAGAAGGATCACATTCACGAGTTTTATATCAGATTTTGAGGCCGTGGCCACACTGGACTGCTTTCTTCTGCCTTATGATGAGGGAAATCACAGGACTCGGCCTATCTTCCATGGGTTTGGAAAACACCCACAGGGAATTTTTGTCACACCGCAGATGAAATAACAGGAGAAGACGTGGAGGAAGAGAGAGTTGAAGCATGCCTGTCCACTTCTGTGAGATATTAGTGATTTTCTTGCATGAGGACTGACAAAGATGTACATTTTCTTCCTTGTAAGCCAGTGTTCTCGCAGAGGACCTTAAGCAAACCTAAGCCGTATGCGTGAAGTACCGTAGTGTTCCCGTGTTTATCAGTTCTGCTGTACTAAACCTGTATTGCACATATCAAAGAGGCCGGGACGGTCGGTTCGGTCGCTTGATTCTTGCACAGCAATGAGGTATTTAAACTGTTATATTTATTGCAGAAGTATTTTCAAATTGAGTTACATTGTCAGAATTATATATTTTATTTTTATTTTGACACACCGTATATGACGGAATGCAGTAGGTGGGATATCAAACTTGAATCTAAAACGGTTTTAAGATGATCATTTGAAAATTATACACTTATTTGGAGGGTCTTCAAAATAGTCCTGCTTAAGTGTGTGGGAGAAGTCAAATTAAACGTACTATATAAATAAATTAATAAAGAAATTGAAAAAAAAAAAAACAATTTGGACTTTGTTTCGAAGACCCTTTGTGTGCAGTTCATTTGTATTTTGTTGAAAGTGATTTTGCAAGATCTGTCATCAGATTTTTGGGGTTGTTGCATATTTTACCTTTAAATTCCATTCTAAGACTTTTTTTTATTAATTTGATGTTTTAATGAGAAGCCTGTTTTCTTTTCAGCACTTCACCCTCAGTAGCAACACAGAATTGTAAATGCTCTTATTTATTTTTTTCTGCCTATTTGAATGAAGCAGGTAGTTCTACCTAAATCTAATGAATAAAACATGCACTACTATTGATCAGATTCGGTGTGTTTCTTAATGCTTTTAGCATTATATTGTATTTGTTTCATTGTGTTTTTTTTTCTATTGTTTTGTTTTGTTTTTGTAACAGTTTACAAAAAAAATCCACTCGTTAAAGTATGTTTAATGAAAAACACATTTCTCAGTAATGAAAAATGTGGAAATGATTAAGCAAAATTATTGCTGCTGTCATCATAAACAGCAGATTATATACAATGTGTACTTGTAAAACTAGGTAAGGCCTCAAAACCCACTGACCTACAAACATTGGTAAACCGATAAAGAACTTTAGTGCACAATGCTTTATGGTATCAGTTTGTAAACTAGGGACTATTAAAGGATTTCAAATGCTGCCATTTTTAGGAAGTGACGTCTGAGCAGAAGACTCCTGTAGTGTTTCAGGAAGAAACATCTCAAAGTATGCGCCTTAGCCTATGAACACCACCAGGGGGCAAAAAAGAGCAACATAACATCTACAATACCTAATGTATTAAGGCCTAAATTCTTTCTCGATTAACAGAAAATCTAATTATAATACATTTGAACAAAAAAGACAATATATCACATCGTGTGCATTGTGTTGTTAAGTGTTAAAAATAACAAAATTGAACAAAAATAACTATAATGTTTCATGTACAGTGCAGCACAGTTATAATTTTTGCTTTTGTAAGAATTTGTGTTAAACCAAATACGTAGTCAGTGTTTCTAGAGTGTAAATTACAATCCTTAGAGTAAAAACCACACACATTGGGTAACATTTGCTAAAATACAACCACTGTTAGAAGAAGATAACTGCTCATTGGGTCCGCCTTGACTACAGGTCACACACACACACACGCGCGCGCGCGCGCGCACACACACATCTAGGTCAATTGAGTAATGCCGTAATGGAGCCTAAGACCCGCTAGATGTCGCTGTCTAAAAACAAAAACACGCCACTGAAAATCTTAACACATCAATAGATAATCTTAGACTTCTATCTCTGAAATGCTTTTAAAACAAGAACTGCATTAGCGGATACACCAGCTGATCACTTAGTGTGATTTATAACGCTTCACGATCCAAGCGCGCAGAGCAGAGTCACGTGAAAGAGGCTGCAGAGCGCGGCTTTAAAGTACGTCACACCGGCCACACCTGCAAAGGGGACGGTAGTGGGTCGTCATCAACTCTGAGCGATCCCATTGGTCGTGTTCCCTCCGAAAGGCGCGGCCTAACTGCGTCAGTCATTGTTGTGAGCATGCGTTGAAATGCCACAGAGCACCACGTACGGTTTGCTGGTTGCTATATAACTGGACAAAATGGACCATTTTTATTCTGCTGCTGTGATGTAGAAACGTTCTCCTGTCGCCATATCTTCCTTCAAAAAAAGCAGACTGTGTTTCTGAATTTACCCCCCAGCAGTGATAAAGTAGGACACCCAGAAGACATCAGGTAGCCTGAAGACGAAGGGACACACAGGAGGACAAAGATTTTTTTCTCTCTTTCTGAAAGGGTGAGTATTCGTGTTATTTTAATTCAAATACTCTTGTGTATCTTTAACAAATATAATGTATCGTTGATCTCGAGTAAGGAAACGTACGAACGCATCCCATCATCAATCATTTCGAATCCCTGTCTCGTATGTGTGATTTAACTTGGTTTTATCGTGTGTTTTTATTTCAAAGACTGTTTTGTGTGTCATTTTAGTGTATTCTCTACTGCATTTTCTCTCCGTGATGTGTATATAACTCCATTTGGGTTGTTAATGGCGAATAGTGGTTATTGATCGACGTTATAAAGCTGGACCGGATAAATTAATATTTTAATGAACACGTGTTTAAAAGCGTTTTTAGAGAGACATTAAACATTCGTCTCGGTTGTTCGTGATGTAATTTATTGTATTACTTTGACTGGTTTGGCGTGGATTAGGCTGCTCATCTCGTAAAAGGAAACGCACATGGTTGACTCACCGTTACTTAACTATTTGTGTTGACACACAAACAAGAATGGAAAGTTCCCGTCTTGGTGGAATTCAGTAGAGGTTAATTCGGGTTTTAATTGTTGTCGTTCCGTTATAAAGTGAATAATTTGAAGATGATGCAATTTCGGATCCGCTTTTCAGATTTAAAACATAGCGTATTGGGAATAAATTTAGCTCTGTTTTGAGACTAGTGGTTTGAATAGTAACAATGTAAAGCTTTTTTAGTGTGTAATATGTCACATGAAAATGCAAAACCTTAAAGAAAGACGATGATGCGAGCGCGTTCACGAGACAAGTAATGCCTGACGTCACCATGATGCTCACGTGATGCAATCATGACAATTTAGATTTTCGTCTTTTCCTCCAGTTTGATAAAACATTTGATGATAGCAGCTTCTCATACACAGGTTAGTTGATTTTGACAGTCATTTTTTATGCAGTATCCACCCATCAATCATCCATCCATCTGTTTTTTTTAATATATCAACTTTTTTTAAATGATATTTTAAATGAGTAAGGATGAAGCCTAAACAAGAAGAGGCAACCCACTGGGTTGAAGAGAACCAAAATACTGGCCTTATTACACTTCACTAGAAGAACAATTGGGCGCTAATCTGCCTGTGCCACGTTTTTCTGGTTAACAGTCAGATTATCACTTTCAAATAATAAGCCTGCCTTGTACTAAAATATAGCAGATGAAAAATATATAATCGTTGCGTCTTCAAAAATGTGTACACGTGAATTACCTTTAAGTACTGTTATTACTCCTTTATTAACAATGATTGAATGGTTACAGAGAGAGCTTTTTTAGTTTCACATTGTTCACTGAGCGCCAAAAAAAACGCAAAAAACGAAAAAAAATTCTTTCTTTAATCCTTTTGTACAGGTACAATGATTAAATGGTTTACAAATGTTAAAATGACGTGTGTGTGTGTGTGTGTGTGTGTGTGTGTGTGTGTGTGTGTGGCGTGTGCGTGTGCGTGTGTGTGTTTGCGCGCGTGCGTGCGTGTGTGTGTTCAAATGTTTGGGTCATCTAGACATTTTTGTGTGTTCCATGAAAAGTCACACTTTATTTTCTAAGAACAAGGACAGACTGTCGAGTTTCACATAATAGTTTTCTATTTCTGGCCATTTTGAGGGTTTGATTGAGCCCACAGATGTGATGCTCCAGATTCTCAACCTGCTCAAAGGAAGGTCAAGTATTTACCACATTACCACACACACACACACATATATATATATATATATATATATATATATATATATATATATATATATATATATATATAGTGTGTATATGTTATAATATATATATGTATATGTATATGATATATATGTATATAATCTATATATATATGTATATATGTATATGTATATATCTATATATATATATATATATATATTGCTTTTTTCTTTCCCAATTTTACCTAAGTACATGTGATAAAAAGTGTAAAGATAGTAATTTTCACACTATTAATTACGACTGTCACAAGCTTGTCTGTTTGTCACTCTTTGTCTAATATTTGTCTATGTTTAAAGGTGTGTATTTGTGTGCGCGTGCACTCTCCTACAAGATTAGATAGTAACTCTAAAATAAAATGTACCTTGTTAAAGACTGACCCTAACCAGACACTGTGGTTTTGAACGACTAGATTTAATTCAATGTATTAAAAACTTCTTGGGAATTGGTGAAAGGCGTATATGGAATCTTCACACGTTCTGGCTCTTCCTTTGCTCTCAGCAATTTTCAACAACGCTAAGAAAACATGTCTGTAATCTTGTCATAATCTTGTCATTACACAATTTTAGTCAGAGGATTTTTGTTTTATAGTTTTTAGTTCTTACAGTGAATCGCCTGCGTTTTTTGATATGAGTATTTATTAATAGTGAGTATTTATTTATTATAATTAATAAATACATTTATAAAGTCTGCTTCTAACCACTTAAATATTAGAATTAATTTAGAACTCTATTTAGATTTGATGTTTTTGTTCATGGAGGATTTTACCAAGCGCATCTGTAAACGTCCCAATCTGTGTAAAATATCTTCTTTTCGAGAGAAGCTCGCTTACTTGAGTTGTTTCAGTTGTCTTTTTCTTTTCTCCTGGGGTTACTTTAGGTTAGGTTGATTTGCATACAAGGGAGTCACGGATTTGTGCATTTCTAAAGGAATTTCACATTCAGTGAAAAGGCCTCTACATGCGGGCGGCGGGCCGACCTGAACCCCCGTGGATGTGTTAAATCTCCCCGTCCTGCGATGTCAGGCTCATACAGCGCTCCAGTATTATCAGCACAGTGACGGCAGATTAAACACATAGTTCCGTGCATTAGCGGGAATAAGAGGTTGTGTTGTCATGGGTATGGAAAGGCCAGTTGTCCAGAGGAGGCCAAACATGTAGTTAAAACCAGCATTAGTGGCCTATAATAAAACTTTATTGTTATCAAGTTAAATAAGCAGACATGTAAGAAACTTTTGAATGGAAACTGAACGTGAGATTTATTCCTTGTAATACTGAGCTATGATTTATAAATTAAATTTTTGTTGTTAAATATTAACTTTTTTTTGTTTTGTTTTGAGGAATGAGCAGATTATTGGGTTCAGGCCATTATTCAATCCTGCAACCTTTTTTTTTTACTTGTTTTGATGAATGGCCAGCTTGGGTTCAGGCCGGGATTCAAACCTACAACCTTCTTTGCTTTTACTTGGAAAAATGAGCAGATTGGGTTCGTGCAATCTTCTTTTTTTTTTTCTTGATTTTAGGAATGGGCAGATAGGGTTCAGACCGGGATTCAAACCTGCAACCATTTTTTAAAATTGTATTTTACTTAACTTGATTTGAGGAATGGGCAAATTGGGTTCAGGCCAGGATTTGAACATGCAAACCTTTTAAATTTTTCTTTACTTTATTTGAGGAAAGGGCAGGTTGGGTTCAGGCCGGGATTGGAACCTGACACTTTTTTTTTAACTTTTACTTTTCTTGACTTGTGGAATGAGCAGATTGCATTCAGACAGGAATTCGAACCAGCAAACTTTTAGTCACAGTCCAACATTTTAACCTCTAGGCCACAACCGCCCTTCATGAAGGTGTAACAACCATTTTGTTTAGTGTTTTTTGTGTATTAAAACATTTTTTTATTAAAACCAACAAAATTCTCAAAACAACCTTTGAATAATAAAGTTTGTGGTGTTTTATAATACATCCCTTGGTTTAATTTGATGTCTAAACTTAACAAAGCAGTGAAACATTTTCCAAACCAAATCAAAAATAAAAAGTATTTGGCCCCACCAGCCATGTTGACTTGAACACATTTCAGATTTTAAGTGGCGTCTTTGTTATGAAGAGAAGGCGCAATGTTCTTTAGCTCGTCTGGTCTGAGATGATTCCAAAAAGGCGTGTTTGTTTGCTGAAGAGGTTGCGTTGCAGCTCTACGTGTTAATTAGGAGATGATACCTCTCAGTACAATGTGTCTAGTGTTTTATTAACCAAAAACATTTTGGAAATTAAAGTGGTTGAATAATCGCGAAAATCTCTTCTGTTTAAAAGCCGTAGTGGTTTTTTTTTTTTTCCTGGTGTAGTTCTGCTCCAGAAGTCCTTGTTTTCTTTAGGATGATTTAAATCTCATGGTTTAGAGTTTCTTTTCTGAAAAGTGAGCGAGTGAGACGGCGCCCGGTGGGCATGTGGGGGTTATTGTCTCATGGACGCTCAGTTGTGAAGTGTAATAAGTTAAATATTAAATATATAAGTTAATTGTAATACAAGTTAAAACAATACGTTGATGTATGTTTTATGTTAAAATAAAATGTACATATCAAAAGCCTTGTGCTGGCAATTTATATCAGTTTTTTTAACTGTTTAGTTTTTCACAAAAATATTTGTGCTACACAATGAACAATTAATAATTGTCGTGATAATGTTTTGTGTAGTTCAGGCACATGATTCATGGAGAGCATTTTGTAGTGTTATGGGCGGAGTCTGAAAGATCATAAATTTAATTAAAACATATTCATCTGAATTTTTTATAATGTTTATACGTTTATATGTTATTGGAAATTAAATACACTTTTTTTTGTTCGTTTGAAATACCTGTATTTGTACTTTAGTTGCAGTGCACTGTATGTGTGTGATGTTTTACATTTGTGATTTCTTACTAATGTGTTGAGTTTTGTGCTGTGATGTTGTATGTGTAATTCTGTAAATATTTATTTTAATTTAATGAACATTTAAAAAAGTGAACGCAGAACACAATATTTCCTCAATCAACGTAAAGGTTGATCATTGAAATGTCAATAATTAATTCTATTATTGCAAAATAATTCTAGTGCAGTTTTATTGAATTGTATTGGTGCTTGTTGAACACATTGTCAGATTTTGCAATAATTAGGAAATTAATAATTATGTGACCATAAATACCGGTATATTATAACATATGCCTGAATGTGGTTAATAAGTAAAGAACAATTAAAATATTGAATGTGACCGTTTCTGACTTTCTAAATTGTTTTGGGATAGACATTTAGCATATATTTAAAGCGTATTAACATTAAAACATATAATATTTCTGCAACAATTAAAACACATAAACATGTATTAAAAAAAAAATCACAATAAAAAAAAAAGTATCCTTTTCTCATTCAGCCCAAGATTATATTAGCTCAAAATTAATGATAAACTACTACTAATAATAACAATAAAAATGTTTAAATTAAATTTTTTTTTAATGAAAAAAAAAACAAGCAAAAATGATTGACTTTGATTGCCAATTAATACCTGTCTTTGTCTTTGTTTTGTCTGCTCTTATCCCCATTTCCACACTCTTGCCTTTTTATCCCTTCTCCCGTTTAACCCCTCCCACACAGATGCTTCCGGATGGCCTGATTGGTGGGAGTGATGTGTGAACTAGGTACTCTTTTCCTTACTGTCCCAAGCTGCATCTGCCTTTACATTCAGTCACCTGACTCGCCCGTCTGTGTTCAGCATCCTGTACCAGCTCGTTTGCAATTAAAAATATCTTTGTCAATAATAATGTAATTATACTTGGAAATTGCACAATTATACCAAATGCCAGTGAAGCGGAATATAGTAGACTTCCATTTACCCAAAAATAGTTTTAAAATGTACTAAAATAAATATGTAGTTGTTTAACTCGTATTAACTCCCCTAATCTAGCCTTAAGTATTTGCACATTTTGATTGATGGTAAGATGTTTCATGAAAACAATCACTGATGCTAATATACATATTTTTAAAATTATTTTACCTCAGTACAGATTTTGTTTTCGTCCCGTCAGGACAGGCGTGTTGTTTGACGAATCAGATTCCCCAGTGTCTCGCAGCGAAAGCATGAATCATAATGTGCTGTCTCTTGCTGTAGTGATGATTGTTTGGGGCAGATTTCTGGATGCCGATCTTACGGTTACAAGACAAAAGTGTCGTGGGTGGAGGGAAACAGCCATGACGCTTGAGCTGACATGTCTAATCGCTGTCATTATTAGAGAGGATGCTGATCTAAGTCCAAAAGAGCAGTAAACAAGTCATGACCATTACAGAAGAGCAGCATCATCAGATGAAACCTACTGATCAACCACTCTCAGAGACTGACGTTTCATCCGGCTTTTTGTTCAGTATACTAACTTTTGTCCATGTAGGGGTTCAAGCTTAAAGGACTGAAGGGTTTCCCAAATTCATTATACCAAATATATATAAATAAATAAATAAAAAATATATATATATTCTTTTTCATTTTAAGGGAGTGGTATTAAACATTAAGTAACACGTACGTAATTGGCACACTTTTCTAACTTATATCATGGAACTTAAATAAATTAAAATAATGTGATCTGATGGACTGAATAAAGGCTTGATCCCCGCAATTGTTGCTTTTATGTATTTATTTCTATCTTCAGATTGAGACAGTTTTTATAATCCCTACATACAACAAAATGCTTCAGTTTCTTTGTCATTTTCTTTATTGTGACGTCTAAAATGTACGTTTTATCGATATAAGCTGTTACTGTTGTAATTGGTAGCATTTTGTTTAATTAATTTGGACTTTAGAATTTGGTCCAATTAAGCAGCTGCCTTGATTAACTGGTGGCCCAATTAAGCGGAGTCGTGTGTGTGTGTGTGTGTGTGTGTGTGTGTGTGTGTGTGTGTGTGTGTGTATGTATGTGTTTATTTATCACATATATCAATTTAGCACAATTTAAAAATGAAGTATAATGTCATTTTAATATTCGTTGTTTTTTATTTTAAGTTTGTGACTGTAATTCTGTAAGTTCAAACGAGGTCATGTTCAACTCCTTTCTTTCACCTCAGATGAACCGGCTAGCCAATCGGTGGAGCCTGCTAGTGTGTTGACGGGCAGAACTGCAGTCTTTCTACCCGAGAGCGAGAGAACCTGGAGCAGACACACACAAACAGAGGAAGATCAGCGAAAGGAAGGAATGGGCGTTGGGAAAAACACCACCTCCAAACCCATGGACTCCACTGCAGAGCCCGGCAAATTTGAGGAGGAGTGCAAAAACGGTGCACACTTCTACCCCATTCCAGTGAGTGAGCCCGTGAAGAATGAGGATGACCACAGTCGAATCATGTGCCTGTCATGTTCTCTTTGCACAGCAATAATTCAGGAAATGGTTGACTCACTTTTTTTTTTTTTTTTTTTGAAAGAAGAATCAGCATTTGGTCGTGGTCTTTCATCATGCAGTAAAAGTTCGGTTTCTTTGAGTTTTCTTAGGTTTCTTAGGTTTTCCTTAAGTTAGATAGGTTTCTTTGCACTATATTTACATTGACACAGTTTAAGATCTAAATCATCCCCTCATACTTTCTAACTCCAGTAGCAGTGTTTGAGAAAAGTGTCTTCCAGGTTTTTTTAAAGATGTTTGTTAAACAAAGTTTTTGAAGCTTTAAATACAGTATGTGGTCTACACAGTTCTGTAATTGATTTCAAATCTTACCAATCTCAACTTTTATAGATTACAATAACAGAATTAAAATACTTTATATTACCCAATTACCCTAAAACCCTGATTTAGATTGGAGTAATTAGAAATTAAGAATACATTTAGAAAAGAAAGGAAATTACTGTAGACCTGAGTACAATGTAAAAATGTAATCTATTACATGTGTAATCTATTACTTCTAAGTGGTATTCTGGTTGGGAGAACTTGTAGTCCAATCCCCATAATTGAAAGCAAGTGGATTACGCCAGTTCAAATCCATTCTCTCACACTCCTTAATCCCAGCAGCAGTAGCGGGAATCGGATCAATCGAATCGTTCGATTTCAGATCCAAATTCAATGATTGTAATAGAAAAAACATTGCTAAATTTTACATTGATAAATCCATCTACTGCTTTTTTATTCTGGATGAATCCTGCTTCATGTTGTAATGGATTACAAATGTAAAAGGTTAAATTTTTTCCTCGTCTCGATCACTTTTGGCCTGACAACTGGTGTCGCCTGTTTTATCTACAATTTATAGGATAAAAGCCCCCTGGAGAGTGATATCTTTTACCACAGTAATATGCAGTGCATGTTTGGGTGAAGCACATGCTGTCATCTAATTGTAATCTAGTTGTTTACTTTGGTTATTACAGTAGTATGATTATCTGCTGGTTTTGAGTGTATGCAGTGCGATCTCACCTGATCCTTTAAAGCATCTTGATGATTCATTGAGTTCATTATGATTGTGGTTCTTCGGTCTTGTCAGTCCTGGGTTTCGGTGTCATTACAGTGTCATTAGAGTAAGGTAAAACTAGAAGAAACCTGACACGGAAGCACGTGGAGCTTGCGTCCAACTCTGCTTTTCTTCCAGTGTGGCGCCTACGATATCTATTGTTTTGCATTGGTTTGTTGTTACGTTAATGGATTTGCTTAAACATCTGTGTCTCTGTCAGGTGGTTAATGGAGCCGTTCAGACATCTGGAGACCAAGATGAAGAGGAAGCGCAACTCATGGCCGTGTACACAAAAGACATCCAGACTGAGGACAAGGTGAGCACTTTCTGTCCAAGGGAACGTCTGAAGGTCTTCATCTCAAAAGCGGGAGGAAAACAGGAAGTTTGACAGCAGGATGGAGAGCTTACTTGTAGTAGTTGTCCATGCTTATTTTATGTTGTTTTATGTATATAGACAACCGTACAATTATCTGTCCTAAAAACTGTTCGTATTTTTGCCCCTTTTTCATGAGATGTAATGTGTGAATACATTTCCAAACTCCATGTTGAGCCATGGCTTTTTGTTGAGGAAATCCATTGTTTCGAAATGCGGTTTCCCATAAAACAACTCCAACAGCAGGAGTCTGTAACTGAAAAGAGGCCGTGATGTCAACAGTTTGTTCGACTCTGAGCGGTTTATCTCCACGCCTCAAACTCGGGGTTGGCTCAGTTTTTTGTTTAGATAAAGATGAATAAAATCTCAGCGTCTGCTTTGAAGCAGATTGGGGAAATTTGGATTTGCTTTTCATTCACTTCCAGGTTATTCCTCATTTTTCATCTTCATGAACGAGTGTCCCAGTTTTGTTTCTGTTCCTAGTGGGGGTTTTTTTCCCCCAAAAAGAATCTTTTATAAGAAGCTGCAAAGTTTAGATTTAGCTCTGCGTTTCACTTCCTGTGGAAATTACAGCCGTTAGGTTTGTGTAAAAGCTTCAATCCACTCCTTCCTCAAACACTGTGCCATTACAGCCCCGTCACTATGACTCGGCACTTTTCCCCTCGGTGGCAATGGGGATTTGCGAGGTCACAGTAGCCAGTGGAATTTTCCAAGTGTTTGCATTTTACCACAAGTGGAGGTGATGCAACATGTTGTTCTCTTAATCCTTTAATAAACGCTGTCATCTTTGTCCTCAATGTGACAAAGCAGTTTGGATGCATTGTCAGGTTTACTTGATGTGTATTGTCTTTTAAATCATACTCATGTCTTTTCTTTCATCCATTTTACGGCCATCCAGTGCTCTGTGTCTGAGACGTTGGACGGCCCCGACAGCACAAATGCCAGGAGGATGGATATGATTTACACTATTGAAGACACACCACCGTGGTACCTGTGTGTCTTCCTGGGTTTACAGGTGAGCGTCGGCCCCAGATCAAACCGTGGCTTGACTAGAAACCGTATGTTCCACAATATTATATTTACCGTAAAACCTCAAATAGAAGCCCATGGCGTAAAATGTTCAACGCTTCCGTCACACACACACGGATCATACTTGGTAACTATTCCTTTTCCATCAAACTTTTTAGACAACTAACAAACATTACCCTGCCAGATAAACAGAACAATAACCTGCACAAAACTAAAGAAAAAAAAAAACAAACATTATAGTCTTATTATTATTATTATTATGATTATTATTATTTCTTTTATTATTATTATTATTATTATTATTATTATTATTACTATTATTATTATTCAATATACATATTTGCCCAAAGGACACATGATGTGATAGAGCAGTTTGTCATGTATATTTTCCCTGTATTAAATTGGCCTTCTATTAGAGGTTTCCCGGTAACTCTAGTGTCGATCGGTTTCCAACAATTTCTGTAGTCTTTCTGTTAATATCTGTTGACTCTAAGCTTTAGGTTTTACACTGTCTAAAACTTGAATCCGTGGTGCCCACACTTCCACTCATATACACTACTACTGTATATTAATGAGTAAACAAATAATAAGTTTTCTGGATACAGTAATCTTTTTAAGTATGAGCCAGCATGACTGGCGCTCACAAAACTGATACCAACCTTCAATACTTGGACTTTACGAAATATAAATTGTACCCTCTAAATTTCACATAACTTTCTATTGTCTTCACTGTAGTCGTTTTTTGTTTCTTTTTTAGCATTACCTTACCTGCTTCAGCGGAACAATTGCGGTTCCTTTTCTGCTGGCTGAAGCCATGTGTGTGGGATATGACCAGTGGGCCACCAGTCAGCTAATTGGCACCATTTTCTTCTGTGTGGGCATCACCACCCTCCTGCAAACTACTCTTGGTTGTAGGTAAGTCCGGTAAACATCACATAACTGTACCGCTTCTTGTTGTGTAATCTCCATCTGAGATTGCAAGAGGCTGATTGGTTGAAAGAGATGAACAAGAGGTGAACTGAGAAATGGTTAGGTGAGATCATACAGAATCTCTGTGTTCTGTCAACAATAGAAGGAAGTTGTGGAAAACACTGGTCGAAACTAAAGGTTTATTTTATTCACATTTACGAGTTGGAATTGATTTTTTTCACAGTACTATTTGTCATTTTTTTTTTGCGGAACTGAAACTGACAAATTGTACTTATAAACAAGTTTAAATGCCTATTAATGTGTTTTTTGGTGATTGATTATTCTTTTGAAAAGAAAATAGTTGTTTTCGATTGCATGCATGGAAACATCTCACAATTGTATAAATTCCTTTTTTTTTTTTTTTTTTCATGACTCTGAAGATTGAGGAAGTGTGAGTGATAGAGGTTCAAGGAAAAGTGCTTTCATTTTGCTGTAAATTCCATTGTGCTATTAAGTATAAGGAAGAGTAGAGAAACCAGCCAGAGCTGTTCATCGTCCACTTTACACTATTGTAATTTTTTTTGTAACTTTGACGCGCAAAAATAAAACAAATAAATACTAATACATAAATAACACAAATAAATAAAAATAAATAAACTTTTTTTTTTAACCAAGTCGTGTTTAAAATTTACTATGAGAGAATATGTCAATGGAATGTAAGGGCAACTAATTGTTCTCTATACCAGAGAAACATTGTAAATGCATTTTATGATCCACGGTTTATTTATTTTGTACTTCACAGATTTTTGTTTTGCATTATCAGTGTATTTGCAAACCATTCAAATCAAGTTGCTCAGCTTCTTTTTCTTTGCACTGGTTTTTGAAAGCATGTCACAAGTTATAATATGGTAAGACAATAGAATTTGTTATTTGCTGGAGGGCTAAAGCCTTTCAGGAAACTGTTTACTCATAGTATGTACGTAACTAGTAACACTGCCAGGTGTAATTGAGCAAGGACGTCAGGAATGGAGGAAGTGTGATTTCACAAACATTAGTCGGGATGATGAGGAAAGATTTGTGACGTTCTTCAGCTCGAGAGTTTAAGCCTTTTGTTCCTATTCTTTAACCGTTTGTTTGAAAAGACATCTGATATCAGCTCTAGACTAATCTCTCTTCTTCTGACGTCAAATTCCTGTGGACATTCTGTTTCTTGAACAACGAGTGATGATTTTTGTTTTGAAAGAACAAATAAAACGCAAAATGAGAAGCGTAGTGAAAAAAGGACTGTTTTACACATTCCAACATTCTCATTTATTTTTTGTCTTTTTTTTTTTTATTATTTTGTTTTTTTTTTTAGGTTCAACTGATGTGGAAAAGGGGTTTTATCTAGCATTTGTTTAGTTGTATCTATGCTACATTTTTTTTTATTTATTGTCCCACAATTGCATCTTGTTTACCTTTCATATTTGAGTGTTCTGGAGACATCTAGTGGTAAGACAAGACACTCAGAGAGACAAATAATATTTGCCAGTGTGTTACAATCACCTTATGTATTCAAAAGAAACTCGATTATTGATTTTGATAGTTATACTAATGATGTTATAGACTAATGACTAAAAAAAGAAGGTACTAATTGCATTCGGGGACAGAATTTAAATACAAAAGTACTGTATTGCATCAATTTATTTTGCCTCTGAAATTTCCAAAAGTAATCCAATATTAATTAAATGTATTATTTTGGACCCTGTTTAAAAACCGCAAAAGTAAGCCTCAAATTAGTCTACCCTATTGTAGTGTAACATACTCTGTTAATAAAGAGCTAATGTCAGAAGAACATTTTCGCCATTTAGTTATGGGGTCAAAGTAGATGAATATTTATACCAGGTCTTAATTTGTGTAGAAGCATGATGCATTTGCTAAATCTGGTTTAATTACCTCCTGTGGTCCTACATGTGTGTCTGAGGAACATGGTCGAGCTGTCTGTTAATGGTAATAATAGAATATTCTTTTTGTTTTGCTTTCTAGGCTTCCGTTGTTTCAGGCCAGCGCTTTTGCATTTCTTGCTCCAGCAAGAGCCATCCTTTCATTGGACAAATGGAAGTGTAACACAACAGGTAGAAGAACTTCTCACACTCCCATCACGCCATTCGCTGTTCAGAATCTTCTAGCTGAGTTTTCTGTCCTCCTGCAGATGTGGCTTTTTTAAATGCAACCGTGCTGCCACACACAGAAGACATCTGGTACCCGAGGATACGAGAGGTACGTAATGATAAAAGTCTGGATGTTTGCAGAGTCTCGTTTATCATGTTTTTTTTTTTTTATTATTAAAATCTTCAGAAATTTAAAACTCTTTGGACAAATTACAAATTAACTATTGTACTTAACTATTCACAAATTAGCTGCTATACTTATAAGTCTTGGCACTTTTTAGCACATCAGTTTTCACTCAGACCATTTAACATATTTAACTATAAAGTATTTATAAATATTTATCTTTGATGTACATGTTTAATTTGAAATACTAACTGAACAGTTTAAATGGAACATCTTAATTTGATCTACTGAAAGTCCGCTTGGAAAAAATTGGTTGAATTCCAAATAAATCACATTTTAAATTGCCTACACATTTAAAACAGTTTTTTAGAATGTTGTGCTTGAAGCTACCTTCATCTTATTAGCTTTCTCGCTCTTTTAAACAAGCTAACTAAGAAAACCACTTTACTATTGATCTTGGTCACAACCTTGACAGAAACGAAGACTAAGCTAACTTCCTCGAATTAGATTAAACGGGACATTCAACGGTCGAATGGCCTTCGCCAATGACACGTCATCCTTAAACCGCGTTTAACCTTTAACAGATCCCACTGCTGTGAATTGTAAGTGTGATTTATGTGTCTGAGATTGAAGCTGTGCTGTTTGCCTGCAGATCCAGGGGGCGATAATAGTCTCCTCTCTAATAGAAGTGGTCATCGGTGCTTTGGGTTTGCCGGGCATCCTGTTGAAATACATCGGTCCTCTCACCATCACGCCGACCGTCACACTCATTGGCCTTTCGGGCTTCCAGGCGGCTGGAGAACGGGCTGGCAAACACTGGGGCATCGCCATGCTGTGGGTAGAACTCTGACACGTGAAACTAAGATCTTTCACATTGAAATCTCAGTCTCTCTTTTCTCCAACAGAACCATCTTCCTGGTCCTGCTGTTTTCCCAGTACGCACGGAACATACAGTTACCCCTCCCCATCTACAAGTCCAAGAAGGGCTGGACGTCCTACCGCCTGCAGCTGTTTAAGATGTTCCCCGTGAGTGTCTCCTCACGGCCACATATTGGGAAAATTATATATGACACCAGGAAAACTGTGATTATCATGTATCATTTATGACATATGGATGTTTATCGTCACATACGCCAAACCCTCAATATTTCTATTATTAGTATTTTGAAATGTGATTCTAAAAAAATTAATAATGGCCTTTGTTTGTAGCCATCTCTAACAGAACACACACACATAATTATATATACATTAACATCTATATTTATTACATTTATATACCGTTTATACAATTTTTAGGGTTAAAGATATGTATGAATATGTGTAGATGGATGGATGGATGCATGCATGTTTTGCATAATCTACATCCTAGTTTGAAATCATTTTAAACCTCAGCTTATTGCCAAGTTCCATCAAACATTGTAATTGTGTATGTTTGTAGATGGATTGATAGATTGGAATGAACAGACTCAAAATGGATGAATGAATAGATGGATCAATAGATAGATTTTATATTTATTATAAAATTTCATATTTTTAGATTTTATATTTAATTTTAGTTTTATTTTAAGCAAAACGTGTCATGTATGTGTGTTTTTGATTAAGTGGCAGCCAGTGTGTACAGTAATGCCAGTATAATGTCTGATAGAGGCGAGTCAAAACACAGTAGCAGGTCCTTGGCGATTCAAGGCTGGTTCGCGACTAATGGATGACTTACGCAAGCTGTTTTGGTTAATCACTCTTTTCATGTCTTCCCTCTAGATCATCATGGCCATTCTTGTGTCGTGGTTTCTCTGTTTCATCTTCACGGTTACTGACGTCTTTCCTCCTGAGAAGGACAAGTATGGTTTCTATGCACGGACCGATGCCCGACAAGGCATCCTGGCTGCGGCACCTTGGTTTAAGATACCGTACCCCTGTAAGTGTTCACTCTTTACACTATTCACTGTCACGCCAGGAGATTAGTCTTCCAGGGAGCCAGGAATGTTTTTGGCCCAGTTAAAACTTCGCATTCTGTACTTGCCAGTCTGGGATTCAAAACTCATTTAAGTCCAATCTAACTCCTAGGCCACAATTTTATTTATAATATTTAAAGTTGTTTGTTTATTGTATGCACAGTGCAAGCATTCTATTGTTCGACTGACGTTTGATGTTGTTACCAACTTTGCCTAGATGTTGTATATAATAACTTGGCATTCCAATCATTTTAATAATTTAATCAGGAAAGAAATAATATAAATCATCATCATGGTTTTTTTCCCAAGGAGTCTTCATGCTCTTTCTGGTTCTGCACTACTACATAATTCTTTATTGACATTTACTAAACATGACAGAAGATTTTATTTTTACATATTAACATTAACATTTTTCTTTTTTAAATCACAAATTGTTTATTAAGAGCAAAACAATCTGAAGCCTTGTTGCTTCTCGATTTGTCTTTATAGTCTTGTATTTCTTGGATTTAGCCATTTCAGGCCTAGTTGGAAACAATCAGAAGCACCTCTACTTTTTTTTTAAACGTCTTTGCAATTTAAACGACTATTGGTTCCGCACTTCTTTGATGATTATTCTGGAAAAGTTGTTTTTCTTTTTCACTTTTTATCAACGTAATTGATCGGAATACGCTTCTATACAATGCACTCTGTCATAAAACATGATGCTGGTAACAAATACACAGTGTGTGGTCAAATTAAAACGCAGCGATAACACATGATGCTCGTGTTCATCACTCCAACCAGCGATGTGCCACAATTTTTTACGTCTTGTTACGTCATTTTGTTTGAATTAAATGTAAAAGTAAATGCATATTTCCAACAAAGTGACAATACGTTTTGTCATGATGTGTTTGACCCCGTGAATAATTCACCTTTTCTCTTATGTGTGTGTGTGTTTCAGTCCAGTGGGGTTTACCCACGGTGACGGCCGCAGGGGTGATTGGGATGCTGAGCGCTGTGGTCGCCAGTATTATTGAGTCCATCGGAGACTATTACGCTTGTGCCCGTCTGTCCTGTGCCCCTCCACCACCCATACATGCTATAAACAGGTGTGACTCACACACATGATGCTACACAGATGCTAGTATTCTACTTCTAATTGTTAGCAAATGCTATTATTTTTTGCAATAATTGCTTTTTAGGTACACATGCTATTTATATACACGATATAGTATATTTTTAACTTTATCTATATTAGCCTTTTTAAAAAAAAGCAAAAATAAATTTGAAAAAGAAAGTGAATGTATCGTTTGTGGTCAACCTAATTCAGTGGAGGTGAACTGTTTTGTTGTTTATTAAAGCCATTGTATATCAAAAAAGATCAAGAGTAAATATTTAGTGGAAATTGCTTAGACCCATTTAAAACATTTTTTTAATTATTGTGAAATGCCTGAAGCAGGTAAAACATAGTTTCCAGTTGTAAACCCCATAATGCATTGCTTTCAGGGGGATTTTTATGGAGGGTCTATCCTGTGTGCTTGATGGCGTCTTTGGGACCGGAAATGGCTCCACGTCTTCTAGCCCAAACATCGGCGTCCTCTGCATCACTAAAGTAGGCGTTTTTTCATCTTTTGTTCTTTTGTCCCATTATAAGACAATTATTCAATGTGACAAACTTTTCACATTAACGCAGCACATGCCACCTCTAACCAAACTGTAATTATAAACATAGATAAAAAATAAAAAACAGGCGATGTGTGAAATCACACATTGTACAGTGTAGAATGGATAGACGGTGTATCAATCTAGGCCAGTGGTTCTCAACCGGTGTGCCGCGGCACTAAGGGGTGCCGTGAGATCTTTTGAGGGTGCCGCCAAAAATTCGGGGAAAAAATTGCTATTTTTTTATTAAGGCAGAATGTGTAAACAGTATTCTCATATCATCTAGGACTAGGTATAAGGTGTTGTTGCATGCAAACTCTCGAAATGAAACGAATAAATAAATACCGTATTTTTCGTCCGTACAAGACGCACTTTTTCTTCCCCAAAACTGAGGGTGAAAAGTTGGTGCGTCTGGCAAATACAGAGATCCGCGGAGCGCGGTCCACCGCATCTAAGTGTGCAATACCGCGGTATTACGTACGTTGTCTCGCTTTCTTTCTCACGCAGAATCTTGTGGAAGAATGAAACCACTATTTCCAAACGAAAACGAACTTCGATCAAAATAAAACAAGCAGATTTTCTCAAGTGCGTCTTTAAAACCAAAACAGTCGCTCTCTTAAAGGCACAGCGCAGAAAACGGAGCTTCACGCATTTGCGCGTGAAGTACAAACTGTATTTGATTAGCAATGTTCGTGCCGTCAGTGGCGGTTCTAGGCATGGGCGAACGGGGCAGTCGCCCAGGGCGGCATTTTTTCCATGTCACGTGGGGGGGGGGTGGCACGAGCGCGTCCGCTAAGCGATTTTCTATTATATATTCGCGGCGCCCCTGTTTGAGTTTACTGAAGGAGTCGTGCATATAAAATGTGAGAGAGGTGGAAAACAGAGGCTGAGATGCGGCGCACACGGAAACTCACGTTTCTCAAAAATAGAAGCCGGCGGCCGCACTAAACAAAGTCTGCGGCGCGCCCGAGGGGGATAATCTGTTGATTCGAATCTTTAAAGCTATCGGGTGCGGTGCACAATTTAGAAAACAGAGACATAGAGAAAACGAGTAAAATGTAAAGGTGTGCAACAGCATTCTCTGTGTCCCTGTCTTCAATAAAGGACAGTAAATACAGTGTTCGATATACGGTGAAGAAATGTATCCGTGAAACATTGTACTAATATTTTTTAAGTGAGTGAGATTATTTTCAAAATATATTCATCCAAATATATAGGCCATTTAAAACATGTTCTTAACATATTTTAAAAAATAGTTTTTTTTTTGTCTTATGCGGTATTCTAATAATTTAAATTAATAATGATTGCAAAATCCATATCGTGGCACATCTCAATACCGGTATACCGGCCACCCCTACTTTCACTGTTATACTGACTTTACTGACATACAATTGTTCTTAAACTGCTGTTAACTTTTATACAATTGATATAAAATATTTTACTACAGTATTCAGTTCAGAATCTTTTTTTTCTAGATTTTCCTCCTTTAAAATGGAGTGCGTCTTATATGCCGGTGCGTCTTATATGGCGAAAAATACGGTAATAATGTTTTTAAATATCTATTTCCTTATAAGGGTGCCGGGAACTTTTGAAAGGCTTTCCAAGGGTGCCTCAAACAAGAAAAGGTTGGGAACCACTGATCTAGGCGTTCTAAACAATGCCTGAGATTTAAAACTTGGCGCAATTTGCATGGATATTTCACACTTTGCCTAAAAGCGGCAGACTTTCTATTAGAATGCCTGCATTTTACACATTTCTTGTAACATGGTGCCAAAACTTTAGAAACGTTGTAGTGTGTAATGGTAAGTGATGCAGTACTGCTCTGTTCCTCAGGTGGGCAGCAGACGTGTCATTCAGTACGGCGCGGCCTTCATGCTTTTGCTGGGAATGGTGGGAAAGTTCAGCGCTCTGTTTGCGTCCCTGCCCGACCCGGTTTTGGGCGCTTTGTTCTGTACTCTGTTCGGCATGATCACCGCCGTCGGCCTCTCCAACCTGCAGTTTGTGGACCTCAATTCCTCCCGCAATCTATTTGTCCTCGGCTTCTCCATCTTCTTCGGCCTGGTGCTGCCCAGCTACCTCAAAGAAAACCCACTTGTCACCGGTACAAACGTTATGATGCACTCGATATGTTCAAATCAAATGACTTTTATTGTCACATGTTCCTGTGAAAGTCGACTGCACACATGAAGGATTTCTGGTTTCTTCTTCTGTAGGTATCGTCCAGATAGACCAGGTGTTGAACGTTCTTCTCACTACTGCCATGTTTGTTGGAGGTTCTGTGGCGTTTGTTCTGGATAATACTATTCCTGGTAGGTGTATAATAGATTTACTTTACCTTACTGTCATTTAGCAGACATTTTTATCCAATGCAAGTGAAGCTATTTGTCTAAAAAGGATTCTGTAGATGTTTACACAAGACTATATAAAGAAACTGACTAGACAGAACAATAAATACAATGTAATAAAGGCTATTTTTAGACTTTTTAGATTTTTTGTGTGGATGATGTTTACCAATATATTTTGCAATTACCGTAAAACCTCCAATAGACGGCCATGGTGTTCTATTTTTTCAACTGTTTTGTCTTACTGGCCTTCTACTAGAGGTTTTACGATGTGTTGGAGACAAATGTCATTCATATGCCAAACTGGTACATTTTTTATTTTAATAGAATACCTTTTATTGTCATTGTGTCACATGGTTACAATGAAATTATGAACATTACTCTACCCTACTACTCTTCTCTAACATTACTAGTTTGGTGCAAGAAAAGGGAACAAACAATCAAATGTAAAAATATGCACGTTGGACATAAATAAAATGTAGGTAATACAAAATATCTACATAAATGTCAGACAAAGGCCAAAGTACAACCAATTGTTTCAATAATAATATTCCAAAAATGCAAGAATACAAAATACAATACGATAAAATATGCAACAAAATAATAAAATAAATTCAAAATTCAAAAAGTTCAAAATACCATATAGAGGCAGATGTTAAAGTGTTGGGCTTATTGCACTTTTTTTTAGTAATTTTAAATTTCTACTTTATTTAATTGTATAATTGGATAAATTGTATAAATCTACTTCTGTCCTATAAACGATTGATTTTTTTTTTTTTTTTTTTGTCATTTTAGGCTCTTCGGTGGAAAGAGGCATCCGCAAGATGAATCGCGGTAACGGCGCTTCTAAACGGGAACAAATGGCATCCTACGATCTCCCCTTCGGAATGGACTTCCTGCGGCGCCATCGCATTTTCCAGTACTTTCCCATCAGCCCCACGTTCACTGGTTACCAGTGGAGTGTGTTCACGCACGGCGGCCTCAAGCCACACGGCACCAGACAGGAAGACCACCCAACCAACCCCGAACACCTAGAAAGCGGCGTATAGTTTTACTGACAGATTCTCCTTCCTGTCCTCGTCAGCCTCGACTCTTCTCGCTGTGGATGTTACTGCTTCTCAACAGTCCTGCACTTCCGGCGTCTCCATTTTCCCGCTTTTTGAGTGGATCAGACTAATCAATGGAGCTTGATCTTCAAAACTCATCTTCGTTGGGCGAAGTGGACGTTGTTGTAGATACCTGGATGTATTAGTAAGATAACGCGAGTGCCTACGACACACACCAACACGGCCACTCTTGCTTTAACGCATGTCGCAGCTTAGTTTGCTTTAAACCGAGTGACTAGGTAAAGTTTACCTACTCATGCAAAGGTTCCAAACGCACTGCTGAATTATACGCACAAGATGTTTTTCTTTTCATCCTTGCTATCAAACATCTCATGCCGGGACGACCATACGTCTTTTAATTTCATTCACACGTGGCGATGCTTTTAGTTTGGAGGGATGGGAACGTGTGTGCGTGTGTGTGTGTGTGTGTGTGTGTGTGTGTGTGTGTGTGTGGTGAGGGATTCTCTCATGGTGATGTGCAGGAAACTATGCAGTAGGTGAAGTGTGTGTGCGTGTGTGTGTTGGTCAGGATTATGTTCATTTGTGAACAGCAGGTTTCTTTTGAATGGCATTGATGGGCATCCGGCGGGCATTTCCTGGCTCTTAAACCATCACTTGTTGTGCTTGCGTTGTATTACACGTTCTCGTGGGTGGTTTCTTGCACTGCGGTCCTGATTTCTGATTGGCTGGAATCATGGGACTTTGTAACGGACGGTTGTAGGTGTGGAGCTCCCTCTGCTGGTGGTTCACCAGAAACAGTATCTAATATTTATTTATTTATTTAAATGTGGTTTCTGGCGTATGCAGACGAGCTATTTTATCGAATGGACGAGGATGGTCTTGGTGCGAAAAACTAGGATTTACATGCTAGAATAATTCCATGTTTTGCAGCAGACCAGGTGCTTCCTGATTGGTTCATTCCAAAGCGCATGTTTGATATGGTTCTGTGCATCACACTTTTTCTCTCTTGGTCTCGCCTTAATCTGATGAAGCATTTCATTTTTATTAGATTTTGACTTTTCTATTTATTAGATACTCGTACTGAAGGACCATTTCTCTTCATGTCAACTTGATACAGTTCAAACGGCTTATCTTCACTTGTCGTTCTTTTCATGTTTATAGCAGAAAACACTGGTAGAGTTAGCCTGGACTGTAGTGAAGTACACAGAGATGACGATGACATTGATGATTTTGATCAGATAAGTGAGATTATGATAATAAATAAATTGGTATGATGATGATAAATAAGTGAAATGTGATTGAGAGGTGTGAGATGAGAAGACAAATGTGAGATTATGATGATAAATAGGTAAAATGATGAGGATTGATAAGTGAGATGGGATTGAGACATGTGAGATTATGATGATGTAATAAGTGAGATGTGATTGAGACAGATGTGAGATGATTATTGTATATGCCAATATGAGGCAGATATGAGACAAATGTGAGATTATGGTTGTTATAAAAGTGAGATGTGATTGAGACATCTGAGATTATGATTATAAATTAGATCGGATTGAAAAAGATGTGATATGATGATGATGATGATGATGATGATGGTGATGATGAGACAAATGTGATATTGTGAATATGTGAGATGGGATTGAAACAAATGTAAGATTATGAGACAAATTTGAGGTTATGATTATAAACGAGTGAAATAGGATTGAGACAAAGGTGAGAGGAGGATGATGATGATGAGTCCATAGTTTACACACTTTATGGATTTTATCAAAAGTTGTAACACTTTTCCGTTAAGTGTCCTGCACAACGATTGGCTGCTCTGATGTGGTGACAGTCTGAGGAGGCTTAGTACTACTTCAGTAACAAAAACTACTACTTTACTACCAAGAGTTCATTCTAATCCCTTCATTCACGGCGGCTCCTTAATCCAGGGGTGTTCATCCAACAGACTCACCTGGACATGTCCAGTCTCCGTGCTCAGTTCATCTGCGGAGGAAAGTAGTTCGGACATCCTGGCCTTAAATTACACATTAACCTCTTTAAATTCAGATTATGGTGTCAGAATGACCATTTTATGAAGATTTTTATTCCCTGTGGATAAATTAAGAGTAAAGATTTGCATCTGTCATCAAAATAATATTTAAAGTCGACATTTTATAAAAACTATTAATACTATATTTAATTTTGATTCATCTCATTCGCTGCAAATGAATGAAAGGGTTGTGATGGCTTTTAAAATCACGGCGACTCAGTGATGTAATTGTAAAAGCCCTTCAGTTATTTTGAGGGGAGTATATCGGAAGATTATACTATAAAGGTTATCTCGGCTGTATGATACTGTTTTACTGTCTTGTTTTTTTCTATATATTATGTTTTACAGGCAGTGTGATGTTGATATAATGAGCATGTGATTCTGAAACACCATGCTGAAAGTGCACCATTTCTTTTTTTGTCACACATCGATTCTCCTTCTGTTGTCGTAGTGTATGAAATATTTTTGTTACTAGAATGTTTTCATATTGTATTTTTCTAACATTGTGTCCCGTTCATGTTATTAATAGAGCAAATTGAGAAGGTGAAATGCATTGAGACTATTAAAAATAAATGAAACTATATGATATGAAAGAACTAAATGTGTATTTTTTTTTTTTTTTGGCAAGTGACTCGCACCATTAGCACCAACATGCGATAGACCAGCAAAGTGGACAAGAAAGAGAGAGACTGTGTGTGGTGTGTGTGTGTGTGTGTGTGGTGTGTGTGTGTGTGGTGTGTGTGTGGTGTGTGTGTGTGTGTGTGTGTGTGTGTGTGTGTGTGTGTGTGTGTGTGTGTGTGTGTGTGTGGTGTGTGTGTGGTGTGTGTGTGTGTGTGTGAGAGATTAATTTCATTTTTCGTAAAGTTAGGATTTGCTGGAAATACCAAATTTTTCATTTCTATTTTCTTTTTTTTTTTTTTTTTTTTTTTTTTAACGAACCATTTACAATGAACAATTATTCTCAAGAGAAACCCATTCCTAAATACAGTACTCAGAATTATTCATAAAATCCAGATGTGTCAAGTGACAAAGTAATAATATTTAGCAGTAGAATTTTGGCTTGTTTTTGCAGTATATACTTTATTTTACTTTCAAAGTTTTTAGCTCCATACTTTTACTTAAGTAATGAATGTGACTACTTTTGACAGCACTGATAAGAAGTCTAAAAGAGCTACATATAGTGGTGTGACCCTATTTGTTCATTTATTTATTTAAATATTTAAATAAGCAAATGATTGTTTGAATAAAAATGTGTATTCAATATATTATTTATATCAATATATTTAATATATTAAACATTTATTTAAATTAACAAACATTCCAATAAAGAAAACAACAATTGTTGTGGTGATGTGACAATAAAGGTGGTTTGATTTGAATAAAACAACAATTGTTTTTTGAATAGATAAACACTATAATCAATAAATAAAATAACAGTTGTTATTTAAATAAAAAGCAACGGTGACACCACTGTATGCAGATGTTTCGTATTATATCAAATATTCCCAGCCAGCACTTGTACCGACTTTTTCTTATTTTTACAGTTTTGATCATCGTGTTCATCAGCCTCGCGAGCGGTGGAGGTTCCGCGGACCCCTGAAGCAGCAGGGCGAACAAAGGGGCGTCAGAGCGCACGCTGATTGGCTGGATCTCCGGCTGATGGGCTGATACGGCAGATGGGGGTCTTCCTCCTCAGACGCCCCCTTCACAAGACAATTGTGTCCTGTGCGGGGAGACAGAAGAAGCTCGGAGTGAGTTGGAGTCAGTGGGCGAATGGTGGCCGAGTTCACGACAGCGCCGCTTATAGACATTAATCCCCGGATAATATCTCCAATCTGAGATCCGCTCGAGCGGTGAGTTCGCGCTCTTCGCGTCCGTTATGTGTGATTTTTGCTGCGGAACAACAGCGTCGTTTCCACTTTATAGTATCACGTGAAATGTGAGTATTTGTTACGCGCTGAAATTCTTTACGCGATGTTTACCGGAACTGTAATCTAATAGTCACGCGTCAGATTACAAAACCATCTGTGCTATTTGGCCAAGAGAAGTTACATCTTTAGAGATGTATATCAGTGAAATTAAAGTCCCTTTAATGTTTCGGAAGTTGTCTGTTGTTTATTGTTGTTGTCACGTGAGGCCGAATTCGGTGCCGATCAGATCACGTGACTCGTCATAACGGTCCTATACGATAGATGTGTGGCTGTGATTTCACGGGCACGCGGACTCGCTCAAAGCATTCTGGGATGAGGTTCAGATGTGCACGCTGCGGCTTCCTGTGTGTGGACGATGAAGTTTGGGTTTTGGGGTCCCCAGTGTGTCATTTGAAGCCCACCGGGGTTGGGAAATGCACATGCCATCCGTAAACACTCCGACAGCTGCGAGGAGGGAAGGAAGAAAATAGGAAGCGGGAGCGGACACGTGACTTTGGGCATTGTTGGATGGAGCTTGTTGGCGGTTCGCAAGTGTTTTGCAGGTTGCTGTGGCGATTGAAACAATGGCCGAGCTCTAGTGCTGGTGAGGAGATGCTGGTTGGGGGAGGTGGTGGATGGAGGCCAGGAAGCGAGCAACGATCTTGGCATGGATCTTTAAGACGAGGTTATGAAGGGTTCACTTTGGAATTGAACATGAGGAACTTTCAAGTCGACGGGAAGGAAGAACCGAGATGGAACGGCGGAAGTGTTTGGATTGACGATGCTTGAACAATAGCACAGACACAAGATATCAACACATATTTTATATTTATGTATTGCCAAAGACGTCAAGATTTAGAAGAATGTTCTCCTCGTTGGTTTCCAGAGGTGTAAAGAGCATCGGAAAACCTTACTTGCGTACAGACGCTTTACTGTAAAAATTACAAGTTACAAGTCACCAATTTCAAATATACTTGAGTAAAAGTCGTAAAGTTTTCAATTTTAAAAGAACTTTTTTTACTCGTTCAGAATTTAGGCTTAAAAACAAAAAGCCCAAGAAATTTGAAAATTAAGAAGATCTTTATTTAGGAGGTTTTATTTCTTAATATAGAAGTGACATTTAACACCTCAATGTTTCAAAATGGCAAACAAACAAGATGAAAAAGAAGTCAGAACAAACGAGATGAAAAAGAAGAAAAAGTCAGTTTCAGTAAAACTCAAATGTGCGAAAAAGTGCAACAGCTAATTCACGTTCACATGATTTAGCTCATCAATAGCTTTCAGTACCTTCAGCATCCTGCAGATGGAGATATCACCTCACAACCGCAATGTAACGAGTAACGATAAGTGTCCATTGAAATGTAGTGGAGTAACGAGACAAATACTCAATTAGAAAAGGAAAGCGGTTTCAAAAATGGATTTGACACATTAAAAGATGCTGAGCTGATCTTTAAAAAGAAACTGGTTGATCCTAAAACTCGGTAAAAATAGTTCACATGCATTTTTCATCATATTCCCGATGCATTGGATGGTTGAGTGCACGGTTGCGTAAGGATGGAAAAGTACATGGTGAGAAAAGAGCACGAGGATGGTGGAGCTTCCAGGAAAACGTCAGTTATTGTATTTCAGAACAGACCGGGGTTGTGTTACGGGGAAAAGTTTGCTATTTTGATGGTCTCATCTTTCCACCACCATTTCATCTGTGACTGGAACAAAAGCAGCCAATGGCGTGAGAACTTCCCTCATCATTGTGAAACCATGCCGTGCTCTGTTTTTTCTCTTCCTCCACCGCTCAGTATTTCAACATTGCTTGATTCTTTATTCCTAAACCCTGACATCATCTAATGACCTTTATCTGCTGCCGACCTTGGCCTGTATCAGCGACATCGATCATCTGTTCTGACAGCTCTACATTTAGGATCTGAAATATTAATGCTAAAATAAGCTGCTCCGGGAGGATTGGTGTTGAATATTTCATCATCTCACGATTGTCTTCAGCAAGTGGTGTGTGGGAGATACACAAGGGGTCACACACTTACACTGCGGGCTACAGGCGGAGACGTAAACGCTCCGGGTCGGGAGATGGCAGGATTGATAAAGACCTGGAAAGGTTGGCATAAACTATTCCAGATAATGAGGTCATTGGTGAAACTGGTGCCATTTCTAAAACAGAAATGAATAACAAATTGAATAACTTTGTTTTACATTGTTGCTATAGCATATATTGGATATATGTAAATACAATACCTAAGTAAAGAAATCCGTATTTTATATTGTAGCCCCAACATATTGTATAGAGAATAAATTGTTTTCTAAAAAACAAATTTGCTCGTACTGAATTTAGGCTCGAAAAACAAGAAAGTATTTATCTATGAGGTTTTATTTCCTAATTTTGAAATAAAAATTGAACCCCTCAATGCTTCAAAATGACAGAACAAAATAAAAAAAAAAAAAAGTCTCAAAAATAGCATCCAGTTCCTTCAGCATCCTGCAGATGGTGATATCACCTCGTCCGCCGAATAAATTAACCGCATTAGAAAAAGATGCCGACTTGCACACAATCACAATGTAACGAGTAACTATAAGTGTCCATTCATATGTAGTGGAGTAAAGAGACATATACTCAATCACAAATGTTGTCAAGTAGAGAGTAAAAGTTGCTTATATTTTCAAAAAAAGTGAAGTGACAAAGTTTTGACAAAGTACTGTTCATCACTGCATTCAGGTTTACTTCATGTAGCATGTGACAAACGTCCATGACAAAAATAAGTTATAATCACTGATTCTTTGTTTTGTAAAATTGATTCACACAAGCGTGTAATCACTAATAGGTTTTCTGTTGTTTATTCGTATTTCAATCTAATATCGCAGTATCATCTCAATATCATCAAGTGTAAAATTCATGATATTTTATGAACAGTGATCCTCATATTTACGATTACCGCCCTCTCCAGTGAATACAAATGCGTTTAGTTAGTTGGGTGCCAGAAAACCAGCGTGAAATGGCCGAGCACTTTGAGTCGGGCTGAAATCGAAACTGCGCTAATAGGGAAGTTCATGTCTGATTCCGCTGTGCCAGTCACAAAAGACAAGTTCAGTCGAGCGAAGCTTTTCTCCTTTCAGCTGAGTGTCACATGAGATCTTATCAGCATTTACTGGACGCAAACGAAGATTTACTCCAGAGCCGAGGTAGTGTTTGTCTGATCTTGGCTTTAAGAGGGATTATAGTCAGTAAATGTAGTCTTGTGATCGACTTTACCTGTTAAATATTTAGGAAAAAATGGCAGAACCACATTTATAAATCAATTTTGTTAAAGAGGGATAGATAAAGATACAGAGGGAGTGGGAGAGATGCATACAGTAGTAGAGAGATAGGTAGAAAAATAAGAGTGGGAAGAAAGAGGCAAACAGAGGGAGAGGAAGAGACAGAGTAGAAATAAATAGAGATATAGTGAGAAAGGGAGAGAAAAGGTAAAAAGAGAAGAGTAGGCAGAGAGGGAGACAGAAGGGACGGAGAGGAGTTAGAAGAGACGGAGATAGAGTAAGAGAGAGATAGATAGTGAGGAAGGGAGGGAGAGAAACATGGTAGAATGAGAAGAGATGAAGTTAGAGAGAGACTATAAAACAGAGGGAATGAGAGTGTAAGGGAGGGAGAGGAAGAGTGCAGAAAGCCATAGAGTGATAGAGAGGTGGGGGGAAGAGATAGACAGCCATACATAGAATGAGAGAGAGAGGGAGACAGAGAAAAGGAGAGACAGACAGTCACTGAGACAGAGTGAGAGTGAGATTGCTCTAGTGTGTAATGGGAACAATGAGTGTACGATGTGAGAGTAATTGTGCTTTGTGGTCCTGCATCTGTCTTTGTTTCCGGAAGCTTCTTTCGGCTTCTCCATCAGCTGCTCTGGAAGAACGTGAGGAGTGTCACAGCTGGAAATGCCAGAGAACGTCTAGTCTCCTGCTTTATGTTTGCTGATTCAAACGGCTTTTAGACTTTGTTTTTTTTTCTTTAACAAGAACCACCGTTATTTGTCTTTTTTGAAGCGAGGAAGTTTGATTTGGAGGAGGGGGTGAAGGGAGAGAGAGAGAGAGCAAGAGGGATGGAAAAAAGGAAAGAGTGTGAGAGAAAGAGAGCAAGTGAGGGAAGAGGGTAAAGAGGCAGAGTGTAAAGAGAGAATACCAAACCACATGAGGCCAGCACCCCCACCACACACACACACACACACGTTCAGTGAAACCATCTCTCTGTGGTTTTCTTTCCTGTTACTTTATTTTCTTTGTTTGTTGGTTTGGTGACCTAGAAACAGATGAACTAACTCTCTCTCTTCTTTGTCTCGCTCTCGTTCTCTAGAACACGTCGATGCCGTCCTGACTGGGGAAAATGGATCACAGGATTGATGGAGTGCAAGTCGGGGAGAACAAATTCATCAGCAAGTAAGACCAACACTCTTGAACTCTAGCGTGCGATGAGTAATATGTTTCATCTGGTTTTTTTGGATTTGAGTAATTATTAAACAAAAATACAGACTATAGCTACTAAGTCGAATAGGAAACATACATATGTATGTTCTCGGAAAAAAATTATTTTTGTGAAAAAAGATTAAGACATTGTCAATTATTATTGGTGCGTCGTCCTTAAAAAATGAAAAATATGGTGTGTGTGTGTGTGTGTGTGTGTTTGTGTAATTATACACACACACATATATTTATATATGCATACACACATACTGGTAGTTAGTATATAAATATGAATACCGTATAAAAAATATTATGTTTTTAGAATATATATATATTTCTTATGTATACTGTATTTATCATTATAATAACGTTTTAAACTTCACACATCTTTATGTTTTAGTTAATTCAACACATATCCTCATTGAAACAAACTCCACATACGTAATAAATTAAACTGTCCTGCTTTAGTTTTCAGTTTAACGTGACTGAATTGTCTTTTCAGGACCAGCATCCTCTCTCATGTGAAGTCGTATAACCTGTACTACGAGGGGAAGACCATGCAGCTCCGACACAGAGAGGTACCAGGCGCTTTCACACTTCCGTCTCTCCACACCCTTGTTGTGGCAGGTGGGAGCGTGTTACACCCCGTCTCAGCTTCCTCTATTATTCACTGTTCTCCGGGGATGGTTAACTGTGTGTGTGTGTGTGTGTGTGTGTGTGTGTGGTGTCAGTAAGTACCGTTCTCTGTAACCCTCCATTTATTTTTATGACGCTACTTTTTAAATGTTGCGCTGAGTCTGATTTTTTCTCTTTGTTCTGACGAGCTAGAAACTAGTGTATGTTGTGATTTTGTGAATATGTCTCACGTGAACTCTTCTGACAGGAGGAGGAGGAGCTAATCATAGAAGGCCTGCTCAATATCTCCTGGGGTTTGCGTCGACCAATCAGGCTTCAGATGCAGGACGACCACGAGCGAATCAAACCACCTCCTTCATCTACATCCTGGCACTCGGGCTGCAATCTAGATAATCAGAGGTCAGACACACACACACACACACACACACACGAGAACTTTCTTATCTAACACAAACACTCTTTTTGCCTTTTGAGTAAATGAACTTTACTTAAGTGTTTTTGGCTAATTTTGAAAAAAAATAATTTTTTTCGCTACTTGACTACATTTGTCATTGAGTATATGACTCTTTCCCCAATAAACATTTTACATCGTTTTTTGCCTAAATTCAGTACGAGCAAAACACTTGAGTTCTTTGGCATTATCTCTATAATGTCTCATAATATACGATAAAAGTAATATCAAAATAATATAAAAATGTTCTCCTTGGAATTGGTGACTGGTAACTTGTAATAGAGTATTTTTTACAGTAAGGTGTCTGCACTTTTACTCATGGTTTTCAGATACTCTTTACACCTCTGATAATCAGTCTGTCTGTTGTCTAATCTATCTCTGTCTTGTCTGTCTGTCTAATCTGTCTGTCTATTAATCAGCCTGTCTGTTATCTAATCTATCTGTCTATGTAGTCTGTCTGTGTTAAAGCTGCATTATTATTCATTTTCTAATTTATATTCTGTTTTGACCTAAATAATAATAATAATTCTAAACAAACTGCTCCCTATAATCTTTTTTCTGTAACTAAATTATTGTCAACATGTCTTAACACCTAAAGCCTTTCACCAATAGTGTTGACTACAGTCAGCTTAAAGTGAGTTTTTATCAGGTTTCTATGGCTACCATTTCCTTCCTTCAAAGTTTCTTCTTTTTTTCTCTTTGTTACTGTCTATTTTTGCCGCATGAATCTAAATGAGGAGTTCAGATGTATTTATAACTCAGCTTTCCGAACCAAATTTGATTTGCAAGATGACACAACAGAACAGACCGTTTAAAAACTGAAAATGCAGCCTAAACGTCACATTTTACCTTGGAGAAAAAGTATTTGCTGTTTAATTCCATAATAATAAAATAAAGTAGTTATTTTATAGATCAGTAACCATTTTTAAAATTTTATTAGATACAGTTTGGCCTTGTATGTTCATCTTTCTGTGTTTCTCAGCCAGGACGGTCAGAATCAGACCTCGCAAACACCCACCCCTCAGGTTGAAGTCACGCCCCCCGAGGATCAGTCGACCAATGGCACCACACACAAGCATGAAGAAGAGGAAGAGGGTACAAACCAACGCTTTAAACGGTCTGCACTTGTCGCTCGCCCGTAATTTAGTTTTTTTTTTTTGTCAGAGGACTATGACATTTCCTCTCAGCTTCTCCGGACCAAAAGTGATGCTGGCGTACTGAGGCGAGGAAGGAGGCGGTCTCCCAGTGACCAGCGACGAATCAGAAGGCACCGCTTTTCCATCAACGGCCACTTCTACAACCACAAGGTTCTTTGAAAAGCTTTTCAAGACTAAACGTAAGTGTTTCCTGCGTATTCATGTGTCCTTCCTTCCTCCTCAGACAGCTGTGTTCACACCTGCGTACGGCTCCGTGACTAACGTGCGGATAAACAGCTGTATGACCACGCCTCAGGTGCTGCGTGTCCTGCTCAACAAGTTCAAGATCGAGAACAGTCCGGACGACTTTGCCCTCTACCTCGTTCACACCAGTGGAGGTTATCTGATGCTTCTATTCCTGTGGTTATACTGTGTTTATTCTGCTGAACAACACCATCTAGTGCACAGACCGTTAAACTACGTGAGGGATGGATGAGTGGATGGATGGATTATTTGTTGGGCAGATGCTTGGGTGGGTGGATGGATGGATTCTTGGTTGGGCAGATGGATGGGTGGATGGATGAGTGGATGGTTGGATTATTGGTTGGGCAGATGGGTGGGTGGATTTATGGATGGATGAATGGATTATTGGTTGGTTAGTTGGCTGGATTGATGGATGAATGAAGTATTGGTTGGACTGATGGATGGATGGATGGATGGGTAGATATTGGCTGGATAGCTTGGTGAATGAATGGATGTTTGGATTATTGGTTTGGCGGATGGATGGATTATAGGTTGGACATGTAGGAATGGCTAAATTGATGGGTGGATAAATGGATGGATGAATGGATGGATGGATTATTGGTTTGACAGATGGATTATAGGTTGGACAGGGGCATATATGGATGGATGGGTAGATTGATGGATGAACTATTGGTTGGACAGATGAGTAGATGGATGGATATTGGTTGGACAGATGTGTGCATGGATGGATGGATTATTGATTTGATGTATGGATTATAGGTTTGACAGGGGGATGTATGGATGGATGGGTGGATAGATGGATGGATGGATTATTGGTTGGACAGATGGTGAGTGGATGGATGGACCGACAGGCAGACGGATAGGAAAATGGGTGGCTATATTGATTGGTTGATTGATTGATGGAAAGGGTGAGATGGACAGATGGATAGAGAGAAGAATGGATTGATAACTGGGGGCATAAATGGAAAGATGAATAGATAGATTAGGTGAACAATCAGACTTTTTTGTCTATATTCAAGCATAGATGAACAATTCGACAGATAGATATATAGACAAACTGATAACTTGCTCTTTAACTGATCTTATATTCCAGAGCGTGTTCAGCTGAAGCGGACAGACTTCCCTCTTGTGGTGAGAATATTACAGGGGCCGTGTGAACACGTCTGCAAGATCTTCCTCATGGAGCAGGATCTGGGAGAGGAGATTCCATACGAGGTGCGTTTGTCGCAAACAAGTAGAGGAAAAATTCCCCGGCTGACTGCGTTTTTTGCCCAATCCACTAGGTGGCGCAATACATAAAGTTCGAGATGCCCGTCCTGCAGAGCTTCATCACTAAACTGAAGGAAGAGGAGGACCGAGAGGTGCAGAAACTGAGAAGCAGGTCAGTTATTTCTCATCATGAAACCTTGTCAGGTGACATTGTCACGGTTTTTTTTTGTAGTTTGACGAAGCAGGTCTATTTTGCAGCGATTGTATGAGACGTGTAAGTCATGTGTACCTGATGCTACGTGACAGGTGATTGCGGCACAAAGGAATGTCAGCGCTAATTGGCTGATGGAATTTCTTCACGACTGACTGTCTTGAGCCGTGATGTTTAATGCAACAGGCCAAGAGAAAATCTAAATCCAAACTAAATCCTCCGTGTCTTCCCAAATCACTTTCAATAATAGCTTTAATGCGGTTGTGGCTATCAGAATGCTATGTGTGTGTGTGTTGTGTGTCTGTGTCATGCACAAATGTGTGTGTGTGTGTGTGTGTGTGTGTGTGTGTGTGTGTGTGTGTGTGTGTGTGTTGTGGTGTGTGTGTGTGTGGTGTTGTGTGTGTGTGTGTGACTGTGCTCGTGCACAAATGTGTGTGTGTGGATGGGTTCAAAGCAGAGTACAAATTTCAAACAACGATTCAAGGTTCAAACAACACTGTCGGTTCTCTTTCGCATATTTTGTTTTTCATTCTTTACGTTTCTTGTATGTAAATAAATGTAATTATTATGTAAATATTAAATAAACTAAAATATAGATTTTATATTTAGGTATAACCCTTTGTTAATAACATAAAAAGGATTTATAGTATTGCTTTTTTTATTTGTCATTTATTACATAATCATACATAACAGTGCAATGTTCTATTTAAATAAATTTATTCTAAATACATTTATTTTTAATTGGAGTGCTTTCTCTCTCTCCCTATCTCTCTCTCTCTCGCTCTCACTCTCACTCTTTCTGTCTCTCTCTTTCCCACACATACACACACACATACACACCTACTACATCCAACGGCTAATTTATTACATCTTATTACATTATTATAATTATAGCATAATTTTTCATTTCAGTTCGCACACACAACACTTAACTTATTACATTATCATTTTTAAATACAGTGCACACACACACAATCCACGTCAAATTTACGACATGGATAGATTTGATAGACGTTTGATATCCGCACACACGCACACACACACTGTACAGATGATAAACCAATCAGTTTTCTTCCTCATGTTTGGTAATGAGACAAAAAAAAATGAAACCATAACCACAAACACACTGTTTGTTTACGTCTTGTGAACAGATACAAGAACCTGCGTTGCATCATGGAGAAGCAGCTGCGCTGTTTACCGGAGGGTCCCACGTGTATGTGAAGAATCCCCCCGTCCCCTCACAGTCTTCCTCAGCATCATCACACTCAGTCAGATCCTCAACAACCAGTCGCTTTCTTCCCCTATATCCCATATCCGGACCACTGAGGTACAACGTGTGATTGGAAACAAAAAGCAATTGGATATTTTCTGGTCGTTGCCATAGCGACCGATTCGTGCAAGCACATGACAATACAGAAAGGAAAGCACAAATCTCGCCCAACTTCTGCACTGAGGTGGTTGAGCACGACGAATCAGACGTCACAGCGAGGACAGGAGAATGTCAAGTGAGCAGCACAAATAACTTTAAATAATGTGAATAAAGTGTGTGTGGTGAACCAAGACAAGGAGAGTGTGTGTGTGCAAGCATTTAGGTCAAAGTGAGGCCCCCAGTGCTATGTTTTCACAGTCGGGGGTCTTAAGGACACTTGTGGGGACCGATTTGCATCCTGTCTGAGGGTCATGATGGGATTGTTAGGTTGACGTTACAATTGGATACTAGTTAGAATAAAGAGGTGGAAGCATATTGTTTTGAATGTAAGTCAATGGTGAGACCCCACTATGATATAAATGAAAGTGTGTGTGTGCCTAAAACTGATACGGAGATGGTAAGTGTGTGACGAAGGTTTAGGATGACAAAGATTGTGTGTGATGAAGATTCTGATTCCATCTGTGTTTGTTTGTCAGTCGCAGCAACGTCTCACTCCTCTCAACATATTTTCACACTGCCTAGAAAGTGTTTTTTTTTTTTTTTTTGCTGATTGTGAATTTCAGAATCTGATGATGGTTATATTTAAATAAAATGACACTTGGGAAAAAAATCCGTTTTTTACTTTTATTATCTCAGTTGTAGTTTTTATTTGATAAAGTCAGAAGAAACGTCATTTGACAAGTTAGAATTAGGATTAGGACAATCGGACAAAACACAGATGCAATTGTGAAATCAAAAAGTATTTTTGGTACATTAAATAAATTTGTGATGTGACAGATTCTGCCACAGCCAATCATCTTCAGTGGGCGGGTCTAGCGTGCTAAATGGGCAGCGATGTTACTTGTACGTACAAGGTGTCTGATGACGGATTTAACTAAATCCTTAAATAAACAAAAACTGTAATAATATAAAGTAATAAAACATATGCAGATAATACATTATTATTCACTTTTTGAATGACCATTAAAAAGTCTTCCTCAGTGAGCAAAACAACTCTGAACAGTGAGCAAGCTATTAGTCGACAGGGGCTAGAAAAATTAGTTATTATAAAAACCATTTCTGAAGCACTTTTCCATTTTTTGGTCATGGGGAACTGGAGCCAATCGCAGAAACTTTGTTCCTAAAAGTGGGACACATACTAGATCTCACACAAACTAGACTGGTGGTCAACCAATCACAGAGTCCTATACAGACACACACTTTCACTCTCGCTCAGTGGGAAATTTTCCAAACACCAATTATCCTAAACACGTTTTTGGACTGTGAGGAACCAACATGTGTCTCAACACTACAATTTTTCTAAATCTAATGCTTCTTCCGTTTCGGGCCACAGGGAGCTGAACACATGATGTGGCTCACACAAAAAAGCCCGGAATGGGATTTTCTTAAGTAAACAGAAGTTTCTAGAACCTAATATCTACTTTTAAGAGACTCGTGTTTTAGTTGCCCACACATCAGCATTGACCAAACAAGTGGTGTACACACATAGAGAGAGAGAGCGATATTTGCTGTAAAGTACTTGAGTAAATGGACTTTGATACTTTACTTAAGTATTTTTGCTGCTTTGTACTGAGTATACAAAATATAAGCAACTTTTACTCTCTACTTGACTACATTACTCAACTACATTTGAATGGACACGTACTGTTACTTGTTACAACGTGAACAAGTGTGCATCTTTTTCTACCAAGGTTAATTTCTTGGGCGGACGAGGCGATCACAAGAACGTTTAGCAGTGCTGACCTTGTTTTCAGGTCAAAAAGAGCTAGAATAAGTTCCAAGAACTTTGAGAACCAAGCCGAATACAAATGTTGCCTTCTTCTGAGACTGGTGGTGAATCAATTCAGCGAATCACATCTGTGAATGATTTGAGTCAGCACTGATTTTTTAATTTACTACTTTTTTTTGTTTGAGTTTGACTGAGACTAACTTTTAATCGTTTTTTTTTTAATCTATTTTCTTCTTAAATTTTGAAACGTTGAGGCGGTAAATGCAATTTCTATATTAGGAAATATAGAATCAATTTCTTGTTTTTCACAAGTTCTTTTGAAATTGGATGCTGTTACTCAAGTATCTTTGGAATTGGTGACTTGTAATTTGTTATGGAGTCATTTTTCCAGTAAGTTATCTGTACTTTTACTCAACTATTGTTTTCAGGCAGGACCACTACTAAGCCACTCCCTTCGTGAGCATTTCAGTGTCTTCCTCTCACTGGCTGACATCCATAACCTATGAAAGTCCAGTTACCTAACGTCCATCCCTGAGCTCATGGAGGAAGACGGTAAGTCTCGCATTGACCACAGGCTCGACCCCACAGTGTGACCCCTGGACCTAAACACCAATGTCAAATCCATAGACTGTCTTAATCCAGTTGATGGATTAGAGCGATGTTCTGATCCGTTGTGGGTGAGGACGACGTAGGTTTGTTCCTCTCAGCCAATCAGAGGAGGAGCAAAAGCCAGTTAATGCCACTGTGTACGTGCACATGAGTTCTGTCTCTTATTCTCTTTCACTCTCAGCGCAGAACAACACAACATTGTCGTTCTCGTATTCTCCAGCACTTCCCAACTCTGTTTTGGTAAGTCAGACTCATTCGATGATATAATTTCTAACCTGTTTAGCTCTAATTAATGATGCATGGGAAAATTATATTTATTATATTTGTTTGCAAATTATATAATTGATATACATGTATAAAAATAGATTATATTGGCAAACTCTTCACACTGTTTTAAATAAATGTTTTACTATAGATATGAAACCAAAAAGTAGTAAAAAAAAAAAAAGGAAAAGTTGTGAGGAGTGATAAAATGCTAGATGCTTTAAAAACATTTTATATTTATTTATATGTTATAACTTATAATGGCCTTATTATTAATGACAAGTATGAATGTCTGTATACAAACACAGTATATATGTGTGGGTGGGTGTGTGTGTGTACAGATTTGCGTGTATATATTTAATACATACTGTATATCCATAATCGTACGATATATATACATATATATATACAATTATAGATGTGTATACATTTATTTATGTTTTTACACACACCTGTTTATACACATTGTTTATCTACACACGTGTATGTATGTATATATACTTATACTTGTACTATATGTATGTATATACCGTATTTATGCAGATATAAGCACTCCCCTAGTTTTTGAGCTTCTAAAATTAAGACAGGGTGCTTATATTCACACTAATGCAATATACTATATATTATTTTGTGTGTGTGTGTGTGTGTGTGTGTGTGTGTGTGTGTGTGTGTGTGTGTGTGTGTGTGTGTGTGTGTGTGTGTGTGTGTGTCTCTTGAATTGTGAAAGTGGGAAACAACAGAAGATAAACATTCCAGAAAGGAGCAGGATTGTTCTTGGTCGATCCCCACATGTTGAACGGAAACAGATTATGTCTGTCAGACTCGGCCTAGTTTACAAGCTCATGAGCTGCTCATATTTCAGCTTAATTCTAAATCAAAACACACAAGCGATATCTGCTCAACTTAAAACCTTTCCATCAGTGACTCACGTGTCAGAACAGGATTAAACTGAAACTTGATAGATGTTTTATTTATGAAAGGTTTTCATAACTTTTCCTAAAAATAATATTAATTGACAGTTTAAACAAGCAACCAAAATGAATACAAAACAAAAAAATAAAACATTTGAATAATATATCACAGCAATAGAAGTTTTGTTTTTAGTCAATGTGTTTACAGCATCAACGACCTTGACGTATTGAAAATTGAAAATATCTCATTTGTGGGAGAAAAAAAGTTTCATCAATCATTCAGTCTAATCTATCTGTCTGTCTGTTTGTTTATAATTTTATAATTATAATGAATACTGCTTTAGCTATGTGCACACACACACACACACACACACACACACACACACACAC
>CM051498.1:19669553-19732267 GCA_028031935.1 Paedocypris micromegethes | reverse complement strand
TGTGTGTGTGTGTGTCACTGAGGGAAAGATCTCACAGGGCCAGACGAGATCAAACGAAACAAACGCCATGCCTTCCTCTGACCTCTGCCCTCTTGTCACCCGCAGCTTCTGCCCACCATGTTCTGGCATTATAAACTCTTGAGTTTGATAAACCTCCTGCTGCTCCTGACGCTGCTGCTCCCCGCGGTCCAGTCGCGGCGTGGCGGGGGCTTCGGGCGCGGCGTGGGTCGTGGTGGAGGATGGGGCGGCAGCAGCTCTGGCCGGGCGGGCTGGGGGGCCGGAGGAGGTCATTACCGCCCCCCGCCGCACATCCACGGGGGGGCGCCGCACTCATCCGGACCTAGCGCCGGGAAGGTGGCAGGCGCGGCGGCGGCTGGAGCTCTGGGTGGGATGATGATCGGTCACGGGCTCAGCTCCATGGCCCGGCCGGGATACGGCTATGGCTACGGGCACGGAGGTTACGGAGGCTACGGGCATGGAGGGTACGGCCACGGCTATCCTATGCACGGACCACATGCTGGTGGGCACTCGGGGGATCACGGCGACCTGAGAAACGAGACCGATCTGGATTATTACACAGGTTCTGCTAATCCTGGACCCGTCCACAGTTGTGTTGTGATCTGTGTGCCTGCGATCTCACTCTTACTCGGGCACTTCTTGTTATAAACAAACTTTGACTGTTCTGTCTTTTTAGACTAATGATCCCAGATGGATACGTGCTTAACGTAATTCTAACGCATTTTAAGGGATGAGGTTCACATCTGAAACCCCCGTGTGTATATATGTACATATGCATAATTTAGACGCATTTCATTAGCTTTATTGAGCAACACGATTAAATCCGTTCCAAACGTAAGCAAATAAATGTAATGTTATATTAAATCTATTATTAAATTACATTTTTAAGATTTAATATTAGATTTATTATGTCCTCGTCCGAATCGGGACACTTTTTAATTTTACTTGATGTATTTTTGTTTTAATTTTTTTTATCCTAGTTTCAACCTTCTCTGTGTTTTCATCTGTCTGGTCCTGCTTCTTACGTAACGGAGATTCAAAATAAAACAAGGCTTATGGCAAAATCACATTAAAAGTTAATAAGCTTGGCGAAGTGTGTCGATCTGGTTAAAGAGCTCGGAAACAAACGCCTGTCTGTCATAATCCTATTGAAGAAACTTCTTCTGCTTGTGCTGAAAAACTAGATGTGTTCTTGTTTTGTATATTTTTGTACTGCTACCAATAAATAAATATACTTCTTGAAATAATATACCGTTTATTCTTTTTTTTTTCATTATAAAAACTATAATAATGCTTCATATTCAACGTTTTTTATTATAATAATGAGGTTATTTAAAAAAACATGTTTGACGCTAAATCACATATCACATCACACACACGCACATTGTCATGTTACGGAATAAATTGCACATCTCAGTCAAAAAACAATAGGTTTCGCTGCAGCAGCGCAAGTCATTCGCGACTACATACACCATGATGCTTTGCGCTGCGGTTTAGCCAATAGCAGCGTACACTGCACACGCTCCACCTCCGCCCAGTAGAGACGGCATAAAGCAGCGAAAACAGCGTGAACTCTGAAGAAAACCCAAATGTTTAGATTGCTAGAGCGCCTACAACGTTTAAGTCAGATGTGTGGAAACATTTTGGTTTTGCCGTTTCAACTAACACTAAAGGGGGAAAAGTGACCAACAGATGGTTGACGGTATGCAAGCACTGCCACACTACTGTGCACCATGCGAAGTCGTTTGATGGCTCATCACTCAGAAAAGTGACAAGAAAGTGTCGTCAAGAAAGCACCACACGCCAAAAGCGCAATGGCTCAAGAAATAACGAGGTACATTGCAGAATATATAGCGGCTGATTTACGTCCATTCTGCTGCAGATGGCATTGGTTTCAAAAGGTTAGTGGCAGTATCCTCTTCTGTCTTCATCTCTCAGACATAAATGTGTATACCAGTTACCTCAGTCCCCAGTGAAAGTGTGTTCTCTACAGCAGGGGACAGTGTTAATGCCCAGAGCTCTCCACTTCTCCCTTGTCATGTTGATCTTTATGAAGAAAAACCTTAACTTAAGCTAAGTGCCCGTTGTTCCTTTATGGCAGTTATGGTGTCAACTTTTATTTAAGCTTTTGGTTGGCTGTTAATTTCAGCTTTGTTTGCACTTTGAGGAAGTCTGTGACAATTCCTTATGACTTTACAGTTGTTGCACTTTAGAAAAGAATCGCTTGAAGTGATTGGTGTTAGTATTGTTGTTTCTGACTTAACTTGAATTTTGCAGTTTGGAATTAGTGTGACCAGAGTTTACTATTGTTCTTGTTCTAAAATATGAAAATAAAAGGCCCAATTAACAATGGCTAATGATTATTATATTGTCAGCCTTGTTACTATAAACATAATTTTGAAGACTTTTGTAATATCGCGAGCTTCTACATGATATTATGATAAATATCATATTGTGAGGCTCATACTGTGATAATATCGTATATCGTATGTGGGATATGCTTTTTTTGTTTTTTTTATTGTATAGTAAAAAACGTTTCATCTCAATATCCACAACAAATGAGCTCTTAAAACAGTATTCTACCGGGTGCTTTGTGTCTCCCAAGTGGTCAGTGGTGTAATTGCAGCAGGCCCCAGATCAACATTTAACTTGTAGTAAACGTGTTGTTATAGCCACTAAAAGTTCATGTTCTTCAATTTGATGGTCATGGATTTTCAATGCATATTTCTGTTTCATGAATGCAATGATTTAGCCTTGATCAATGCTACATTTGGGGGAAAAAAAAAAAAAAAAAAAAANAAAAAATATATATATATATATATATATATATATATATATAAATTATAATTATTTGTACAGTAATACTATGCATAGATCTTATAGAATACATTTACTATGGCAATTATTAGTATCTATTAGCAATAATAGTATCTATGGTTAATAAAAGTGAGGCATTGAGAAGAGCTTGAATGGTTAAAAAAGTGATAACAGTTCACAATTGTAATCATGCATTGATACCAACATCAACAATTAAATGCAGCGTTTAAAAGTTCAGTTATGAAAGCGAGAGCAAAGACTCTCTGAGCTTCTGTAAGAGTTTAATAAGAAACACCAGCCTGTGTTTGTGACCCAGCAGGAAATGAGATTCCAGTACTACTGCAGTGCTCATGAATAAATATGAGTAGATATGAATATGCAGGACACATTAAATCAGCAGGCGATGTCGACGATTGGCAGTTAGTGTGTGTGTGTGTGTCTTGTGGAAAAACTGACCTGGAAATCAAGCATTAAGTGTGAGAATGCAGATACATGAACAGACAAAAATCATTTGGCTTACGCTTGCATTTCTCAAAAGCAACTCGAGAGCGCAGTAGACCACCATGAGCAAAAGTCATGTGTTGCATAAAAAGCAGCAGGGGCGACATTAGCTGACACGCATCTGCAGCATTTGTCTTCCTGCTGGAAACATTCCATCTGTTTTTGACGCTTACACTCCATCCAGCACATATCCGGTGTGTGATGGACAGTAGCCTCCCATTTAAGTACGCATCCTGGTCACGTACGTATGCATATATTCTCTTCCGGATGCTCGTGAGAGACATCAGACGTCCCCGAGAGGTCTGGAAAAGCATGACAGGAATCCGATATATAGGAGAGACCAAAAGTGTGTGAGAGAGATCGGAGGTTCATGAGAGATCGAACATACGCAACAGATATTCACGCAGGAAAGACCAGACGTTCATGCGAAAGACATCAGACGTTTACAAGATGTTCAAAAGAAGGAGAGGAGTCAGATGTATGAGACCAGAAGTGTGTTCACAAAAGAGATCAGACATTCAGACGCTAGAGTTCTGATGTTTGTAAGAGATCAGACATTTCCAAGAGATCAGACATTTCAGAATGAGATCAGACATTCGCGAGAGATCAAATGTTTGTGAGATACAAAACAACAAAAGAGATCAGGCATTCACACAACAGAAATCAGATGCTTGCGATCAAACATTTGCATGAAATCAGACATCCACGATAGATCAGACGTCCACAAGAGAGATCAGACTTACGAGAGATCAGAAGCCAGCAAGAGATATCACACTTCCATGAGAGAGATCAGACGCCAGCAAGAATGATCAGACGTCTGTGAGAGTTATCAGATGATTGTAAGTTTACAAGAGAGATCAGACGCTCGTCAAAGACCAGAAGAGGTTCACAATTGGGATCAGACGCTTGCAAGAAGACTGGAAGCGCACGAGAGCAATCAGAAACATAAGGAAGAGCTCAGAAGTGTGCTGGAGAGAAGTCCGGAAGTACACACAGGAGAACAGATCACGAGAGTTTGTCCCCTTTATGGGCATCAGACGTTTCGTCATTTAATGTAGCAGCGTTTAATGTGAGACGCTTGATTGTCCCAGGAAACCAACCTTGTGTTGAGAATGTGAGTGTCTTAAGTACGCACCTCTCGGATAACCCCAACGTCTCAAGCTCACAGTGCGCGCTTAAGCGGGAGACTACTGTATTACTACTGTATACTGCGTTTATTACCCTGAAGTCTAAGCGTTTCCCCTCCAGGATGACAGTGTGTGTGTGTGTGTGTGTGTGTGTGTTCACAGTCATGAGTTCAGCATATACTTCACTGGCCTTAATACGTCTATGTTATTACACTTCCATCAGTTTGGAGATGCTAAAACTGCAGGCTTCAAACAGTTCTGTCAGTGCCGGAGCGTTTGCGGACCACTTGCTCCCCACTGACTTGGTCCACAGCGAGGGTCTCCACCTCCGCCTGCTGACGCCCCGCACCCGCCGCCGCCGCTGGGGCGCGATGGATCCGGTGCGCCACTCCTATATGCACATTAGCCCGAGGATGGGACCCCTTGCCCGCTTGATGTTTCCTGGGACCGGGAGGCACTGGGATGTGGGCGGGGCTTGATTGTACATGGGGGAGGGACGAAGCAGCTATGGGAGGGATGACTGATGGGCGTCCCCACAGCACAGATTGAGATTCTGCAGGGGCGACGAGTTCTCGGGGTTGAAGGAAGGGCGTGGGATCTGGCATGGCGTCTACGGAATCCCTCAGTACCACCCTACGGTCTTCGGCCACGCCCATGCGGCACAGCTCCGTGTATTCAGAGTGTAGGGAAAGACTTTTACGAACGCGTCTGCGAGGGGTGTCGGGCTGCCGGGCGTCCTTGTTGTTCCCAGGCACCAGAGGGCTGGAAGGAGGGGTGGGTTTGAAGGGTCCCACGGGGCTGACGGAGGGGCTCGTGCCCGTTGCTCCGCCCGCCAGAAGGCGCTTCTTGGTAGCGTGGAGCTGGGAGGTGAGGTAAGCGATGGTGCTCGCTCGCTGCTCAAGCTCCCCCGACAGCACCGCCAGCTTGTGGCTCTTCAGCTTCAGCTCGTCCAGGTACTTCTTCTCCCGCTCACGGATGGTGTTCTCCAGCACGGAGATCATGGCGTTCTTTTGCTCCAGGTCACGCAACAGCTCCGTGTTCTCCTGCTCTTTGGCCTTCAGCTGAGCCTCCAGCTCCTCGCAGCGCTGGTGCAGCTCTCGGCATCGGGCCTCGCCATCATCTGTGTGAGGGAAAGACAAGCTTTAAACCAAAGCGTCGACATTTTAATACTCTGCATGGCATAGTACAGGAAATGTGTTTTCTGAATCTGAAGGAATCGGATGAATTTGTTTTGGCCTATAGAGGGCAGCAATGCACATAAAAAATCTAAAAGTTCTTATAATATTAAAGCTTAGATAATAATATAAATATATACAGTCGACTCCGCTTAATTTGACCGGTTAAAGGGAGCAGTCGATTTATTGGGAGAAAAAAAGTACAAATCAAATCTCATAAATGCAAAATTGTGCCGCTTTATAGGGGCAAAATGGTCATGTACCAATTAACTGTCAACTGTAATGTAATGTATAAAATAATAATTCTAAATCTAACGTATCATATTTTAACAACATAATATTTTTGAATAATATTTTCTAATCTATTCTTTCACTCACTGTACCGTAATTGTTGGACTACAAGGCGCACCAATAATAACTGTCTATTTATAATAGTCCTAATATTTATTATCTACACAATAATGGAGATATTGTTCGAGATTTTAAAGTGCACAGTTACGTTTTTTATTTTATTTTAAGGCACAATCTTAGAGCCTGGAAATGTTCAGGGAAAAAAATCTAAGAAACAAGAAGCACCGTCCATCACATAAATGAATGAGAAGAAGATGTGATGAGTAAAGCACAAACACACAGTTAACAGGAGGGGAAGTGAAGGGCACAGACGGAGGCAAACACTGCTAATGGTGGTGAAGGTTGAGGGAAGTGCAGTCTTTCTTTCTACTGACCTTGAATTCACAAACAATTTTAGCACAGAGACAGAGACACACACACACACACACACACACACACACACAGACAATTTATTGGACGCATTTATCTAAAATCAATTCCGATGTATTTCAGAAGCAACCTCAAGCTTTTCCTGGGATTCAAACCCACAACCTTGGTGTTGTAAACACCAACAAACCAAAGGAGGTTAAACTAGAAGTTAGACGAAAAAACTCCATGAATACATTTTTTAATGATGTAATTAATAATGCATCTGGCTGTGTGCTTGGCTAGTTCAGGGTGTTGGCCTGACTTTGGACCAGGATGCTGAGATAGCGATGGCTTGTTTAGGAAAGCGATTAAATGGCTGATGGATGCTTACTTGTGCACCGTGACTTTCTTTTTTATTTATCGACGCTTTTCTAGTAGTCAATCTCTCATATTAAGTTCAAAAGTATAGATGCACACTGGAAACCGGAAACTGTAGAAATCAATGTGTGCAAAAAAAGCATAATTTTACAGGGCTTGAATTTTCTCTTTAGAGACTCTGTATAGTCTGAATAACACACAGGCGCGCGCGCGCACACACACAAATGAAAATGGATTGACAAATCCATGTGGCTCAATATACAGAGAAAGCGAAAGACACAGCAAAAATCCCATGTTCAAAATCCCATGTAATGTATTGGACTCAATAAAATAATAATAATAATAATAATAATAATATTACATGACTATATTTGTGTAACATCATTGCAAATACAATGCATTGTAACAATAATTAGTGTGTTTAACCTACTTTATAAATACAAAATCGATACCTTAATACAATATAATTTTAGTTTCATAAGAATAACCATTTTACGTTTTAAAATATTAATATTTTATTTAGTGTGAAGTTAAAGTTATTTTTTAAAGATAAAAAGCCAGAAATTATAGTTAAAATTCTCCAAAGCCTTTACTTGTACAGTGTAAAAATAATATTCATAATCTCATCTCTTCTAAAGCGCATATCAAGAAAGCTCATGCGATCTGACTAGAAAAACTAGACATGAAAAATCAACTCATTTGGGAGACACACACACACACACCATCACCACACATTAGCCACACTGGGGACACCATCAAATCCACACACAAACCCATCTGAACATCCATATAACATCCGTGAAACACACTCCAGATGAGGTCAAACACACTCGCAGCTCGGACTGCAATAAGTCTGTTTGGTTTTCCATACGTGCTACGGTAGAGAGACAACAGATGTTGCTTAAAATAGAGTTCAGCAGAGCAATTATCAGTTTAAATGGCCGTGTCCGCTGCGAATGAACCATCTGCCTTTGCTCCATAAGCTAGAAAGAGCAGGTTTAGAGTGAAGCTGCTTCTCTGCTTCTGGTTTAATACTGACTGATGGATTATGAGGCTGGTTGTGATGCCCACCAGAGCAAGTGAGAGAGAAGCCGAAAGACGTGCGCTGGAATATGGCGGCTATTGTTAGGAAGCAGAGCGAGGGGATCTAGTCTGTGGTGAAGTCAGCAGGTTGCAGATGATGCATTAGCCTCCTGCATTAGCGCTGCCAATCATAATCTAATTTCCTGTGCTAGACTCCAATCTGGCGCAGGCCGCCACACAGACAAAACAACAACAGCCGCACAACTGACACCAACATAATAATAAATTATAAATACACAACTATATGGATAAAAGAAAGGCTGAACATTTTTAAAATACAAATATTCCATTTAAAAAATGTATTTTTACCAACTGGACGTTGGGCCCACTGATTACATATAATAGGAAAACGCAATGATATAGGGAATCACACAGAAAGAACCTGTCCTGGACTCAAGAATGAGGCCGGTTGGGGTCTTTCTGTGTGAGGTTTGAGACTTTGTCCCGGGGTCTCCATTCCCACGGTCCAACAACATGTGTATAAGAGGATAGTATATAGACTATGAGGGAGAGTGATTATAAACGTCTATGCGTCCCACACTATGATTGGTTGGCTACCCATCAAGGATGTGTATGTAGCTCCCCATGACCCAGAAAAGGAAGATGATGTTTAAAAGATGAATATACTAATATTCCATGAGTATATATATATTATATTTTTCTTTGTTACAATATTGTAAACAGTCTGAAATTGACTATTACATTGACTACTCTTTATGTTTTAAGTGCATAAAAAATATTCAATTTAATCAATTATTGTACATATTTATAAATATATATACTGTACACATTACTATACTATATAAATATACTTGCATATATGTATACATACATCTATCTAATAATATGTGAAATATTTATTATTATATTTAATCTACTACTTTTTACATATTATAATGTATTATAATAAATGGAAAAGTACGCTGTGGCGGCCCATGACAAGGGAAAAGCCGAAAGAGAAGCAGTAGTAATGTATTATAATAAAATAACTAAACAAAAACAAACTAACTAATAAATAAATAATAGATTTTTTTTTAATTTTGTGCTCATTTTCTAGCTGTTTCTAGCTGTTTTCTGGTTTGCATGGTGACTACATGACTGTGAGAATGACCTTGAGCATTTAGACACTTACACCCCCCCAATGTACTGTGTGTTTGGGCAGAGATAAACAGCCCATCATATATTACACAAAGAGGAACACACACACACACACACACACAAACACACAAGGAAGGGGTGGGGCAGAGGGACATAAATAGATAGAGAGAAAAAGAGAAAGAGAGAGTCAGGTCTAATAGGAACAAAGAAGGGAAAAGGAGACAAAAGAGACTGGAATAAAAGAGATATGAAGAAGAGAAAAAAATTAGATATGAAAAACAAGAGGACATGGTGAACGAGAAGAAAAAAGAGAGAAAGCAACAGAAAAAAAGAATAAAGGAGAAAATAGGGGAAAAGGTAGAAAGAATATGAGAAAAAGATAGAATAAGAGAACAATTAAAGTGAGAGAGTCTGAGAAAGTCACAGTGGGTGTGTGTGGTGTGTGTGTGTGTGTGTGTGTGTTGTCTCACTGGTTTCCAGGTAACAATGTGTGTCACAGTCGTGTATGTGGGTTATCTCGCACATCCAGCAAGGAAACCAAAAGTTCTCTTTACTAGAAAGATTCTGCCAGATTAAACAAGATTAAATCATCAGCATTTCTGCAGGTTTCTCTTTAGAAGCTGGTAAAACATCCTCTCCCAGCAGAGCCAGTGATTTGTGCTCGCCGCATTCTAGCAACAGACGCCATGCACGTCCGTCTTGTTTTCATCTCGAGTGAGTGTGAAGACACAAAGTCTGCGTGAGAAATCTTACCGCCGACATCAGAGCTCCTCATTGTCAGCTCGTATGTCAGGTCTGTGAAACAAAAGAGAGGATAGAAGAGTGGTCCGGATGAAAAAGAGGGAGAGGGGGAGGAGATCAGATGTTAGACGGGTTGCACGTTACCTCACGCTACTTTTAATGACAGCTGAAGATCACATGACACATGACATCACTTAAAAGTGAGAAGTGCACGCTAAAATAAACCATTTATATAAACAAATAAAGTAAAACACTATTGCAGTCTAACAGGCCAGTACTTAAATTAAATTTTCTCTTTAAAATGTTCTCTTTTAATTTAGTCTCTAAAATACACTTTTTATGTGGATCTGCATTATATTTGTAATTAATTTTAAATACATTTGATTTGAATTTAATATTTATTTTTTAAATCTTCCAATAATATCATAATGTAACAACACAATGTAATATAATTTAATATGATATAATATTGATATAAATATGTAAAGTATAAAGCCACAGGTCTGATGTGAAAAATACATTAGAGTTATATAAGATAAAAGTACACATTTATAAAATGCGCTTTGAGACAGTTGTAACTGTAAAAAGCGCCTTACAAATGCACTGAACTTGAACTTAAAATAATCGTATATAATAATTGTTACGATCCTGGGGTTTAGCTCCCCCTGGTGGCGGCCCAGGATAATTGACAGTATCTATTAGACACGGCAGCTCATCTTCCTTCGCGACAGGTGTACCTCATCACCATGAGATACTTAAGGGATCGCGGAGGGAGCATGAGCTGCCGGTTATACTTGGTCATGAGATCGGTGAGAAGCCACGTCGGCTTAGCTCACATTTATGTTTGTGGTTTAACTTTGAGTTATTCTTCTTCTTCACCTGGTTCATGGAAATGGACATTAAAGCCTCGGTTTGAACTCCGGCCTTTTCTTAGTCTTCATCGGCGTGACAATAATATAATAAATGATATAATAAATATAGTCAAATATTTTAAACCATAAAATAATGAACACAAGTTATTGATATATTACTGATTTTTAAACCAGTAAATAATAACAAAAAAGTTCAATAATAATACGTATACTGTATATATTAAAAAACAAAAGTAAAAAATATATATATTTTTAAATTATATTAGTATTATTTTAAATAAATCAATATAATAATATGCAGCGCACCGCTGCAAGAGTCATAAAAGTTTGTAAATATTATAGTTATGGATTATAAAAGACAATAAGGGTACAGTAGAATCTACAGTATGGCGTGTTGGTGTCACCTGTGCAGTGCTGCTGAAGGCGGCGGATCTCCGCGTGGAGACCTTTCAGCGTGGAGGCGTGATCTTGCTGCAGGAACAGCAGGTTCTTCTGTGCGCTGTGGAGCTGGTTCTCCAAGGTCACACTCGCCGAGGCCATGATGATGAGCCACAGTCAAACACGCATGCATAAGCAAACACAGTCCCTCACACACACACACACACACACACACTCCTGTAAACACAAGAAGAACGACAAAAACGCTTCACAAAGTGGGAGTGAGCATCACCGCGTCTCACCAGTAAGGCAAACGGCAGCGGATGAGAGTAGTGCTTTACTCACGAGGACCGTTTTACACAGACCACATGATTGATTGTAATGGTTGTATGTGAGTCGGACGTGTAACGTCACCCTCTGCAGACAGTGTCTCGCGCTCTGGCCATTACTAAATGAGTCTGAGAGAAGCATTAGCCACTCTGGAGACTTCATCAGACTCGGCCATTAAATTACAGATGCAAATTTAAACAGCTTTGCGCAAAAGCTCTACAACAACGCTGTGTGCGGGTTGAACGCACGCTTGTTAATGGACTATACTTTAGCATAAATGTGATTGGAATGTTTTTTAAAAAGCTATTTTTGTGTACTGTATGTATTGTATATGGGAAACATAGTGTGTGTGCATGATAGATCACCTTAAATTAAGTAGTTTTTTTTTATTATTCAAAAAATGCACAACACCAACATATTAATTTATTTAAACGTCATTAATAATCAAATATAAAGTTGCAAAACGTGCATACTTATGTATACACCCACACTCACATACTCTCACACACAAACACACACACACACACACTGATATTATCAATCTTGATAATAGTTAAAAAAATCATTTTCTAAATATGAAATAATTGGAAAGCCAATTAGCTATTTAATAAAATAATTTTGAGAACAACTTTATTCACTGTCCACATTAACCCTCTTAAAAGCTAAAGTACAGTAACCCTTAAGTTACTTAGTCAGTCACTGGTTCCATAGGCATGTAAGGTTATATGCTAAAGGTCAGTGAGACAGACGGTCAGATTTCACTCTAGTGTGTGTGTGTGAACTCAGGACAGGCGACAGGAAACTGAAGTAAGATGACAGGTTAACTCAGAAGAAAACCAACCGAGACACACACACACACACACACACACACACATCTATCTGATGCTGTTTGGATATGACAATCTCTTCCCCGAATCGACGTCTGTCTCAGAAGACAATGTGCTATATTTAGCTCTAATGACCGTATAATGGCACGTGGTTACGTAATGCCTCTCAGACGAGGAGCGGCTGCAGAGCGTCTGCGCAGATGTGCAAGTATCGATCTGCGAGTGGGAGTGGAAGAGACCGGGGCTGCTCTGATTTATTGTTTTCCTATAATGTTTGATATCTTCTCCCTTGTAAAATGTATGTGAAGCTTCACGAAATGCTGATGATGAAAGAGACTAAATGTGGCAGAGGTGTCACTCTGAATGTAGGCATCAACATGCCTATATGTAATCTGTATCTGGGAATACATTTTTTGAAAATATCAGCTTTGTGTCGACAATCTGTGTTCCCAAAGGAATTAGGATTGGAATAATGTTGTTATGGTTCACGTTACATTACTGCATTGAATGAAAAGTAGATATTTTCATTCAGAGAAAAGCCTTACTTTTTCTAAACAAAAAATAAAAACTCAACAAAACAATTTGCACAAACTACTGATCTTAAATATAAAGCGGAATGTTAATTAATGTATTAATGTTAATGTTACATAAACATAATGTTAAATAAACATAAATCAACAAATTATAAATTTCTATAGTTATATACATTTATAGTTATATACATTTATATATAACCCAACCACTGTATATTCCTATGCACCTGTATATTTCTCATTACTTCACCGTTTATTTCCATTAACCTGTATATTTCTATATCCTATATTTATTTGTATCTTATTTGTAAATATACCTTATATGCACTTCTGGTTAGATGCTAACTGCATTTCATTGTCTCTGTACACGACAATGACAATAACGTTGAATCTAATATAATCTAATAAATGTGTTAATATGTTTACATATAAGTTTATAATCCCTTTAAGGTTTGGGAGTTTTAATTATTAAAACTCAAGAATTATTTTAAAGCAACATATTATTTGTACTGTATGCACTGTAAAAAAAAAAAACAATATGCAACCTTCATTAATATGTATTAATCATGAGAGGTCACACTCTCTTGATTAATGCATACTAATGAAGGTTACATATTGCTCAGCCCTACAGAACTTGCTAGACTTTTACTATCCATGCCAACACTGAAAAAATAACACGTTTATTTAAAACAATCCCCGAAAAAAATGTGGACAAACCTTTTATTTTTTAAGTTATATTCCTTGTTACGATTCCATTAAATGAGCCTTGTTATGCGATTTTATGACTGCAGTAAATTTTACTTAAAAGGTTTGTGTAAATAGTTACATTTGATTAGGCACATTTTTTGTCACAGTGCTGAGACAAAGCAAAAATGTCCGGTGATGCTTCAAAGCAGCTATTCAGCGCATCGTTTAAATGCTTATAGTGAATTATACAATAATATAATAATAAAAACTTCATTCAATATCAATAATAATATTATTATCAATAATATAGGTGCAAAATAACAGTAATGCAGTGAGCAAATGCATCACTGCAAATCATCACAGAAAAGACTGTTCTAGAATAATACATTTCTAATGCAGAAATGTATGTTAGATCTTGAAAATAATGCCTATTTTATTATATTATTAATAATATTAGACTGCAGATTAGATTAATTTCAGTTTGATAAATACAAATTAGCCCAAATCAAATAAAATGCTTTTTGCCACCTGACAGAAGCTACAGATATATGTACAAGTTTATAACTACGACTAACACGACGACTTCTGAAATTAAAACACAACTGAGAAAAATAAATCCTTTGTGTGCATTACAGGATGCATTAAGCACAGAATCACAAAACTCGTTCCTACAGCTAAACTAACCACAGCCCAGATAAAACCAGAGTAATCTATCTAAAAAAGGAAAGTTTGTAGTGTGAAGAGCGGAATCTCATGAAAAGCCTATGAGCATGAATGAGTAATGCTGGGCTGTGCTGGCGGCGGATAGAAGACCGACTCGGCCTCGTGTCCTTGTATTAATTCACTTGCCCTTTTCTCTCCTCGTGTGTCTCCCTTTTTCCTCCATTGTCTCCGTTTCCTCTCATCTATATCATACACTGCATTTCAGTAGAACCGTGAAGAAAGATGCTTCAGTTATATGGCTTTTTAAATGAGCTTGACGTGAATTTGTCACTAACAAAACTCAACTTTGATAAATAGATGTCAATTTGAATTAGTTTTTGCTTTAAATAAACAATCTGTTATGCGCTATCAAGGGGCATTTTCAGTCTTATTGAGGAGTATTTTGAGAAATAATGTGGTTCAGCTAGAGTTAAATAATTAATATAAAAGAACACACTTAGTCTGATTTATGTTATGGAATGCTTTTAAAAGAAAGACATCCTTTGTAGCCCTGCTGTAAATCCTGGGAAACCACAGCTATTATTGTTAAAGAGCTACACAAGGTATTCAAAATTATCTAATGCACATTCAGCACAATTTTGTTTAAAACGGAAAGTCATAATGCACTGCTAATATACATTACAGGTTCTTTTAAGGAATTTTTGAGTTTAAGACAGACCTGAACTATTGTATTCAAATGTCTCCTATGGAATAAATATAGGACAACTTTATTGTCTATGGGATTGACAACAACTGGGAAGTAAATGCACAAAAAGTCACAAAAAACGTGACCGATCTCACGAAAGCAGAGAATATTGGACTATTTCCCAAATTGTAAAATTGTTTGGAAATTAGCTCTGATTATTTTACAACATAATTTTCTTAAGAGTGACATCATTCTTTAAAAGGACATTCTCTAAGAGTGACATCATCGTCATAGAGCGACATCATTATTTTAGAGTGACAACACCCTCTTAGTGACATCATTGTCTTAAGTGACGGTGTCCTTTTAGATAGAAATCAGTCTATGATGTTCATTATTACACCATAAACAAACATTTGGCATAAACATGGTTGTTCATCTCAAATTCCAAATCATCTATTGGCAGCTATTTGCCAGTGTTTGACAACAGCTGAAGGGCCCGACACAACAAACAAAGCCTTCTATTCATCAACACTCATTACCCAGTCTACACACACACACACACACACAATTTTAAAAGCAAACCCCAACGTGTATGTTATTTATAAATCCATGACACAGCATCGTCTTGGCATTTAAATGGGCATGAGAGTGCAAACCCATCACCTTTAAAACCCAATATCGATCAGCTCACCCCGAGGCTCTGGTTAAATCACTGGCGCCAAAGCACTATCCATCCTTCAGAAGTGACACTCCTCATCATACCTGACTACTCACTCTCTCATTCCTCCTCTAGGACTCATTTATAGCCTTCAAAGTGCTGATGCTGACATGTGCTGTGATCTCACAAATGCTGGTCTTTACGGTCATGGGCGTGAGGCTCCAGACAAAAGACCCACCCTCATACTATCTCATCTGTCTCCTCTTCACTGCCCTCCATCCGGTCCCTGCATTAATACTTAATACGCTGCAGCTTTACATGAGACTACATTTGTTGTTATACTACCGACTTCAATGATGTTGTAAGAAAACAGCTGTCACACCCATATCCAGAGGGTTTCTCCGATTAAACAGGTCTATGTGCCCCAACAATTCGGACCGTTATTTTGCAACGTGATTTTCGTGGCAGATTCTGATTGGCCAGTGCACATCAACACACGCACGTGAGATCGTCTGAGGACGACCGGATCATAAACGCCACCTGCATTGCGGAGACGGCAACAATATACGAGACAAACAAGCATCTTAACGTAATTATGACTGAAATAATGTTAGTCTTCACCTCCAGCTATTGCTGTCCATAACTTTAAACGAAAACAACAATTGCAATTACGATTCAAACCAATGTCGCATTCAACCAAACATACAAAATACAAAAACTGTATTATATTACGGAGTATATTATATATTTAGACACAAGTAAAATGCGACATGCACTTTAACAGTCACACATTTTAAAACGCCATGATAATATCACTTTATTACACCTTCAAAGTAGCATAACGGTGTTTCTGTCCAAACCTCACAACAAGCTCAAACAATGACGCCTCGCTTAAAACAATCGCGTCAGTGTCGTTAAATAAAATCGTGAAACGCGTCGGTTTATAATAAATGAACAATCAGCTGCTGGACCGAGAGCGAGCGGTCAGGTGCAGAAGAGATGCCCCTTCTGGCGCATTTACACCGGGAGCGGAACGCAAAGACGCCGGCCGACACCTACCGGAAAGACGCGCTGAGATATAACGCACGTCTGAGGCTTAAAGAAGACGCTTCCGCCGTCTGGACACTGAACCAGCAGTGTTTTCGTCCTTGCTGGGGTCAATATGGGCTTCTTCTTCTTTCTGGCAGGGGCAAAGAGTGAGACAGTGTGAGAGAAAAGCGCTCTGTTTGTCATCTCCCGGAGATACAGCGTTAAATAAAGCGGTGCATGCCGGGAAATGGAGGAAAACGCGCGAGCGCTTCGGCGCAGGTGCAGCGCACGTACACAAGTCGTAATAACGTTAACCGGGAAATCCAGGATATATTTATCGACTGTCCCACTGATGTAATGCACAGATGTAAAATGTTTTTTTCTTAATTACAGTGATTTTTTTTGTACACATTTACAATAAAAAAATGTAAAAAAATGTCCCAATAATAATAACAACAACAACAATAATAATAATAACAAATATAAATGCATTATCGTTTTATACTTTTCTCATATTATTATTTTTTGAGATTGATAATAATAATAATATGAATCCAACCCACACACTCACACACACAATTGGAAATTTGTCTCTAACAATTTTTAACTAAAGATCCTCTTTCTTTCAAAATACTTGCCACGGACATACTGTTCATCAATTACATTGGGTGTAAAACACACAATTTTTTGATCTGTTGAATGATCAATGACAAACATTCGGAACGCCAAGATCACGCTTGCTGTGTTTTTCCACAATGTACAATACGGGCCTGTGTTGGCTTGTGTCTGATCATAAGAGCAAGAGTGTTTTTCTGCCAAGATATAATCTCTTAGATTGGTCAAATTAGAACAAACTTCAAGTGCTGACTGGATTTTTCCCAAAAGGAAGATTCCACAACAAACTATAATGTGACTGAAGCCTCAGAACTGAAGCTTCAGTGAAACACAAAACAGACCACTGACAAAATGACTGCTTGTTTAAAACTTGAACCCTACACTAATTAGAGACAAACAAAAAAATATATATTAAGAACCAATAAAAATGTATACAAGTAAAGTTCTAATCTATACATACACACATATATAATGTTATAATAGATATACGTAGTATCCAATAACCAATTACAGTACGGCCATTAACCGGACGTCCACTAGAGGGCAACATTTTATCATTTCACATAAGCATTGAACCTGAGGAAAAATCATAAGATCTGAATAAACCTTTGAAAAACGACTTGGAAAGAAAGACCTGAACAAATCTGTATCTGATCCGTTTGATGTAATATCAACAAATTAAATGTAAATGTAAAATAGATTTGGCTAAAAAATACAAATTAAAACATCTTAAATTAAAACACAAATCATGTGTTTATGACGGGCAGCGCAACTTATTAATTTATGGTTTGTGTTTGTTTGTTTGTTTATTATGATGTGTGCAGTGTGTTATTGTCATGTTTGTTTATTTATTTAAATTTATTTAGATTATATACATTTCTTCCTGCTGTTGTTGTTGTTTTTGTGACATGAAATTTCCCCGCTGTGGGACTAATAAAGGCTTTTTAAATTTAATTCAATCTTAGGTAAGGCAAATATGAACATAAGAAATACATGCATACTTCTAAATATGTGTCATAGCAATTTAAACATACAACTTGGAAATTGTGTGCAGCATTTACCATTGTATCATGTAATTTATTTATAAAGTGCTTGTTACAGTGAATCTGTAGAAATGACCTTGGAATCCAAACGTGTTCTCTAATTCCAAACCTTTTCCGATCACTGCGAGAACACAGCTGGGAATTGTAGTTCTCTCTCTTTTTCCAAAGCTGCATTTAAAGTGATGAATTGCAGCGGTCCTGCTCCTGGACAAGTAGCGTTGAACTCAAAACACTGAAAATCAGAATTTACAACCCCAACGATGAACCGAGGGCAATAACGGCTGAAAATGAAATAGCAGTTTTCTCTTGAGATTTCATCGCTGGACGTTTCTGAGTAGAGTTGACCTGGATTAAAAACCTTCTGATGTCTTTTTATTTTAGGATGGCTAAAAGCCCAGAAGCCTGGAAAGAGCAGAAGATGAAGAGAAGTGTCTGATGGACGGCACAAACATTCTCTTCCCGTGCTGGTTACAGAAAAGGTCAGTGTGTTTTATTTATGCGTTATAACAGGTCAATAGAAAAGTTCAGAGAGGAAGAAGAACTCTCCCAAATCAACACAAGAAAGCAGTGCACTGCTCCAAAACACACTGAGCCAGAGTAATGAAAGCATGTGCGATGTTGGTCACGTTTTAGCACCAGCAAACACACACACACACACACACACACACACACGGCTGGTGAGCAGTATGGCATTAGTTGAATATATGTCTGTAAATGCACTCAGTGTGTCAGTCCCTGAAGCGATTTCCAGACATTTTGGCTGAATGTTTTTCGAAAATGTCGCGGTTTAGCTCTCATCAGCTATTCCAACCATGCCAGAAGCGCGCAGGTCATGCATCTGTCGTGAAACCCAGTAAATACTTCAAACTCTAAAATAGAATACTTTTGTACGCTTTGCATTATGATGCACATAGCAACACACGCACACAAACACACACATTTTTAAGCCGCAGAGGTGTAGAGTACCTGAAATCCATACTGGAGTAGAAGTATGGATATCTTACTGTAAAAATTACTCCATTACTAGTTTCTATTTTCAAGACAACTTGAGTAAATTTAATAAAAAGTTAAATCTCATTTTAAACAAATCTTAAATATTTTATGTTAAATGAAATGTAACACCTTGATGTTTCAAAATGGCAGATTTCAAAATAGATAAAAAAGAAGAAAATGTCAGTGAACTGTGCTAATTCACGTTCATATGATTTAGCTCATAAATAGCATTCAGTACCTTCTACATCCTGTAGATGGCGATATCGCCTCGTCCATCCAATACATTAACCGCAGTATAAAATATGGCGACTTGTCGGGCACAATCACAATGTACCGAGTAACGATGTGTCTATTCAACTGTAGTGGTGTAAAGAGACAACTCAATTACATATGTAGTCAAGTATAGAGCTTGTATTTTTTATGCTCAGCACAAGTACAAAGTAGCAAAAATACTCAATTCAAGTAACAAAGTTCATTTACTCAAGTACTTTCCACCACTGTCCAGCCAAAGTCAGCACTTTCTCGAAACAGCCTCATAAATACGAGGTGTGATTCACAGCTCAATGAAAAGACTCACTCAACCCAAGTCTGGACTGTGAGAAAAACGTTTGTGTCTCAAGTAAAGAATCACGTCTGCTGTGCTTCAAACCACTAAGAGCGGGTTAGTGATGGCAAGCCAATCTGCCTAGACCAGTTACGTCTGTCATGGTTCAAATCTGATCTAGGTTTGGCTGGTAAATCCCATGATGCCGTTGGGGAGGGAGATGGGCGTCGGCCAAACCCCGTTTTAATTTACAGCTCCCACGCGCTGACATGCTGCCAATACCCACCGTTTTCAGGTAGTAATAATCTTACAGTTGTTATATTGGAGTTGGCACAATCGAGCGTGAAAACCGTGACGCTAATTTGATTTTCCAACACTTTTTTTTTTCAGTTCTTCATTAAAAAAGGGAAGTCATAATCACTTCAAGATCGAATTCAATGTGTCATTTATTTGATTATTTCAAAGCCGGCGCACTTGCCAACGTACGTATTCACGGCCACCGTATTCAGCAGCTCCACAATGAGGTTTTTCAGTCGGGCTTTTCTCATTACTAAAGGCCTTATAAAACGTTGTGGAAAGAACTTTGACAACCAAATAGTCAAATTCATTTTAATATGGTAACATAACATCAATCTGCACTGTATAGTCTCTTATCCTCCAAACTATCCCCAATAAATGATTAATTAATCCTTATAATCTGCCATTTTTAGGTCACAGCTGGGGCAGATCCCAGTGAATCTGGGCCGAGTGGGACACACACATTGGATTGGTGGCCAGCCAGCCAATCACAGAATAGGACACACACTTTCACACTCCGAGTGTGTGGGCTAGAGCCCAGTTGTCATGAATGCACGTTTTTAACTATTGGAGGAAAATGGTATGTGTGTGTGTGTTCATAGAGAGAGAGAATATGAGGAGAGGATGAGAAATAGACACGACGGACGGACGGACGGACGGACGGACGGACGACGGAGGAGGGAGGGAGGGAGAGGGAGGGAGGGAGAGAGAGAGAGAGAGAGAGAGAGAGAGAATGTAATAATTATGGCTCAGATTAACGCAAATGAAGCAAACCCTAAAACCGAATCACTTAGAATATTAGGATTGCTGGAGAGTTACTTTAACACATCTTGAAACACACTTAATATTTCTGGAATGTTTGATGTATAGCACAGAGGGGGAAGAAACTGCTGCATATTTTGATGTGAAAAGAAAAATGTGTACTGGCGCAAAACTTGTTGTTGTACAGCTAAAAAAGCACTCTAAGCCAGTGTGTGCTCAAACAAAAAAAAATGTATGTACTGTATTTAATTAAAAAAGGAATAAAAAAGGATATCTAATATATCAATTTATGTGATTGACAGCTTGTAGACAAAAAATTGGGTTTAACAAAAGGAGATTCAGATTAAGATTAAATTCAGTGACAGCAGGTGAAAAATTAAATGTCTCCTTTTCACAAAAGAAGACAACAACAAAGTTCCCTAGAAGTAAATCAAACATGGTCCAGCATCCATCCATCTTCTAAACCGCTTCTTCTCTTTCTGGGCCACAGTCGAAGCCAATCTGAGAAACTCTGGACCTGAAGCCAGGGTCAACCAATCACAGACCGGGACACAAAGACACACATTTACACTCTCACATCTTCTGGACATATTTTTTTGGCCTCTGGGAGGAAAACAAAAACCCAGTGCAAAGCCAAACTGACATGCAAACTCTGCTCCGAGCAATCCCAACCCAGCTGTTGGATTATATTTATGTTTCCAACTTTTTTCTTCAATTTTTTAAAAAACACATTGAACCAAACATTATGAAGAATGCAACTTTTGCTGTCACCGGTCATTTAACAAGCTTATTAATTTAGTTTAGACATGTTTTGATATACAGTTGTTTCCGAGCGTGAGTGAGTGAGTGAGTGAGTGTGTGTGTGTGTGTGTGTGTGTGTGTGTGTGTGTGTGTGTGTGAGTGTGTCCTAGAAATAACTATTGCGGCTTGAACCTGATAGCAACATGAAGAGCGCCTCTGATTGGTCAGATGAAGCCTGCAGTTGTTTCTGGAGCCAGAAGTGGATTTTCTCTTGTCACCAAATGAGCAGGACACAGCTGCTTTACTCATGAAACAAAAGCGGTGGCAAAAGTCAGGCAAATAAATGCACTGGAGAACTCTACGGGTTAATCCCAACTATTTTAACCATTTGGCTAAACTTTTTGGCCATTAGTCTTTTTCATTAATACCCCTCATCATGTTCAGACCAGATGTGGAGGCAAACTTCTCTCTCTCGCTCTCTCTCTCTCTCTCTCGCTCTCTCTCTCCCTCTCTCTCGCTGTGGTGAGGTATGGAAAGTATTTGCCGGGTTCCTCTGAGGCCCGTGCAGCTGGAACACACAGGGAGGAAAGATAGAGAGATACAGCACACGCACTGGAGAGATGAAGATCGGGAAACCGTGTAAAACGTTGGACAATATGAGACCAAGTGCCTGGAGATCAGATGGTTTCACGTGGTTCTGTTCTGGCTGTGAATGAATGAATGGATGTGCAAATTTTTCTTTTTACATTTGCCCTGTTGGTTATAAAGTGCAAGTCATAACTACTGTCTATGATTTCAAACTCAAACTCTGTTGAGTTTGATTGATTTTAAATCTAAATATTTCATCAATTGTTGTTCTTTCACAGCTCAATTTTATGAAGGATTTTATCTATCTTTCATTCTCTCTGTCTCTCTCTTTCTCTGTCTAGCTCTCTTTCTCTGCTATCTCCCTATCCCTCTCTTTCTTTCCCTCTCTTTCTTCCTCTCTCTCTTTCTCACTCTATATCTCTCCATCCGTTCATCCATTTATTCATCCATTCATTCTTCAATAATCTATTAAATAACTTAGTTTATTTTTTTGTCACCAATCTCTTTTTAAAGTTTAAATTAATTTAATAATGAATCAATTGTGACAATTTTTTTTTTTTGAGAGATGTTCATCAAATTAAAATTTTACAGAGGTTAAAGTCTAAAGTAGAATTCCGCTTAGGGGATTTCACAAACCTTGACATTCTTTTGCTCGTCTGTTTGTTCTGTTAAAGGAATATCAGAGGACTTTCCTTCTTTTTTCTTTTGGTAAAGAAGCAGATTGAAAATGATCTCCATATTTATTAGAAAAAGAAGGAACAATACAGATGAGCTACCACTGATCTTAAACGGAGAAATGATTATGCCAGATCATCTCTCACAAAGACAATCCATCCATGTTCACGTAATAGTAAATTAAAAGACTGGAATCTGAAATTCCCCCCGCATGGCATGCAGCTGCTCGCCTCATACTGCAATGAATGATGGAGGCGGTTAAAAAAAAATACTCCACGGTAAGCAGAACAAATAGGTTGAGAGAGCCAAGCGGCCCACCGGGGCTATGTTCCGGGGTCCTACTGAAGCAGCCCGACAGACGTCCACTGTTTATTTGTAGCTCTTAGAGCTCTGGAAATCTGATCAGAGATCAGACTGATGAGGGTCAGGAGTTGGAAGAGCTAATCAGGGTCAAGAGATTCTTTTCCTCCCTCTGTGATCTGGAAATCTGCGCTTTTCTTTTTTTTTTTTTTTTTTTCCGAAAGTACACAAAAATAAGAAAATAGCCCAGGAAGCATGAAGCATGTAGATACCATGAGACTATTAAAGAAAGTAGGCAGATTTCAGAGTTCTTACAGTATAAGAACAGCTTTTACTGGAATCACATTTAAATGCCTTGCCGTTACAAAATACAGTAATAAAAAGAAAGTGGGTAGCACTTTTAATCTTATTTACCATATATAATCAAGCAAAATAATTTTTATCAGTAGAAGTACAGTTATAGTAATAGTCTCTACTATTATCGGTTTACAATGAAAAAAAAAATTGCTTGATCCAAAATGATTTATCGGTGAGAATTGCATATCTTCTCTACCAAATACACGTGCATGTTCTATTTTATTTAAGAATAATCAAGCGAAGTTAGTATCTTGCAACAGCAATAGTTGCAGTATTACATTAGTATCTCTAGTCTGAATGTTTTCGATAAAAATAATATATAAATATAATAAATATAGATATAATTTTTACATAAAATATATGTAATAAATTATACTTTAAAACATGAAACTAAAAATGTAAATATATAAAATATTATTACAATTTTTACACACATACATGTTAATAATAATTTAAGAATTGAAATACAACATATAATAATAATAATAATGTAATTATGATATCCTATAATAATACATTACTTCATTATATACATTTTGAATAATCATTTAATAATTATAATAAACTTTTTTTATTATTATTTGAAGTTATAAATTCATATTAAAAATGTATCACTAAATAAAAAAAAACTTATCAAAATTATTATCAGCAGTATCAATATTACATTATAGTACATATGAATGGTGTACAATAAAATAACACAAATTGTTCATATAATTATAATTACATAAAATATATGTAATATTTCTAAATTTGAAAATATTATACTTGAAAATGTTTATAAAATGTTCTTTTAAATCTTGTTTTTATTTTAAATATCAATGCAAATGCAGTGTTAAAATCATATTCTAGTGATGGTTGTGTCGGTGAGGTTCACTGGATCATGGTTTTGTTTAATTCTGTCTGGGAAAAGCACTCGCTTCATTGCCATTAAGAAACTAATTGCTCCAAACAGCCAATTCTTTATGCAGCCGTCACAACTGTCAATGCTTTTTGTGAAATAAAAAGCACATGACAAAAAACACGAACTCCAATTCAGTCAAACCACCCAAAGACGTTTGGAGTAATATACAACTTATTTAGAGTTTTGAAAAACCCTTGCTTTCGCAGATAATAGGTCATGTGTCATGTGCAGGATTTGACTTTTAAACGGCTCTTGGCAACGTTTGAGCAGTTTGGCAGCGAAAAAACTCTGAGTGAACCATAAAAGCTTAAAAATGTGAAGCAACACCGCCCGTGGTGAATTATGTTGTCATGAAATATAGAATGACAAAATTCGATTTGCATAGAGAATAAGCAGACTTTTCTATTTACTGCAGCTGAAGAGCCATAAAGTTCAACATTGGAGAGCAACATTGGTTCCATTCTTTCGTTCTTCAACAAGATCTGTTCTGTCTTTATGTGAGAGTTGTGGTCCAGCGGAGGGGAATTGGACTTGTGTCCAAGAGGTTACCAGTTCAAATCTCAGTCCGGGACATTGAGTAAGTGTTGACTGACCCCACAGCTTTAGGCTGCCCACTGCTCCGGGTTTGTGTGTGTCACATCACTAGATGGTTACATTTCAGAACAATTTCGATTTTGAAAACTCACCTTACTTTTTGCTTGTTTGTTTCCTTTGATGTATTCTGGGAAAGCCACTCTATACAGTGTCTACTCTTTTTTTCTTTTTTATTTCAATATTTCCTGTAATTATAAACGCCCATTTTTCCGTATTTCAAGTCAGGAGCAATCACAAATAAACGAAAACACGACGTCTTTAAGCAGCGGCACGCGTGCTAAATAACGATCTGTAGGCAGACGTGCAAGTTTTTATTGGCTCAATGACAGAAATAATTAAGATTTTCCACGCCGCGACACTTAACAGGGACAAAATAATACTAACATATATCATAATAACAGACACAATCAAAACGCTCGGTCTGCTAAACAGGGGATAATAATCCTTCACTACGATCCTCTTCACACGACGTCGGAAAGAGATCGACGGGCCTCTGTGGACCGGCAAATGCTCTTGGGGTTGGCTGAGAATTGTGGGAAATGAAGTTCTGATCACTATAATCGATCTTTTTTTATTTATTATTCAAGTAAAAAGATATCTAAATGATACGAGTCACAAGTTAATCTTGTTAAATAAAGAAAAAAATTGTATACGTTTATGAGAAAATTAACCAGAAATGTAAAAAAACAATGTTTTTTTTTTTTTAAAACCAGGGGGGTACTTCTTTTAAATATGGCATTTATAATTAGCTGTATATGTATTTATATTTATATGAATTTATATAGTATATATAAGTAATGGTCTGCCTTATGCTGCATTTCTCCAGTTTTCTCTGGATTACAGGAACTCCACTTGCAGCATTCAGGAATGTCCAGTCTTTTTCCTTTTATTTTTTTTTCTTCCTTTCTTTCTGTCTTCCTGTCTGTGGGAGCGAGTGGATCTTGCTGGGACAGTCATGTGCCGTATGTAAACACCGGAGAAAATGTTTGCACGTTCCACTCATGGGCTATAGAGGTTGGTCTCGTCCGCTTTCAGGTCTTTAGACTCAGGCTGCTCATCTTTTAACACAAGTGTCCAAGGAAAACAGGAGAGCCGTCTTCAGCGAGCCGACTGCACCACACAGCTATTTTCCACATCCAGTGGTGTGGCCAGACCAAATACAGAACAGAGGGATTTGGTCCTTTCATCCAAGGGGGTGATTTTGTGCAGTAAGTGGAAGAACATCGAGGTAAAGTGAGACTGATGAAAAGAAACAATCAACAGGCTGCCATGGCTGTTTCGGAAAGTGTCTTTTGTGAGTCAATCATTCTCCGTGAGCCAAAGGCCTGACTTTTTTAAAATAAGTTATAATCTTATTTTGAACTACGAAGCAAGACATTACTACAGGTATGTGTACTTAGCAAATCGACCTGAAAATGATGAGGACGGCTACAGTAATGATCATTTGATTTTTTTTATGCAATTAATCATCAGTAATAATCCAGTATTTCTTCATTTCGCCACATGCATTAATGTGTAATCTGCTTTTGCATTTCATCAATAACACTTGTTTTCTCAAAATTACAAATTGACTTACTGGTCGGAAAATACAGTGCCAGCCACTGTTTGAAGGCCGCTACAGATTCATCTAATCCGTGCCATGATTTCATAAATTCAGACAAACGTTTTTGATAAATGATAAAATATTGGTAATACTTGTATGAAAAACAAGTCACACAGCAGTTGTTTAGTTAGCATTTTGGCAAACGTTTATAAAGATAATGATATAATGATATACCGCCATCTTGAATAGACGCCATCAAATCCCTGAGAAATCGGGATTAGGAAAAAGTTTTAAGTTCAAGTTCAATGCATTTGTAGGGCGCTTTTTACAGTTACAAATGTCTCAAAGCTCATGTGTATAAAAAACAAAGATTGTTGCATTTTATTCATTTCCTCTAGCTTTTAGAGGACGTTGTTCTCTGGGATCACGTGGAAAACGGGTCACGTGTGAAAGGAGTAAAAGGAAAGAAGAAAAGCCATGCATAAAGCAATTTATATGTTCCCAGCGTGGTGAGTGAAGTTTTCGTTTACAAGTAATTTTAGTTAAGATATCTTTGTAAAGATCGCTATTTCTGATTGCCGTCATAGCGCCTACATGGCAAACATTTCATACATCCTTGTTATGTTGAAAAATTCGTTCAATATGTTGCATTTTGATGTTGTAACACATTTTCCAACTAGCTCCAAATGTGTATGGTGTGAGTTCTCACTAAAGTAATTCCAAAACAAGACAAACAAACTCCAAGTTAATGTCATCAGTTTACGGGTAACAATGGCTATGACCATGGAAATTCCGTACACCGCCTAGTGCTTTTAATATTTTGTATAGAAATATTTCGGAACTCTGGATTGTCACTAGATTGTCGTTATCTAGGACATTTGTAAATTGGCGTACCACTGTATCCACTGTATCAATTCCTCCAAAATTGCATTGTAATCCAAGATAGATTATTGCAGTGCTTGCTATCCGTAATCCCAACAAAGTCAGGACAAGTCAACTATTGAGAGGTGGAAATGGTGTTCAGTGGTGTCTATCTAGTTGTATGAGTCCTACATGATCGCTGATGGCTCTTTGTGGTTCTTCTGGTCCTGTAAGAAGAGTCTTCCTCAGCTTTATCCAGTATTGAGCTGTCTGATGGCCTGATGTGTGGTGTAGATGTCCATGATGGATGGAAGAAAGACACTGATGATCTTCTCAGCTGTTCTTGTTGTCCTCTGCGGGGTCTTACGGTCAAAGGCGTTGCGGTTCCCGAACCAGGCAGTGACGCAGCTGCTCAAGAGGTTCTCTGTGGTTCTTCTGTAGGAGGAATGGTGAAAGACAGGATTTCTTCAGCTTTCCCTGGAAGTACAGGGGCTGCTGTGCATCCTGATGTTGGCAATGTAGTCTGCTTTTGTTAGCCTCTGTTTTATTTTTTTTATCTGGATTCTTGCCTTGCTCTTGAAACGTTTACGTATGTTGATTTGCATAAGGATTGTCAATAAATGTTTCATTGATAAAGGGAGGATGAATGGATGGATGGACGGATGTACACACAAATAGAAAGCCTTTTTGTCAATGTGCACATACAATGCAAATTAAAAACATATACCATGATACTAACAGCATCTTACATTCACTAAGAGACATTTAGAGTACAAATGTACACAATGCGGTGCATGTAAACGGTGCAAAAATATTACAATACCTGCCTTGACAGCAGTAGTTGTAGAGTACACATTGAGGGCCATTGCATGCTAAATATACATTAGGGTAATAATATATGCGTCGGAGTACTGTCTAAAGATAACAGTAAGTAGCAAACAGGTTAAAGGGGTTTTGCAATATTGCACAGTGAGTGATCATATATGCTCTTCCCAATGTTAGTGCGTAAGTGTAGTTAAGTGAAGCTTATGTGAGTTAATTATGAGTAGGTTTGGACAATGACATTAACATGACGATGAAAATCACATTTACCACTGAGAAAATTTTGCTTTAAATATTCGTAAATATAGCACATGCGTAAAAAAAAAAGCACATGCTTAAACTCAGCAACCTGCTGTATTTACAACCCCGTTTTGTATTACCATTTTAAAAGTCCTATTAATCCAATCCAAAAACCCAATCTTGAAACATCTGCAACTGATTTTGTAGTGTAGAGTGTTATAAGGTTGAATGTCTTATGTTGAAATACGTCAACAACAGTTGACTTTGCTTCTTCCTAAACTGTTACCAAATCTTCTGAAAATCAAAGGACGTGTATCAACAATCATCCGACTGCTACTTTACCAAACTAACCACTGATGTTTAGACACACCAGCCTCTCACTCTCACCTGAGAACATATTCCATCATATCACCTCTGGCCTGTAGAGCCACTATCCTCTTGCTAAGAAAACTAAACCAGACCGCAAACTGCCGCTTACACACAGGCTGAGCTCCAACACGAGGCCCTGCTAGTTCACGTCTCAGCATTCATTTTACATTTTACATTTACATTTTACAAGGCTACCGTAATTTTCCGATTTGAGGCGCAATTGATATTCACCAAAAAGTAAAAAAAAACTGGTTGTGTGTTTTATAATCCCAAAAATATGATGATTAATTAAAAAAAATGTATGGTTTTAAATGGTCATATAGTCCAGTGCACCTTATACTCCAAATATTACGGTAATTGTGGTTACAAACTGCACTTAATTGGTAGAATTTTCTACATGCACCACACAGATTAATAACCAAATGATGTTAGATCTTAACATTATAGTAAACAAAGTATAAATTAAACGGTACTAAAATCTAGATGATTAAAAAACCATAAAATTTTGCATAGAATTTCAAACACGTAAAATGCTTTGTAAAATGAGATTGTAAACACAATAAACAATTGGGGAAAAAAACCCAGAAAAAGAAACATTACATAAATATAAAGCAATATAGAAATATAAATCATAGATATATAAATGATTAATGTTGGTAGATAAAACAGAAGCATGTCGAATTAATAAAGAATATGAACAAACATCTAACAGCAACTCTTACTTGCATGATTCTATTCTAATTGTGTGTGTGTGTGTGTGTGTGTGTGTGTGTGTGTGAGTGTGTGTTTGTGTGTGTTTTATAAGACATAGTACTATATTAAAAGAAAGCAAAAGCAAAAAAAGAAGACAATTCAAACGCAAGCCAAAAAACAGAGACAAAAAATGTAAACACGCATCACCAATCATATCACCAAGACGAATAGTTTATTGTCGCTTTAAGTGCATGAGCTAGGATTTCATCAGGGTCTGAATTCATTTCCTCTTCATTTTGATGGAAGCCACAAACGTGAATCTCGGGCAGGTTTGGATGGAAACTGTTTTATAAAAAGAGTCTTGTTAGTTTTTTCTCCCTGACTGACAGCTTGCCACCAACCCTTCCCTCGCACATTCATCAAAACCATTGCTACAGCTCTCAGAATAGCTTCTCTCATGCTCAAACTTCTGCTCCGAGCAGCTGGGACCGAGCCCTCGATGTGGGATATACCATAGAAAATAAACACTGTAAATTTTTACTGCCTGTTTGTGTGCAGGCTCCTGTCAGAGGCAGCGCTCCAGCGAACAATCGCTGCTTTGTGATAAGACTTTCTCTACGCTTGTGTGGAATAGAATAAATTGTTTAAAAAATGCAAGGTGTGTGTGTGTGTGTGTGTGTGTCAGTGATGTACAGTAAAGTACTTGAGTAAATATACTTTGTACTCTACATCAGTATTTTTGGCTACTTTGCACTTGTATAGAAAATATAAGCAACTTTTAAAAATATAATTATACAAAACTAAAATATAATATGTCACCCAGGTGCCACTCCTCTAGACTGCCCACTGCTCCGAGTATGCAGAGACAAATTTCCCCATTGAGGGATTAATAAAGCTCCAGTTATTGTTTCTGTAATCAATCAATCGAGTATCTGTACTCACTACTCCACTACATTTGAATGGACACCTTATGTTACTCGTTACATTGTGATTGTGTGCGACAAGTCGACATATTATTCCACCGCGGTTAATTTCTTCAGCGAACAAGGCGATATTGTCATCTGCAGGATGCTGAAGGAACTGGATGCTTTTTATGAGCTAAATCAGATGAACTTGAACACGTTTGACTGAGACTGACTTTTTGTTCGCTTTACATACATTTTGTTCTGTCAATTTGAAATATTGAGATGTTACAGACAGTACATTTAATTTCTATCTTACAAAAATAAAGCCTCATTTAATCAGTTTTTAGTCTAAATTCAGTATGAGTAAATTACTTAAGTTCTTTTAAAATTGGATACTTTACGGTTTTTAATTCTAATAAGTCTTTTTGGAATTGTAACAATAGTAATTTTTGCAATGTAATTAAACTTGCAGAGTTATTTGTACAGTTAGGTATCCATACTTTTACTCAAGTATGGTTTTCAGGTAGTCTTTACACCTGGTGTGTGTATTCAGACTCATGCACTATTCTAGCTATCCTTTTTCTCAATTCTCTATATTTCGTTTCAGTATCATGGGGAGCTGCAGCCAATCACATCAGCTCAGGCCTGATTTCCAAACAGTTTTACAGTTTTCCAAACATGTTTTTAACCAGAAACTTGGAGGAAACTCGTGCAAGCCTGACTTATGTGAGAATATGAAACAACTGAACAAAATGGAGAGTTTTCTGCAGCCTAGAGCCACAGAATCCTTGGCCTTGAACTACTGAAACTCATCACCTTGAGTAGAGTAAATGTAATACTTATACTACACGACTAAACGAAACGATGGCATTACTACCATTATATGTTTGAATTGTAACATAAAACTGAATTCCCTTTAGATTACCATCACAATCCGAATTATGGCGCAGCTCAAATTCTGACAGCGTCCAATATAAACCCAAAAGTGTTTTACGGCGAGTCTGCGCTTCGCTCAACCTTTTCTTATATTTGCATTGTGACGTGCTCACAAATCTCTCCAAGCCTCTGAATATTTTCTGCTGCCACTGAAGAATCCAGTCAGGAGTAATTCACCCTCACGGAGCTGGTAACCAGAGACCCACACCGGCCCACCTGACACCAGTCCAAACACAAATAAGGCCGCTTTCTCTTTCTCTTACTTACAGTCATGCGTCGTTGACATTTATATTAAATTAAAGGGATATTAATAGCATTCGTCCGTTCAGTCTGGAATTAACTATTGATTTCAGTATTGTGTGGTGTTGAAGCTGTACAAACATTTAGTTTTTATTGTGGCACAAAATTAACCTAAAGCCTAGTCCATAGTTTAGCATAGTTCGGGGACTTTTCTCTTCCAGGTCTCCAAGTAAAGCTGGTGGTTCTACAACTTTAAACTACTTTTTAAACTACATTCCTGCTTCTTGCTGACTCAGCCCAATCTGCAAGGCATTAAGGTCAATTACTTTTTTAGGCATTAAAAAGTAATACAAAAAATACATAAATAAAAAGCATGTTTATGTTATGTTGACAAAAACACCTTAAAATAAACTCAGATATACAGAGTACAGTGCAAACATAGCGAAGGGCATAGAGAACAGACGAAGACTGAAAAACTAGGGACGACTTAAATAATAGAATAGAATAAAAAGAACATATAACCACAATCACCGGATCAACAAAAAAGGGTTTTCTTGGGATGTGTAGTCCAGGGACACGTGACAATCTCTAGGTGTAACAAATATTTCAGTTGAATATGAATAATATTGATAAGATATGATGATAACATTCACAATTAGCAATTGATTAAACGTTTTATATGTGAATTTTGTGTAGATGATGTTGTAATAACATCATCGTGTTGCTCTTGGGAAAAAAAATAAAAAAATTGCTGACGCTCGTTCTAAACTTTATCGTTGCCAAGCAATACATAGCGCGTTTACTGTAAGTGAGTTTAGGCGCCATACAAATATCAGCCATTTATCAGGCACAAAATATAGAAACCTACATTTCTGAAAAAAATACTTCTTCTAAGAGTACTTCTTTTACTACTTAACCGACCTAATTTGTCACTGTTTTAGTGGAAAAATAGATCAAAAATAGCAACGGTGATTCCACTTACTATATTCATATTTGGGCATATTCCGGTTTTACACTGAAGACAGACGTAGTTCAAACATAGTAGTTAGATAGATAGTTCCTCTTGTATTTAATTTAAGATATTTTTTATTTATTTCAGAGGTATTTAGATTAGTGTCTCTGTGTGGATAATGTTTCTTTATTTCTGTTATTCAGTTAAAAAGTGCTGTTGAGTTGGTATGGTACTGAGAAAACCGCTATTTTATTAAATTTGAACTTGAACTTGAACTTAAACATGTTTTTTACATTTTAAATTCGATTCCACTAGCGGTTGTTCAGTTCCACCGGAGCTTGTTATTCATTTATTTCAAAAGTATTATTAATTTATTTCAGTTACTCAGCCAATAAAAGCATATATGAATGTCTGCCTCCAGAACAATTAGTTAAAGAAAGATATGAGGACGCATTCTATACATTTGTGATGGCTCCTGAGTTGAAATGTGGGGGGAAAAGGGTTTCTTATATTTACATGCATAGTTGAAATATTCGCATAAACAACCCCCTCCCAGGTTTTCGAGTTTCTAAAATTTGAAAAAAGGAGTGCTTATAGTCACGTCAATACCATAATTATCCCCATTCAGTCCATTTTTTCCACATATGTCAATCAAAATATATGAAATCACAAGCTTTTTTCAATGTTCACTGAAAACAAAACAGTACATAATCATAGTCTTCGTCCTTGAATAACAATAAGAGATATATCAGTGATCCGCTGCGATGCTGGCAGACAAATTCTTCCCTTGCACTAGTAGGAAACCTTTTCACTTTCTTTATGTTTAACAGACACAGACCAGAAGCCGCCGAGGGGAGAGTTTGAGTTTCTGTGTGTTTTCTTTCCGTTTCTTTCACAGACCTCCAGCTTTATGTGTTTGCACAGGTGAGTGCGACCTGCTACTGGCCTTCAGAGCAGCGCTGCTCCAATGACATTCACTTGTGTTGTTTCCACCCCTGCTCAGGTGTTTATAGCCGTGACCTCATCTGATAGAGACTGAACGAGACCCCCTACCCCAATCCTCTGGAGCGCTTACACTTTCTCCTACTTCACGTTCCCAGTGTGGGCGTAATTGGTGACACACCATTATAAACCGTAAAAACATAAGGTTATTATTTCCATATTTGTTTATTTTTTCAGACTGGACTTTTTTTATTTGATATTTAAGCTATTCATTTTAAATAAATAATATTGTCCATGAGACGTACAGTAAACGTGAAGATATTTAGTTAAAGTTAGATATTTAGCTAAAAATTCTGAGAAAGATTATACTTTCTGTTTTATCAATTAATTGTTTGTTTGAATCAATCAATGAAATCAATAATTTTAACAATAAATGTATTGTTAAATTGTTTTTCTTTATTAAATTGTTATTCTTTGTTATTCTAAGTATTATTAAAAAGTTCATTGTTATTCATTCATAATTAGTGTTTAACGGTAAAAACAATGTCTATATTTAACACGTATTTTCATAAATATAATTCAAAATATAATATCTTGACAAACATATTGACATATTAATTATACACTTTTATTTTGCACTTTTTAGTTTGTTTCTATTATGTAGAACCCTACAACAATATATGGTTGATTTTAATAAAAGTTTCTGCAAAATTCCTAAATGTAAAGCTGAAGTAACGCAAGCGTAAGTGACAAATAAAATTTGATCTGGACATCGAAGCCGCAGTGAAAGTTCATGCACTTGAGCTTCACTCAGACGCTGGATGACACAGGCCGACACAAAGCTCTCGCCTCTGTTTGGGAATTGAAATTCACTTAATTAAAAACATTTGCTGTAAATGTTTTAACACGGCAACTTTACTGGAGTTTGTTTTATGAGCTTCCCACGATAAAAGTCCTTGAACTCAATTTCAGAAAGCTGTCTGACAGAGACACAGAGGGGGGTTAATAATGAAAGTGTGAGAGATTGAGGAAAAAGAGAAAAGGGTGAGTGAGTGAGTGAGTGAGTGAGTGTGAAAGAAAGATAGAGAGAGAGAAACCGAAAGAGAGAGATTGTGAGTGAGTGAGTGTGATATATATATATAAAGAAAGTAACAGAAAGAAATTGTGTGATTGATTCATTTATTTAAAGATTGATTGATTGATTGATGATCTAGTATATTTATTCTCTGAAGTATTAATTTATGAATACATTTGTTTTTTCAATAATGTTCTATTCTAATTTTCTTAATATAATTAATTAATAATTTGATGGTTTGGTTGAGCGACTGACTGGTTGACTGAGTGAGAGTGAACGAAAGATAGAAAAAGAGAGATAGAGGGATTGAGAGTGAGAGAGAGAGAGTGATAAATACATAAAGAAAAAAAACAGAAAGTGCGTAGTTTATTGATAGATGGATTGGTTGATTGGTTTGCCAATACTTAATAATACATTTGTTTTCTATTATTTTCTATATAATTTTGAGTGACAAAGAGAACGAGTGAAAAGGAGAGCAAGAGAAAAAGCAAGATAATGAGAAAGTGTGAGACAGTAAAAACTTGGAAAATGAGTGAGTGAGAAGTTTAGAGAGAGAGAGAGAGAGAGAGAGAGAGAGAGAGAGAGAACATTGCTCATGATAGTAAAGTGAAATAACGAATCTTCTGAACTTCAGACTCAGAGACAAGCTGAAGCGAGTTGTGGACGTATCCGTAGCTAATGGTTTGCAGGCCATTAGAGTCAGGGTGATATTTCAGCATGTTTAAGCAATTATGAAAAAGACTTGTTAAATGAGTTTATGTTGAGAGTCATAACATACGAGACAGAATCCTGCAAGTGAAAACCACTGTCAGTCACCCGGTGAACTCGCTTTAAACACGGAATGAAAGATGCGGAACTAGCTTCAACGTCCTGAAACTATATTCATTTGATTTTAATATCTTAAATATTACAGAAAAGAAAGAAAAAATAAAAACAACGGCAAAGTTCAGGAAATGGACCATAATTTTTAGATTGAAATATGCAAAGCGTTATTTTTCCGAACTAGAAAATTCTAAATTTTGAAAGATTGTTTCAAAATAAATAGTAAGAACTCACAGTTGTGAAAGGTGTGTGAGAGCCAAGTGGTGAAAATGTTTTCTTATTAGAAATTATTTGAGCCCCCTTCCACTCTCTACCTTGGTCTCTCTCGCTCTTCCTCTTTCTCTCCATCTCTCTCTTCCTTTCTCTGTCTCTCTCTCTATTTCTCTCTCCCTCTCACTCTTCTTCTCTTTTTCCGTTCTCTCTCTTCCATTCCCTCAATCTCTCTCTTCATCTCCCAATCTCTTTCTTTCTTTTTCACTTTAATTCTCTCTCTCCCTCTCACTCTCTCTTCCTCTTCTTCTCCTCTCTTTCCATCTCTCTCTTCCATTCCCTCCATCTCAATCTCTCTCTTCATCTCTCTCATTCTCTCTTTCTCTTCTCTCTCTCTATCGCTTTCTTACCACACACACACACACACACACACACACACACGCTTGCATTTAAGTCAAAGTGGGACCACACCATTGACTTACATGCAAATCAATAAATTTTCTCTCTCCTTAGTGCAACTCGAAGCATCCAAATATTCCCCTTCCCCATTCCCTTTACTCTAACCTTAACAAAACACAATTATAACCTCTGCCTTAAAATTACATCTCAACCTTCAAAAAAATCTTCATAATTGTGGGGCCCTAGACAAAGACCCCACAAGTACACAACAGGGCCCAATTTTGTGTTAATACAGACACACACACACACACACACACACACACACACACACACACACACTGTTTCTCCCTCTTACTTTAACAGCAGTATAAATGCCAGTTTGGCTTTACCACTCTGTTTGCACAGGTGTTGTAGTAATGTGTGAGTGTGTGTCTGTGTGTGTGTGTGTGTGTGTGTGTGTGTGTGTGTGTGTGTGCGTGCGTGTGTGTGTGTGTGTGTGAGGGTGAACACACACCAACCCACTTCTTTAGCCTGGCATGAAGTAAAACTGGAGCAAGACTCATATCCACACAAACTAAATTACATTAGTCATAACTGCTGGTGGCCGGACGCCAGACGCCACAAACTGAATATTTCTCTTTCTTGACTGAAAGTTGTTTAAGAAAAAACAAGTATTCGCATAGAGGGAATGTGACATCACCACTACACGCCAATTATTGACTTTTTTTGTAAATTAAAATGGTTATAGGTAAAAAAAAAAAAAGACTATTTTTTCATTTTGATAAAGTCTATCAGAGGTGTAAAGAGTATCCAAGAAGACTTGAGTAAAAGTCACAAAGTATCCAATTTTTAAAGAAGGATTTAATTTGTAGTGACTTTAGGCTAAAAAACACCAAAAAATGTGAAAAACTAGAAGCTTATCTACTGATGCTTTGTTTACTATTATAGAAATGAAATGTAACACCTCGGTGTTTAAAAATGGCAGAAAAAAATGGATTAAAAAAAGCCCAAAAGTCAGTCTCAGTCAAACTCAAAAGGGCAAAAAGTGTATCCGCCTAAACACCTTCACGTGATTTAGCTCATTTTCTCAAAAATCACGTGATTTTTCAATTTTTCAATTCAATTTTCAATTCATAAATATCATCCAGTACCTTCAGCAAACTGTAGATGGCAATATCGCATCACAATGTGACGAGTAACAATAGCTTGAGAAGCTCCATGTTGTCTCAAATATATATATATATATTTTTTTTACAAGCAAATCTACATTAAAATATTTCTAAATGGTTTACAAACTGTTTATGTCATAGTGATACACTGCAGTTCTATTTATTACTTGTGGTTTCACATTTCACATTTATCCAGATGAGAACATTAAAATAATTTTTCAAATTCTTTATTTCAATCTTTATCCTTATTTTATCATTTGCCTTTCTTTCTTCTTCACATGTTATTTCTCAAGTCCAAAAACATTTCATATTGCTTTTTATTCTATCTTACAAAAAATGTCCAAGTCACAAGTTCCTTCAAACCATCTTTATTTATTTTTCTTGCTGGTATGGCAGCAGAGATGGTTTTCCTCCAGTCGTCTCCTTCCGTGGCCCCTTCTGACAAGTTCACGGAATAAAACTCTCCCCAATCTGTCTGAAACCCAAACGCAGGAGATGAAAGGTGACAGCGCTAGATGAAAGGAGCGAGGTAGATTTCCATCGCAGTTACACGCAGTTCCAAGGAGAACACGCAGATCAAAGGTTGTTTCTGTGCACGAACAAATACAAAGTGGAAGAGGGACAGAATTCCTGCTGTGCATCTGCTTATCAGAACTCAGATATGGACTGTTCTCAGACCAGGATCACAGATGTCAACGGTCCACTTGACGTTGCTGAACTCGGACACTGTTGAGAGGAAGCAAGGGAATTCGATGCTTTATGTGTGTGCCAGGAGAAGTGGGTAGCGCTGTCACCTCACAGTGAGATGGATCCATTGAAGACTCTACTTCAAGGTTCTTTCTGGGCAGTTTCTATGTTTTCTTCAGGCTTGCATTCAAAGTTTCTCCTCATTAAACAGTCCAAAAGTGCAGAGTGTGAATGTCTGTGTCCAGCTCTGTGATTGGTCCAAGGTGTGTGCCTTCCGGCCACAGGAGGCGCTGGGATTGGCTGTAGCCTCTAGCAAATGGTGACGCAGAAATGGAAGCTAAATAATAAAAGCTAATAAAGGGATTGATGGATGAGTGTCACAAACCGTTCATTCACCCACCCACATCTATCCTTCCATTTATCTATCATTCTGTTCAACCAATAATCCATCCATACTTCTATAAAACCAAAAATTAATTCAGCCACCCACCATTCACCCTTCCACTCACTCACTCACTCACCAACCACCCATTCATTCAAACATCCATCTTTCCATCCATGTCATCGTCACTGTTTGATCCTACTCACTCCAACACCTTGTGATCAGTTACCTCCAGATCTTCAAGGATTCTTAATCTCTCATTAAACTCATCCAGGTTCCTTCAACTTTGTCTAAAAATGTAAATGGATCATGTCATTTCAGATTGCGTGTTTTCCAAGACTGTCTTCTGCTGTTTATCACCTGGTCAAAATCGGGTTTTTATTGTTTATTCTCAGTATCATCTCTTTATTCAATCTAAGATCTGCCTATTCTGTTTCTCTTTTCACACTCGCTCACTCTCTCAAGTCCGTAGTAGGATTAATAAATGGAGGGGTGGATGGATGGGTTGGAAGGATGGATGGTTTGACACTGTTAAGAAGAGTGTTTCAAAATCTATTTGAAAAACGAAAGCCAAATGACAATGTCTCTGTCAGGGTCTACGCTGGCGGAGAGACTTTTATGTTGAACTTTTAATTTGAACTGTCTCCTGAGCTCTGTTTGTTTACACCTGGACACTTCCTGATTTGGTTTGCTTTAGTTAATTATCTGTTCAGCTGTTTAATTTCAATTAAGTTCTGTCACCTGGATTGTTTCGTTATAGCCTCATTATTTAACGCCTGTGTTTTTTATGTTCTTCTGAATTCGTCATTGTTTGTCACAAGTTTTCTGATGTCCAGATTGGAATCTGTGGTCTGTCTGGGTTACAAGTTCTGTGTCCTGTTCCTCAGCGGTTAGTTCTCATTATTTGCCACTTTTGGCTGTTTTATTTCACCTAGTGATTTTTGTTCCCTCACAACCCGTTTCTGTTATGTTTCTGTTTAATTTTGTTTACAATTAAAAAAGCATCCTCTGCATTTGGGTCTGAGCTCGATTGGTGACCGTCTCATTAACTTGAATTTCAGAATTTATACTAAAAAAATTTAAAACATTTTGAAAATTCCAGATTCTAACACAAAATGTATTATATTTAAGTCTTCAATTAATGTATTACTATATATTAACTTACTATATTTAAGTGTAAAGCTAAAGTTAACTTATTGTCAAGTTTAGTATAAACGTGTAGGACAGTTTTTCAAATTAAGTCCTATATTAAAGATTACATTACAAATATGTTTCAATTATTAGAAACTTATATTTCCTTACACATCAGTATATTTTATAAAAATAGTGCCACCACTGGAAAAATTAGCTCTTAGACACTACTTTCTTAACAGTAGAATGACGCCGGTCAGATGCTGTATGCACACGTTTGGTTTGTCTGATCAATAAAGGATCAACCAAAGACACCATCACTCCATCCATCCAAAACCGTTCAGATGGGGAATAGACTTTCCAAAGAACAGAGCTGTGTTCACTCATGTCTTGACGCAGATGATGGCCACTTCCATTTTATTTCATGCTATGCCTTCACTTTTCTTCACAAGGACCTAACTGCAAACGTACAAAATGCAATTTGATATCTTCGTTGGCGTACGTCTTCACTAGAGGAATGCCGATTTGCATCTAGTATTCAAATGACAGATGCTTTTTCTAGAAGGATGGAGAAAAATATAAAATATATGTTTTTCTTTTCTCACCACTTGCAATATTTGTCTCTTTATAATGTTTTTTTGGTAATCTTCTAATCTTCATAATCTTCTATGTTGTTAACATTTATTCAAACAAGCTATTGTAAAGCACAAAATGTGACTGAATAATTCTGGTCACTGTATACATACGTATGATGTGAATCTAATGGTATAAACAGCAATGTTTTTTAAGTCAAACCTCAGAAGATCCAACTTCTGCATTGCCGAAGGAGCTCTTGAATCACTCCATCATCCCCGTCTCCCGTCTCTGTGTGCAGGATGTGGGGTATCCTGTCTGAAGACTGGAATGCTGGGCGCCGAACATCAAACCAGAGGAAGTGGTGAGGGGGAGCAAAGGGCAAGAAGAGAAGGAAGAGGTTGAATGAGTGGTAACCGAGGGTAAGGAGAACCAAGGAGCCCTGGTTTTCCTTCAAAGCCGAACGTGAGAGGTAATGTGCCTGTTGAAATAGAGCGATGGCCTATATGTGCTCACCGCGAGGGGATTTGATGTGAGTTTAAATGAAAGCTAACCTCAGAACGTCAAAACAAAGCCATTACAGGAAGGCGATCTGGGTCAAATAAAGCGAGTTCTGCACCTGTAGTTCATTTCCATTCGCTCGCAGAAGTCTGCTGCTCCCTCTTTTTGGAATATTTTACAATTCTATAGACCAGGAATTTCTCATCAAAATTGCGTCTTTTAAGTATTTTGGTTTTAAAAGAATGGGCATAAAAAAAACCGTTTAAATCAAATATGCTGGTGCTTTTTCTGTTGCTTTGTGAACTACATTACCTAGACTTCCTTGCAGCATCTTTAGGCAATCGGTCACGAATGTTTACATTATTGTTATTGTTTACATGTTGGTTTTCATCTGTGTCTGCTTATTATGTTTGTAGTTATACACATGCATTTGTATAATATTGTATTGTGTAGTTATAGGTTATATTGGACTTTATATTTGTTTATAATTTCTATAGTAATTATAGTGAAGTAATATTTTTTTGGATTTGCAGTCTTACATCACCACATTACAAAGTCACGTGATTTATTATTTACTGGTGTGCTCTATTTGGCCTAATTTCTGGCATTTAAGAACTGTGTTTGTGTCATGTCATGGTGGAATCACACACCTTTGATCAAACGCCATTATTTTTTTCAATTAGAGTTTTTGACATCCGTTTTCTGCATCCGTTTTCTGAGCCATTTTTCTTTTTCTGTAGCTGTAGCCATTAGCAGCCACTCTGGCCAGAAGGCGGAGACTCAGCCTTGATTGGTGGCCAACCAATCACAGAGCAGGATACACAGACACCAGTTCTCTAGCAATTTTTGGGACTTTGTGTGGAAACCGGAGGAAACCCACACAACACTAAGAAAACAAGCAAACACTGATTAAAAAAAAGTCCTCAGCTGGGCCTAAAACATGCGTCTCAAACTGCTACTCGTTCAAAGTCTTTATGAGCAAGTCGAAGACCATTTCAGTTTGAAAGGGTTCTTCAAATGAGAACATTTTCAAGCAGCACTTTTATTTTGCTGCCTTCATTGACTGGTCTCATGTATTCACTCTGGTATCAATCTTTGTCACAATCAAAAAGGGAAAGTGAGTGAGCTTGTCAATGTGGCCACCAGGGACCATATAGAAATTGTGCTATAAACATCTAGTGAAGTGACAGTGCAAGACATATAGTTTAGCATAGCATTGCCAATAATGCACTGAATAGTACCCCACGTGCAGGAAAATATGCTGCTTATTATTAAGTCCTAAATTCCACTCTCTGACTAAAGCAGGTGGACGGACAGAACATACGTGCACATTACCTTGAGTAACCCAAGCTCCTGAAACCCAAGACAGACAGTGGGCAGTGTGTTTATTTAAAGTGAAGTCAGTTGTTGGAAAATACTTAATAGTGAGACTGTTTGGTCAGATCAAACTTAGTACAAACCCAGAAATAGTTGGAGCTATTGTTCTCCCTCTGTAAGTGGCTGCAGTTGTGTTGATGTTCAGTCTGTGACTTCAAGAAATGCGGCAAGTGATGGGACTATGAAAGTTTGGTGGGATTTTATTGTTCTGTTTAGTTTTACCGTGTATGTGTTTGAGAGAGAAAGAGAGAGAGGGAGAGTAGGTGGTTCACGATAGGAGGTACATCAACTGTTGTGTGGGATACCAGTCATTAGAGAGAGGAAACACTGAACCAACATGTGCCAAACATATGAGGGAACACAGTGAGAGAGAGAAAGAGAGAGAGAGAGAGAGAGAGAGAGAGAGAGAGAGAGGCAGGCAGAGATAAAGTTAAACAGAAAATGTGTCTGTGTATTTGAGAGTGAACTGAAGGGAAACAGCAAGAGTGACAGTGAGATGAAGAAAAGAAAGAGAGATAGTAAGTGATTGAGTGATTGTGTGTGTGTGTGTGTGAGAGAGAGAGAGAGAGAGAGAGAGAGAGAGAGAGAGGGAGGGAGGGAGGGAGAGAGTGAGAGACAGACAGACAGACAGACACAGAGAACGAGGGTGGTGGGGGGGTAACTATTTATTCAGTGGCCGATGAACATAAAATGAGGAATTATATTCAACAATTCCATAACAATCTTTCCATACTTAATGTTTTCTGAATAAAAAAGCAATCAAATTACCAAAATAGAAACGCTGCTAAAATACGTTTGTAATTGAGTGTCTAGGTTGGACAGTCGCTATAATGGTTTCTCACCTTCTGCTGCGCTGAAACGTGAGATATTTGCAGAACGCTTTTGCTTTGTGTGTTTGTGTGTGTGTGTGTGTAGTAGCGTGTGAAACTGGGAACCTGGAACACCCAGAGAGTCCCGAGACTGATTACAGCTAATTACTCAGATAAAGCACACCAGCTGGAGCCACAGTCAATCTCTCTTTCTCTCCTTCTCTATATCAGTCTCCCTCTCTCTCTTTCTCTCCTTCTCGCGCACCTCTCTCTCTCTCTCTCTCTCTCTCTCTCTCTCTCACACACACACACCCACACACACATTCTCTCTCACTTTCTCTCTTCTCTCCCTCTCTCCCTCTTCTCAATCTCTCTTTCTTCCTCTGTGTGATTCTTTCTCATTCTCTGTCTGTGTGTCTCTTTTTTCTCTGCCTGTCACGTTCTCTATTTCTCTTTTATTGTCTTTCTATTGTATTCCCTTTCTCGTTCTCTTTCTCTCATTCTCTCTCACATTCATCTTTCTCTCATTCTCTCACATTCATTCATCTTTTCTCTCAATCTTCCCCCTCTCTCTTCATCTTACTTCTCCCTCACTTTTGCTCTCTGTGTCACTCTCAGCCATCATTTATTGCTTTCCTTCACAATCTCTATTTCTTTTTTATTGTCCATTCTTTTTTTTTTTTTTCTAATTCTTTCCCACTATCTCTCCTAATCCTTCTTCTCTCTCAATCTTTGTCAATCTCTACTTGCTCTGTTTCACTCTCAACTCTCAACTTTCTTCCTTTCCTGTTTTACCCTTTTGTCATCCTTAAAATGGTCGCATTTTTTCATCAATTCTTTCTTCTCTGCTCTTCCCTTTCACTGATTTTCTTCATTCTTTGATTTGCTCTCAATCAGCCTTTCTTTTTGCTTTCTTTCACTCTGTTTCTTGCTTTGTCTTTCTTGTTTCTTGCTTGTCTCCTTTATGATCGTTCTCTTTTTCTTACGCACTCTCTACCTTCTCTATCTCTCTTTCTNNCCCCCCCCCTCCTCTCTCTCTCTCTCCCTCTCTCTCCCCCTCTTTCAGTGCTTCTCTATGGCGGCAGTAATGACGGCAGCAGTTAAGATCTGTTTTCTCCACACCCGCGGACTTGGCCGCAGATGATTGAAGGGTGTTGAGCCCACCGTTAATAGGAACTCCCATAAAGCCACACACTCTGGCCAAAAGTGTCAACCAGAGCAGCAAGCAAAATTCATCGGCAGTATTTTTCAAATCACTCTCTAATTCTAATTTCACACAAAATGTATGCCACAAATCTTCAAAACCAAACCCTGTGCCAAAGCAGCCTTCAGTGATGAAGCGGGCCACAGGTCTCCTGCCAAAAGTCCAGCGTTTGGAACCAGATCATATGAGGAGAGAAGTGTTTGAAGATCGCGCAGCAGAACGCGATGACAGCACACACTGAGAAGACATTAGCATGTGTAATTTATATTCATAACTTTGGTAATTGGCTTTATTCATCATGATTTTATCCGTTCAATTAAAATTCTTAACAATGAAAAACATAATGATTTTAGAGCGCTGAAAACATATTACAATATATATAAACATATAACTAATATTACAAATGGTATTACTGTATATGTAAGGTATATATATACTGTACCATACTTCCCTCACTAGACACAAATGATAAATCAAATATATAGATTTAGATGTGTATATGTACCCTTTTACATACAGTGTGTGACTGTATGTGTGTTTGTTTTGACATTTACAGTATTTATTAGTTTCGTTAGCACAGTGGTCACTTATGGGGACCTTTGACTTGTGCTTGATATTTGTGGGGACTGACAACTTTGAAAACAGTTTGAGGGTCAAGTTGAGATTTCAGGTCAGAGGTTATGATTGAGTTTTGGTTAAGATTTGGAGGTCAAGGTAAGGGATAAAAGGCTAGGAATGTATTGTATTACTGTATGTCAATGGTGAGACCCCATATTGATCATTCTGCAATACATGTGTGTGTGTGTGTGTGTGTGTGTGTGTGTGTGTGTGTGTGTGTGTGTGTGTGTGTGTGTCTAGGACAGGGTTTAATTTTCTTTTGTTCCTCAATAGTAAAACATTCCAACTACATTCTTAAAGTCTTTCGGGCTGGACTTATATGCCACTTAAACTCTTCATTTTCCTCAAACTTGGCTCGTCGTTCAACCGTGACATTCCCTGCTTTCTCTCTTTCACACACACATTCTCTTTTTTTCTTTCCACTCTTCTCTCTGTTGGCCAATTATATGTGTGTTCAGGATCTACTTTCCTTTCATTCTTTCCCTCTCGCTTATTTTAAAACATGGCTCTATTCGAGTGGTATTAGAAACGAAAGTTTGCCACTTCAGTCTTTCCTTCCTCCATTGTTTAGTTGAGTCTTTTTTCACGTTTCTTTTGATCTCACTCTCGATATGTTAAGCTTCTTATTTCCTTTGTAAAAAAAAAAAAAAAAAGGAACGCGATAATGATGACTATTGTCTATGTCTGCCAATTTTCTCTTTTACATCTCTCCACGATAGGAGAATCCTCCTCTTCCCCTGTGCATGTCTTTTCGCAGGTCAAGGTCCAGCAGCTCGCTGTTTATTATTCTGACCTCTGTCAATGTGCCAGCAGGGATTTGGAGGAAGCGGCTCACTCTCACCCCCCCCCCCCCNCAAACCACACACACACACACACTCTCTCTCTATCTCTCTCTCACTCTCTATTTTCTGTTCCTTGTATGTTTATGTAGTTTGATACTAGCCTGAGGGAAAGTGAAAAAATAATCTTTACTTCCTTCGATTGTGTACAGGCTGTCAAATACGAAGAAAGACTTGTGTAACGTACTTATTGTCTCTTTTCTGAAATGAAGTTCTTTGATCCTTTTGCCATTAACAATGTTTATATAGATTAAACATTGAAAACATCTTTAAAAGAACTTGAGCTGTGCGCGTGCATGCGTACGTATGTGTGTGTGAGAATTTCACAGTCTGAAGCATCCCTTTAATTTCATGGCAGTTTTACAGTTAATTAAATCCTGCAAGTGCACTTGTGCACCTTTAAAAACAGTTACATACTGTTACTTTACCTTCAACAACTCCTTTTTATTAAAGTAAAAGAAAGTATTATTTTTGTTTTTAAGGTTTTGAATGCGTCGAGTGTGGATGACATTTTCTTTGAGTACTTTAAACTTCTAGATTTTTTACAATTATCTAGTCTGACAAACCTGTGTAACATTTTTTGAAGGTCAGAGTCAGTAGCCATTGCAAGAAGTTCAAGGTCAATAACCATCACTTGGAGGTCGGGGTCAGTAAACATCGCTTAGAGGTCAGGGTCAGTAAACATCGCTTAGATGTCAGGGTCAGTAAAAATCGCTTGGAAGTCAGTGCCACTTAACTACTGCTAGAAGGTCAGGGTCAGTGATCATCAGAAGGTGATCGGGGTCAGTAACCATCGCTAGGTCATGGTCAGTAACCATCGCTTGGAGGTCAGGGTTAGTAACTATCTCTAGGTCAGGGTCAGTAACCATCACTAGTATGCCAGAGACAGTAACCATCACTAGGTCAGGGTCAGTAACTACTGCAAGAAGGTCAGGGTCAGTAACCATGGCTAGGAGGACAGAGACAGTAACCATCGCTACAGGGTCAGTAACTACTGCAAGAAGGTCAGGGTCAGTAACCGTGGCTAGGAGGACAGGACCAGTAACCATTACTGGAACGTCGGGGTCAGTAACCATCACTGGAACGTCAGGGTCAGTAACCATGGCTTCAAGGTCAGGTTCAATAATAATTTCCAAGTTTCCTAAAAGTCCCAGTAAAGTTTGTGTCATGATACGAGCCCAAGAGTAAACAGGAACTTTGATATACAGGAGGAACGACACTTCTTTTGTCTTGCTTGTAAAACACTGGCTCTACAACCTCACAAAGGTTTGAGGGTCAATGGGAGTTTGCCAATCTAGTGCACAATCGTGGACTTGGAGAACAAATTTGACGTGTCACTTTGGACCTGTTCACGTGAATAGATATCTGTTCCCTGTATGAACAAAGCAAAGTTTGGTTCGCATTGATCTAGCATGTCCAAATATGAGGACATGGTTCTCAACTGGAAAAAAAATTTATTGAACTCTCCAGGCTGGAGGGAGGTAAAAAAAAAAAAAAAAAGGAACTTGAGACCTGGACCATGGTGAAGAAAAAAAAACCGTGTCAAAGAGCAAAGTTCTCAACTTACCAGCCAATTTGCATTTCAACCCTCATCTATGGTCATGAGCTTTGGGTCATGACCCAATAGAACAAGGCCTTGGATACAAGTGGCTGAAATTAGCTGAGGGCAACCTTAGAGATAGGCTGAGATAGGCTTGGTCTCTAGGCTGGCCTGGGAGCATTATGTTGTTCCTGGGGCTGCTGGGGGAAATGTCAACTGCAATCGAGCAAAATGAAGTGGAAAAAGATGTATTGTTGGATGGATGGTTGGTTGGTAGGATGGATAGTTGGTTGATGGTTGGATTAATGGATGGATGGATGGTTAGATGGTTGGATAGAAGGATGAATGGATGGATGGATAGATGGTTGGTTGGTTGGATGGATGGTTGGATGAATAAATGGATGGATGTATTACATTAGCCTTTACTTTGTCCATAATTTGTATATCTTGAATAATCTTCAGAATATGCCTTTTGCAACCTTCTAAGCAAAAAAGGGGTAATGAGAGGAAGGACCTTTTGCTTTTGTTTGGACTTGTTTACCATAAAGGATCCTCAGTGAAATCCAGCTGTTCACAAGGTTAGATTAACCCGTGATTATCTGGTATTTGCATGCGTCTGTGCACGGAGCTTGTGGTCCCACAGTGGAATTGTCAGGAATGCTTTTAATGTTCTTGCTCCACTCCTGGAAGCAGAATATTTGAGAAACACAAGACACACTGTCAATTTATTAATAGACATCTGTTTCTCATCACGTAAGCCTAATGAGAGACAACAACTAAACGCTCCTACACTTATTCTATTTCCACCGACAGAGATTATTACATTTGTGCGTTTAGCATTTGCCTTTAAAGCAACATTGCATCTAACGCTGAACTCAAGGCTTTTCTTGGGAAAATAAAAGTGTTAATTACAAACCAAATAGCATGTATATTTATTTTTAATGAACAAATAGTCAATTGGGCAAACATATAATCGTTGGAATAAACCTCTAGCTTGGTGTTGCTGATTTTGATCTTTCTATGGAAATACAATTCTATGGAAATGGTCACATTGGTGTTTTTTGCCAATGAAGCTTAAACTCAAACATGTTGGTTCTAAATGCCTGCTAGTTTTTGATGTCTAGACGCTGCTTGTTTGCGTCTTGTGTTGATCCATTGGTAAAGATAAAGTAAATCTTGACGTTGGCTACACTAGGAGTTGTCACTCACATTCCCAGTAAAGCATAAAATGGTTTGTGTTTAGCATATGTGTATTTGTGTAAAGAAAATGTGCATAGCGGGCAGCTTTGCAAAAAGAACCTGTTAGAGTTAAAAATGCATAAAATGTAGGCAATTTATTACGCACAAACAGACTATTAGTGATCATTGGGGTCTTGGAACAGTATTGCATATTTGACGTACAGACTGTACGTGTCCGCACTGGCTCGATCTTGCCATGAGACAGTGGTTCTTTGCCGTCTTTCCCTCAAGTTGATAAAGTCTGCATGTCAAGCCCTGAAAACAAACAAAAAAATTGTATCTCATCTTTTTTATTCAAAGCAAACATTTATAATAAGAGTATCAGTAGAATCAATGCAACTTTATACACTCGTGCTGATACTGTCAGGCTTGGTGATGAAAGTACATGTGTAGAATAAGACGTGTTTCTGTTTTCACCGCACCCTTGACTTACTGATAAGAGCTCTGGGTTTTGTAAACACCCTCTCTCCATGGATCCATATGTCTCACACTTTTTTTCTTCTTCTACTCTCTACCTTCAGCTTCAATGACTTTTTGGTCTTCTCTCTCTTAGGCTATTTTTGTGCAACAGCATTTTGGAAAAATCATTTTCTGCATTGCCTAAGTATAAGTGTCTTTTTTGTGGCTTTTTAAGTTGAAACATTGAAAACATTTTGTGTCTCAAGTTGCACATAGTAGCAATTTAGAGTCTAAATGTTTGAGTCTTGTTTTCTCATAACTGTAGATTGGGTGATTGAGGTTAACCGAGGGCCAGAATTAAATCTAGTTAGTTACTTAAAAAAAATGTATTGTTTGGAAAATTGCTTTGACTTTCTGTTTTCATTTGACCGTTTTAGAGCTTTAATGCAATTATCGGCCTGCTTTTTATTATAAAAGTGTAGGGTGAAGCCGGATATCAAGTTGTGTGGACACCTCAAGTTCATTGTGAGTTCTTTAGGTTTGAATGGTTGTCCGTCTGCTGGAATGTGTGTTATGGAAGCAGCTGGCAGTAAATAGACGGATGTGCATGGGGATTTCTGCATGTCTTCAGCTAAGACCCTCAATGACAGAACTTCACTTGTGTAATCATATTCGACCCTGGTTTTTCTGAATCTCTGCCCAGTTGAAACCCACCTTGCATTAGAGATGGCAGGACTCAACCAGCACTTGTTCGAGTGGCCCATGACTTGCCATCTCTCATATTTCAAAAATACCGCCGCATAGTTGAATTTTGCGGCGTGTCCATTCCATGACGGGCTTTCTGCGGGAGACAGCGTCAGGGATCCGGAGGCTGGTCACACGGACCACACAGGAAGCCTCAAGCCAAGCCTCTCTGCTTACACTGCCCTTAAAAAGTAGGCAGACATTTTCGGAACTTGCCATGAGTGATATATAGGTATTTTACTCACTTTGCAATGTTACACTTGTCCTATGTAGATTTATACAATCTCATTGTCTTAATTACAAATTCTTTACACACTAAACGTACAAAAGCTCAATACCTTTTGCTTAGTGTTTTAATTTTTTGCTCTTCTCCACTTGTTAGAATTCACAAGTGACAGTAGCTTTTGTATGTTTGTTTGTTACTCTGTATGTGTTATGAACAACAAGGTCATAATGACATTTTCATATTACGTATGGTACATCTCACTTCATTGCGAATGAATCGCACCGGCTGGTTGTTAGAACCAAAATGATCTGTATTATGTGTCCCAACTAAACTGGTTGACAAAGTAGGACAAGTAAGACCTTAATTTTTCACATTAATTTAAATATTGCTTGCACATCATTTTGGTCACAATTTAGAGCGTTTTGTCTTCTTGATTTAACTATACCTATATGATGTTTCGTAAAATACTGTGCATTCTATTCTTTTCAATATAGTGTATTTGACGTATATATTTGATGATAACAGTACCTTGAAGACCTTGAAATAATAGCACTCAAAGCGTTGTATTCTGCATTTTAAACAAAAAGCAGCTCTTTGTGCACTTTGCAACACAACATGGGCAACACAAACAGGTTTTTACGGTCCATCCACACCAGTAGCACATTAAACCAGAACAAGTTCTGACCGTGACAGCAGCTTCAGAATGAGTTATGAACTCAGCAAGAGGTTTCCACCCACCACAGATCATAACATTTCTTGGCAGCATTTACCATTTTGGAACCCTGGGGAACTATTTTTGTTTTCAGAATCTATGATTGACTAACCTGCCATGACATTTGTTACTTTTTCACGTTATTTGCAAAAGTTTTACCTTAACAAAAATGAAAAAAAAAAAGAGTTCTTTCCTGACTGTGCTGCCAACAAAAGGTTGTTGTAGAAGAACCGAGCCACGACGTGCTGTGAGGAAAGCAAGACGAACCAAAGCATGGCCTATTCTGACTGACATTTTGATTGAACCTTTCTCCGCTTCCTCTTTGTCAAATAATTATGTGAATAAATAGCTGGAGGGAGAAAAAAAAAGTGTGTTCCTTTTTTTGGAACATGGCGCCTGACTTGTGATTTTCCCGAAAAAAAGGTTTTAAAGGATAAAAACAGAATCAAAGCCTGAAGTGCATTTGGGACACATCAGAGTGTGAAGGTGTTGAAAGGGTCTCTTGTGCCAAATCCTTCTATCCTTACAATGAACAAGAGCTATTAAAGAGACAGATAAGACATGAAGGGATCATTTGCTAGTCCGTAAGCCAAAATATACTGGCACATACACGGCGTGAACAACCATAATCAAAGATTTATGGAATCCCAATGTTTTTGAGTTCTTCCAACTTTGATGCTTGATTTGTTTGATATGGTTCGTACGCGATTATCATGTTTAAGTGCTCTCATTGGCGTATGAAGGGATGGACGATTTCAGAAAGAGTCTATAATCAGTTCAAATGCTAAAAAATCAGACACGGATGATCAAAAAATAGTACAATTGAAAAATGTTGATTACGGTAAAATGCTCAGCTTAACCTTTAACAAACCTTCCCATCAGGAAAGTAAATGGCATGAAGAGTTTAAGGCCTTTACAAACAGACCGGGTCAGGAAAGCAAATATGTTCAGGTTTCATGTTAGTTCACGAGCCTCCGGGTTCTAAAATGTTCCACAACAGATGCCACGACTTCAAATTGGAACAAGATTGTCCTACACAACCACTGAAAAGGGATTTGATTCAATATGCCCGAAATGTCCCAGCATCTTCTAAAGTTCCACTCCACCAGTTTTTTTCCTTCGTTCTTGACACTTATTTTACAGACCAAGCAATATGGCCGACACTTCATAGACAGGTGGACCCTCCATTCCAGCCTACAACGTATTGAAAGAAAGATTGAGCTTGAGACCCTTAATAAGACCCGAAATTCATTACTGTCCTGTTTCAGAGTTTGGTTTTATCTTTCACCCAGCTCTCAGCTGCCTTGCATAAGAATGCCAGCACACTTGTTTCCTGCAGTAATGGAGGCATTGGGTTTTATTTAGCTTCTCCAAACCAGCGGGAGAAACTTATACAAGGTGCAGCTGGGTTGAGAATATTTCACCAGAATAAAAATGCAAAAAGAGGACAACAACTGCAAATAGGTTTCTAAAGATATGTTGTGGAAGAGATGGTCACTAGTCAAAAATCACATGTCTAATCATGATGCTGTTTTCTGAAAGAGTACTCCGTTTCATGTTGAAAGGAAATACCAAAAATGCTAAAAACAGCACTTAGTGAGCAAAAAATATACAAATCTCACTTCGCTGTCCTCTGGTGGAACAATTAATCCAGTCCAACTAGAATCTCAACCACCTACATAACAAAAAAGCACTGGAGAGTGATTATTATTATAATACGTTGAATAGATCTACTCTTTTAGTAAGGAATATAAAAATCTGTGTGACACTGACTGCCATGATATTTTTTTCTCCTTTGTTCTTTGTGTACCTCAATCTACGATGTTTGCTGACTAAACAAGGACACTTGAAAAATGACGCCATTTAAAGTTAATAGATACAAAACACGATACGAGTAAATCGAGCAAACCGAAATTATTGAGCAAAACTGTTGAGGTCTAGTTAACGACAGATAAATGCACCAAAATAAGAACAAAAGTTGTTATACAACTAAATTGTTTGGTTTGTTCATGTCCTTAAACCAATGGAGACACACAAAACATTACCTGCCTCGGCATTTTAGTGTTTTAGCCCAACGTGTCTTGATGCTTTACAGGGAACGTCGTGCTGAAGCCCCTCGGGTCTGTTCGTTCAAGAAGAGTTCATTCTCATGTTCAAGAGGTCACATAACACAGGTTATCAGTAAAACACCACATCAAAGCACAAATCCACCTTTCTCAGAAAACGTTTTGCCCTTGTATTGGCTCTCAGGGTTGGATCTTCATAAACCCCTTCAGCGCTTTAAAGAAATGTAGTGCTAGAACACAAACTCTGAGCAAAACAAATGTCACTTGAGTGCGGACCATGCTTGAGGGTGAAGGTATGTGTTTGACATCTCTGCAATTTTTGTGCAATGTTGAAAGTAAATTATAAGTGAAGGGAAGGTAATGGATAATATTTGTGTTGGCGACATTTGGAGAAAGTGCATTAGTTTTCATCAAAAACTAAAAATGCATGAAATCGAAACCAGTGTTTATCGATAGAATGCTAGTGAAGGCAAATTCATGCCTGACGAGAATAAATGGAAATAAAGAAGGTCAAGAGCTAAATTTTCCTGGAGATTAGGCTGTAGACAAAATTCATTGGGTTTGATTCCCAAAGAAAATATGAAGTTAAACTGTGTATTACATGCAATTTATATTGAATATGTATCTGTATATATTGTTAACAGCAATTTAACATATTGTAATTTAACTGCAATTAAATTGAAGGTTGCCTTGAATAATAGTGTCAGATGAATCCCAGAATGTTAAATTATTAAATTATGTTCCATACTTACTGCACAATCAATCGATATACAAATAAATAAACCTAAATAAATCAACAATTGCATGAGGTCAGCGTGTGAAATGTAAAAACTTGTTTTAAAATGTGTTTTTTCGTTCGAGTTTATCGTTTTTTAGCAATGACTCCTTTGTGTTTCTGGGATTAACAGAACAGCAGGCATGACTCCAATAGACAGTAAATTGGATTGTCAAAGCTCTCCCTGTGCATTCTGAACAGGATTAGTCTGGCAAGAGGATTTAGAAATCTCAAAATCAACTTTGTGTAAGCTTGCCTTGAGTTTCAGGAGCATAAAGTGGAGGCGTCAAAGAGCAGAGCAGCCATTCTGAAATGTTGGCATACACTGGTCAAATAAAAGACAGAAAATTTGAAGTGTCTGCTTGAGACTTGCGTGAAAGAGCTTTTTAAAGAATGGCGACAATGCAAAGGCGCACCTTCACGTCATTAGTCATTCATGCTTTCTAAAGGAACTTTCCCCACCCAGATGATTGTATCTGTCTTCAGGTAAAACCATTACGATGGCCGTACAGCCAACACACTCACACCTAGAAATGTGTGTGTACACCCTCTACACACACACACACACACTTACACACAGTACTAACTGAAGAAATGAACTAGTGTCCAAAAGGTTGCAGGTTCTAATCCTTTTTCAGCTGGTTCTGTTTCATTTTACTTTACTTTACGTCCTTTACACTAAAGATTGAACACAGAATACACCAATAGCTGCCAAAGTCATTTCTTTTAGAAAATGTATAATTCAAAATGTCAAGAGCAAAGTTCCCTTGCATGAATCAAGCTATATATTATTATCATAGTATTCACAGTAGTTTCTAATTTACAGAAGACTTTTACGTGGTCATGCTTAATGAGCTATTTTATGACACATTATCCACATAAATTCTGCATAAAGTGTCATGTTTGCCTCTAATTATACATTATTAATATTTTGCAACGGGAAATTTAAAACATAAAAAAAAAGTTATTTTTGTGAATTTATTTTTTATCTTTATCTTTTGAACTTTTTATATTTGCCTTATCTTTGTGTTTAAAATAGCACATTTGTACAAAAAAACACATGCTAATGAATGCTAATAATAAATGCTTTACTGTGATTAAAGCTTAAATATGGATTTATTACAACATTTTTTTATTAACTAAATACTGTAGATTTATAATGAACTGAATGACACGGTTGCATTTATTTGTCCAGTAAAAGACAAATTTCTATCTCTAGTCAGTAATTTCATTTGATTTGCTTAATTGTCGTTTTATTTGCTGCAATAGAAATATCAATCATCTTGTGTTGTGAAAAGTCCCATTTTGTCCATTTCGATCCCGACGTATGTCTCAGCTAATGTTAGCCAGAGTAAGTCCCCGGCCTCCTGTCGACACCACAGCCTCACTGTAAAGCGCTCAGTTCCTTACACATAAGCCACAGTTCAATCTTCCTTGACAAGACATTTTCTTAGGCCTGCAGCCCAGTCTTTGCCCATCCACCAAACATTCAGTGTTCAGCAACACACATACTGCATGCTGTTTTCCTTTGAGCGATTTAGAAGATTACTTTCATTTCAGATCGCTTTATTTGGACTTCAGTTGGCTCGATGACAAATTTTCCCAACGGTGACTTATTGACTGTCGACTGAGGAATTATGGATCCTCAAAATTCTTTCTTATGCAGAGCAGACGGGGTAAGAGGAAATGTTGGCTTAATTTGAATTACAACCCACCTCAGTCAGAACATGATTTGTTTGAGCCACAAAACATTTAGAGAAAGCAAAAATATAAGGATAAGGAAGTGAGGTGACGGCAATATGGCCACTAGGGACCATACTGAATTTGTGCTCTGCATTTAACCCATCCGTGAAAGTGCACACACACACAGTGAAGTGAACACACACAAACCCGGAGCAGTGGGCAGCCTTAAGCCGTGGCGCCCGGGGGGGCATGTGGGGTTCAGTGTCTTGTCCAAGGACACTTAGTTGCAGAACCCGTAGTAGGGGGGATTCGAACCTGCAACCTTTCGGACACGAGTCCATGTCCCCTACCACTGGACCACAAAAATATAACACGTTTGTAATGATGGATGATATTGTATAATGGGCTGTAAAGCAAACCAATGGCGGTGTAATGTGTGACAAACTGGTAAATCTTGAGAATTACAGTAAGATATTTTTAACTCTGTTTTACCAAGAGTACCTAATAACCTTGATTTAAAAAACTTAGGTTAAAGTACGGATACCTTACTGTAAAATTTACTCCTTTCCAAGTTACAAGTCACCAATTCCAAGAAGACTTTGAATAAAAGTTGTGTAGTATCCCATTTTTAAAGAACGTTCTTTACTCGTACCAAATTTAGAGCCAAAAAACACCAAGAGATGTGGAAAAACAAGAAACTCTTTGTTTATGAGGTTTTATTACATAATATAGAAGTGAAATTTAACACCTCAATGTTTCAAAAAGTAAGAATAAAATAAAAATAAATCTCAGTCAAACTCAAATGTGCAAAACACATTCATGTTCACGTGAAATTTGCAAAGCCATGCCTCATGCTGGTATAAAGAACCATAATCTGTTGAAAAATTAATAATGGTGATGAAATGCTGTCAACAGCGCAAATTGTGATTTTCTTGGCGTCATGTTCAATACAATTAGTTTTTTTCTTTATCATGGCGTTTACAGTAAGTCGTGCTGCGTCTGGGTGTGGAGATCCAGAAAGACCTGATCTCAGTGGCTCCGGTTTACAAAACCCACACATTTCAATTTTTGACTTTTTCAAGAACTTTAAGAGTTATCGCTATTCAGCGAGCTTTATCATGTCTGAACATGTGTGCTAATTAAACCAAGCCACATTGTAAAAGGAACCCGGAGTCAACACACACACACACACACACACATACCCAAACTGACAGTAGAACTTCAGTTGCTAGACGCTTTACAAGAAAGGAAAAACATAAAACTCTGGACTTCCTTTACTGTCCTGAACATCCTCAACCAGATGCAAAGCACCTTCATCTCTCGGAAGACCACAAAGCGTTGTCGCTCATCAGAGCCGGACCACCTCAGGAGATAAATGTTACCACTCCAGGTTCAGAGCACTCTGGCTTAAACCAGACATCCTATGCCACCGTCCACAAAAATGTCTCTGGATTCGAATGACAGACAGAAGAATGCAGGAAGAGAAAAGCAGACGGTCTCAGGCTTCAAGAGAAAACATCGCCGATGCGGAAAACATTGATCCCACGTTTGGCCATCTTAAAGGAGGTCCACAAAGTACCTAGTCAGCATGAGTAAATACTGAAATCCAGTGCAAATGTGTTGTCTTAGGCAATGGAACTCTACTATCAAACACAAGAATGTGAAAACAAGCATTGTGGCTTTTCAAAGTGAAGACTTTGGGACTCCAGTAAGCGCTGTGCAAATCGCCCATGTTTGATCTGAATTAAGAACGTGTAAAAGCAAATACACTGTTGGAGAGGAGATTGAGAAGTACAATAAATGTTGGGAAAAAACCACAATAGAAATGTCTGATATTTTGTACTTTACGGTAGTTTGTTCCAAATAGTTAAGTTTCGGTGGTCTTTTTTATTCTTGAAGACCTTTTGGGGCTTTTAAAGCGTGTTTCAATGTTGCATTTGTATGTTTTTCAGTTTCCATATAAGTCATTCATTTTGTTTTTTGTTAGAGTGCATCAAAATACATAAAACATATAAATAAATATATATAATAAATATGCAAAAATATAAAATGTCCTCAAAATCCAAACTTTGAAAAGTTAAATGCTGCAACAATGAGAAATGACAGAGGACAGACATTAAAATAAACTCTAAAAAGGTGTTTTATTGTAATTTTGAAGGAGTCAATTTAGAATCACTTGTTACAAAACAACGGATTCTGAATTTTGAAAGACTATCTTCAAGTTGAACTCCAAGCAAAGCAAAGATAATAATAAGTGTTTCCTTGCTAATTAATGGTTAACGTAGACTGCTGATACTGCAGATAGTAAATCTGTCACACACACACACACACACACACACAAGCTGTGTGCTGTGACTAACACAGTGTGGAAGTTCCATCTGATGTCACGGAAAGTAACTTTCTATGAGAGACAGACTCATGTCAGAAATATTGACAGTGAGTTTAATGACGCACGTCTGTTTCAGGGCGAATCATGGTTTCAGAGACGCCTTATCAGACGAGTGTTTTGTCTGAATATTTGTCATGTAGGTTTTACTGTGATAAGCATTCAGTCACAGATTTGCTCGCAACGAGCGTCTTTAAACAAGGCAGCATTCTGAATAGGATTCCGCAGTAAAGAAAATCATGTTTATATAAGAAAAACCGAGATGACTATTAAAACGTATACAGTATAAGTGCTGAAGGCCGTTGCCAAAACTAGCATGCTAAATTCATTAGCTTAAAGTCCTAGAGAGGAGTTGCTCGCGGCTAGTGCATTTAAACAGTCAACTTCAATTTGGTTGAATGTAAAACTTGGGAAACACTACAAATTCTCCACCCCTTCCTTTTTTGGAAGGAATTTCAACTCCCCTCCTTTTTATCCACCCCGCCATCTTTTCTTTCATTCTCTTTAATAATTCTTTTTGTTTAATCTATTTTTTTTTAGGTACAATGGATAGCTATGAAATGATTCTAGTAAATGGAGTGACTGGCTGAGAACAGAGGGTAAAAAAATAGAAAAATAAATTAAAACGTGCTCTCCAACTCAAACAGAGGAGAAGTTCAAAGGCAAAAAAGAGACCATCTGCATCGCAAAAGGCTGGCAAGCTTTATTGATAACATATGCTGCCGCGCTAGTTAATTCTTCCGCTGTTAGGCTAACATATACCTTGGGCTTACAAATGTACATAACTACATAAAAACAACCTGAAAGTCATAGAGAGAGAGTGAGAGAAAGAGAGAGACAGAAGGAAATGGCAAGAGATAAAAAACGATAGACAGAGAGAGATGGTAAAAGATAGAAAGGTAAAGGGAGATGATGATGATGAAGAGACTTATGGATGAGAAGAGAGAGAGAGAGAAATGTGGATGTAGAATTATAAGAGAGTTCGAGAGATGGTGATGCGGAGAGTGAGCTGGATAGGAAAAGAATAGAGATTTAGAAGATGCAGGAGAGATTAGGAGAGAAAAAGAAAGGGGTTAAGAGAAGAAAGAAAGAAAGGATTAGGAGTGGGACAGAGATTGAAAGAGAGATCAGGGAAAAATGTTCTGTATATAGAGTTCAACTCTGTGTAGTGTTCTTTGTTTTTTTCTGTACTCTGTCGTGTTCGACACTATGTGGTGTTTTTAGTGTAGTGTTCAAGTTTGTGTAGTGTTTTTTGTGTAGTGTTTTCTAGTGTAGTGTTCGTGTCTGCGTAGTGTTTTTTTAGTCTAGTGTTCAACTCTGTGTGGTGTTTTTTAGTGTAATGTTCAACTCTGTGTAGTGTTTTTATTGTAGTGTTCAACTCTGTAGTGTTTTTTAGTGTAATGTTCAAATCTGTGTAGTTCTTCTGTGTAGTGTGAAATCACTGTAAAGTGATCTATGTCATGTTCATCTTTGTAATTGTCTTTTGTGTAGTTTTCAACTCTGTATGGTGTTTGCTACGTAGTTTTTAGGTAGTGTTGTACTCTGCATAGTGTTTTCTTGTTTCCGTGTTCTACTTTCTTTAGTGTTCTTTAGTGTAGTGTTCAAGTCTGTGTAGTGTTTTTTTAATGTAGTGTTCAAGTCCGTGTAGTGTTTTTTTAGTGTAGTGTTCAACTCTGTGTAGTATTTTTTGCTGTAGTGTTCTTCTGGACTAAACGTTAAATTAGGCTGCCTGCAATTCAAGCTCTTTTGTGTGTTTTATTTATTAATAAACAAAAACAGGTTATACTGCTTAATCGGACCTGTTGGTTTTAGGATCCAGTCCCAATGTGTATGATTAGCAAAAGATGAGAGCTTCTTTTGTTAGGCACAAGAGGAAATGTCAGGATAACACAAGAATATATGATTGTTCCAGCTCTTAAATATTGGCATTTCTATGAATTTCCATCGGGGGATTTTTTTGCTCAATTTCTGATGCATTTTCATTGGTTTGAACAAAACCAATATTTACGAAAACGTCTTTCTCTGTAATTTGCAAATAGTTTTGCTTCATAGCTACATTTATTACATCTAATAGTGGCAGTTTCTTTTTCAGTCTCTCAGTTTTGTCGTTCAAACCGCTTAGTAATCGTCTTGACGTGAGAACGAGAGGCGAAAACAGCCGTGTGCTGACTGCGACCGAGATTAAAGTCTCGACTGACTCACCCGACAAAAACAAAACACCACCAAACCGCTCCACACTAAAATTAGGCGGGAGATCTTTCAGCACACACACATTGTTTATGGAGTTGCCTGAAAGTCCCCTGCAGCCAGTCCCCTGGGTAGACAGCACAGATACACCCTACTACACCCTTTCATTACAGACGGCCTCGGCCTCACTGCTCATCCTGCATCTCCTCTTCTCAGAAGAACTCGTATTTTTGTAAATCGGTGTGTTTTCTGATGCAGGTTTGTGCAAGTCTACGTTCACCGCGAGAATGCAGCTGCGTTTAACAACTATGTTTGTGTTTGTGTGTGTGTTCAGCATAGCACATCTGCACAGATACCTGTCTATTTTCTCTTCCTGTTTCATGTTGCTGTCTCAGTCTTACTCTTGCCCTGCAGGTGAAGACTGAGATCAAAACTTCCCAGGGCCTGATCGTGATTTGTGACACATCTGCTTGCTGAATCATCATTTTACAACTTGTTTTTATATTTTCTCTAAACTCCGTAGGCTGCACATTGATGGAACTGTAAAAAAATGTGTGCGTGTATTTCTAATATTTATATTTGTATATGTATAACAATTATATAAGTCTATATAATAATAAGTCTTATATATAATAGATAGATTGACTGATTGATGGACGAATAGACATAAAGACAGACGGACAGATAGATAGATGCAGTGGTGCACAGATTGCACACACACACGTTGTTGTTTTTTTACAATGACTTTCCCACATTCTGGCTTCATAAATTAATTATTTTATATATGAATTTAATAATTGTTTGTTTCTTCTCCCCACCATCATCATCACTCCCTGTAGCTTTTTAACACAGTTTTGTTTTACACTGTGCTGTTGTCCAGAACACGGTCTGCATTGTTTTCATTCAAAAATCTAGTTTTGTGTCCTGCTTCTTGTGTTGTCTTATAGTTCAATCAGTGGGGCTGATTATACACAAAATTCAAGTCCATTCCAAATTTAATTTCAAGTTCAATTCCAAAATCAAATCAACCATGTCCCAAAATCAAATCACCGGCTAGAAAATCAATTAGTTTAAATATGTGACAGTGTTTGCAATGGTTGTGTTCTTATACGTCACACATGCAAACTGATTCACTGTCCAACAATTCACACACAGTTCGCATACGGTCTGTTGTCTGACACGTCCATCGATTAGAAGGTCAGATCCAGCGCGGCTTAATTCTCACTGTCAGAGTAGAAAACAAACTGTACATTTTTACAGTAAGACACCTTACCTTAAAAAGTATTCCAATACAAGTCAACAGTTCCAAGAAGACTTGGATATCTAATTTGAAAAGAAATTAAGTTTTGTGGAGTAAAGAGACATGTCACATATATCAAAAATGTAGTCTAAGTAGAGAGTAAAAGTTGCCCATATTTTTTATACTCGGTAGTCGGTACTAGTACAAAGTAATAGAAAAATGTACTTTAATATATTTATTATATAAAAATATACTTCAGTAACAAAGTCAATTGACTCAAGTACTTTGTATACCAATGCTCACAACATGCATACCAGTCTCTCAAAGTTGCAGGCCCAGAAAAGAGCGCACAAGTTCTGAACCTCGCTGTTCTGTTAGTAGACTGCCATAGTAAAAACTCTGACTCTTTCATTCTCAATACCACGTGTAGTTTCTTTTGCTCATAGAACAGTTCAAACCTAAAACCATGCCACAAGAAGTCCACGGAAATGAACCAAAGGCCCAAGCAGCATCTAAAAATAAACACCGTGCTGTACAGTACTACTTTAATGTTTTTTTAACCAACCGCAGAACCGAATCACAGCTTTTGCTGAAGACGGCAAGAAATTGCCCAAGTCCGTGATTAACACACTTTGCAATCTTGCTTCACCAAGGTCTCAGAGGTTGAACCTGCTTCTGCTTTTTCTCTCGGAACACAAACAGTCGCGTCTTTCACTGGTGGTGTTTACTTCCCTCTCGTGCTCTTCTTCGTCTTCCTCCTTCCCTCTCGGAGGAATGTGCTTCACCTGACCTTGACCTCTCCCACTCCAGCTCCACAAACACTCACATTCACATGGGGCAATTCCTCCCGTGAAGGAGATAAAGCAGAGCCCCTATAAACATGGGTGGCCTGCACTTGTCACTCTCTTCCTTGGAGCGTTTAACGTTCATTTGGAGACAAAAAATAGCGATTCAAATGAAGCAGAAATACGTCCATTAGCACTGAACCCAGTAGCAGATCCAGACTGGAGGAAACGCACATACACAAACACACAAACACAACGCTTCAATAAATACGTGGAACTTTTCACTTTCAGCATAAAGACGTATAGCCTAATGATCATTTAACAATGAAATAAAGACAAAATGATGTTTTTTCAAAAGTGGAAAATAATAGAAATCTGTTATCTATAAAATTAATTTATTATTTTAAGTTGTCAATTTACACAAGGATGCTATTTGTGTGTGTAAAATTAAATCAAAAGGTAATAAATATCTGATTGCCTTAATTATACTTTGTAATTAAATAGGTTACTCGGCATTGATCTCTACTCAAGATTGGTATGTCCAGTGAACTAAATCAAAAGTACAATTATAATCTTTTTTTTACATTTACAAACTTACTTTTTCAGAATTTCTATTTGTTTTGTCTTTGACTTTGTTGAGTCTTGACCCTGATCTCATATTTTTGTTTTTCTTTGACATCTTCAAACATTTTTTTAGCATTTTTATTATTTTTAGTTTTGGCTTGGTGCTGGATTAAATGCAACACGTTTAGAACACACTGACATGAGTCTTTGAGCTTCACTTTTTTTCATTCTAAATCCTCATTTTCTGAAAAAATGCCACTTGTAACTACAAAAACGTGTGTGTGTGTGTGTGTGTGTGTGTGTGTGTGTGTGTGTGTGTGTGTGTGTGAGTGAAAGGGAGCTGTGAGAAGAGATTTGATAGGGGAAACTCAAACAAGCCAAGCTGCTCTTATCTCTGTGCCTGTAAACGAAAGCTCTGGGTTTTTCTCCTCCTCGTCGTGGTTTATTTGTTCCTTCCGCACTGTAAAGGCCATTGACGCACTTTCCAAACTATCAATAACACCAATTTATGTTTTTCCAGTTCTGCTCCAAGTGATAGGAATATTATTATGGAGATCACCTTCTTCAGACCGTGTTATATAACAGAATAGTGGTAAAGGGCAGAGAAACCACAATACAGATGCCGCGTGAATGTTCCGGAAACAAGTAATTGACTATAACAGGTGAGCGAGCAGATTACAGCTCTGTAGATGAGTCGGTAGCATGCGATCCCTGCTCACACACACACACACACACACACACACACACACAACCCCAGGGCAACATGTTTAATTACATACAAAATCAAAGGTTTACCATTTTCTTTAGTAAAATACATAAAGTAAAATTCCAGTTTAAAAATCTGTTTTTGAGTCTGAAACTATCTGAAAAAGAATAATATTTAAATAAGTAATATTAAACTTTTCTGCTATAAAATAATAATGTCATATAACGACAATCTGTCTGTCTGTCTCTCTCTCTCTATCTGTCTATCCGTCTGTAACATGTTACTTTTTTATATATCCTTATTACTTTAAATGTTATTTTATATATTTCATTCTTATAGATTTATATATTTAAATGTATTTATATACCTACATACATGTATGTATGTGGTGAAAAAAATTGAATTTGAATTGTATTAAATGCTTTTGGTTTAACAGTAATAACTAAAAGAT
>CM051498.1:19618711-19669542 GCA_028031935.1 Paedocypris micromegethes | reverse complement strand
TACTTTTTTATATATCCTTATTACTTTAAATAATAGGGGGGGGTTGTAGCTAGTAAAAGGTAAAGAGAGGTTGGCATGGAGCCTATATCCCTGCAGAGGGTCCGCAGACATTGAAGCCAGATGCAGTGGTGCAGCCGCGGATATGTGCAGACGTGAAGGGGTCACGAGAGGTATATTTAGAAACTACAAACTCATCCATCACGGACAACAGCTTTAGCACTTGATGTAACTTTACATCACAACTCCAATTCTCACCTTCCTCTGTCTCGCTTTCTGTCTGTCTGTCTGCCGCTCCACCACACACTGTCACGTTAGGTTGGGAAATCTCTCTCTGACCGAGAGCGGAACACTCAAAATAGCTCTCGTGGGAAAAACAAACACCTAAATCAGCAATGACAAATGGGAAGGATTTCTTCATTGCACGATGATTTCTTCTTCGCTCATCAAAATGTCCAGTGCTGTTTTCCACCACTCAAGTTGAAGTAAAAGTCAAAACGGGCAAGTGAGTGTAGACGAGCAAAATCTGAGGTTTGTGAGCAAAGTATTTGCTGTACATGCTGTTTCCTACACACATCCTGCTGGTGTTGAGGCTTTAACCGTGTTTGTGGATGTCACCAGAAACAAAATCATCTTTTTTTGAGCCGCTTTTCTATTTCAGGGTCACGGGGAGATGGAGCCAATCCCAGTAGCTCAGAAACTGAAGGCGGGACACATACTGGATTGGTAGCCAATCATTGTTTCAGACTCCGAAGAGTGAGGGTTTGTATCCCCTGGGAAAGTATGTCTCCACAATGTAACGGCCAAAGGTCACTCAAGTTTAAATCCCGTTTGTAAAGCCACACATTTGAATGGAAATAAAATTGACACTTACCGGTAAAGTGCAAGTAAAAACGCGTTATACTGGGACACTGCATTGACACAAACTACGCACTTGCCATGTGACTTTATTTTACTTTCTTGCATTTAACATTCAGTTGTGGCCACAAACTCAAATATTGGCCAGTTTGAGAACTGGCCAGTCAATTCAGAAAATGGTCACAATTTAACAAAAAAAATTTTTGAACAATTTGCGTTAAATATACACCGTCATTGGACTCCTCTTGACTTGGCCAACCAATTCATAATCTGGCATCAAATAGTGTGTGGTCATAACATACAGTATAAGCATATATTCTAACAAAGTAAATTAAAAAAATGCTTTGTTGTTAATCTGTACAACTGAATCAGTATTTTTTTTTCTTCTCGTGTGTGTGTGTGTGTGCGTGTGTGTGTAACAGTTTTGGCTGAGAAATTATTGGAGCCAATAGCTGTGAAATATCTGAAGACAGACGAGTGATTGTTTTGCTGAAGAAGATGGATTATGCATCAGGTTTCTATTCTTAGATGCCCACAACACTAACCACACCATTTTCTTCAGTAAATCATCTACAGCTTTTTACAAAAACAATGTCAGACAGGGGAAACGAACGGGCTGCAGTGAGTCGGTGGTTTGCATTAGTGTGAGAGATACTGTAGATCCTTCCTACAGTGGATTCTTTGTACTAAAAAAGGAAAAACAGCCTCAGTCCAACTGAGGTTCTTGTGAAGAAGAAGGTGTTTACTGTGTTGTAAACCGTTTGTTTATTCACAGCATTACAGACATATCCCCTCCTGTCTTATATCTAAAACCGAGCATGGGATCTTTTTAGAACATTTGAGTATTTGCTGTTATTATAGACGTGTCTGTGTAAAATATCAGTGTATCTATTTTGATTGAAAGTAGCTGAAAAAAGAATCTGTATTTTTTAGTGTGTGGTTGTCCGGTTTCTTAAGGACAGTTCCTTCAAAAAAACCCATATTATGAAGTTTGGATAGATGGATGGAAATATGGATGGTTACCTGGATGGATGTAGTACGTATGGACAAATGGATGGATGGAGAGATGGATGAATGGAAATATGGATGGATGGTTGCTTGGTTGGTTTCTTAGATGGATGATGGAAATATGGATGGTTGGTTGGTTGCTTCAATGGATGGATGGTTGCTTGGATGGATGGATGGTTGGTTGGTTGGTTGGTTGGTTGGTTGGTTGGATGAATGGAAATATGAATAGTTGGTTGGTTGAGTGGATGGTAATGTGGGTGGAAATATGGGTGGATGGAGAGATTGATAATTGATATGTTGGTTGGTTGGTTGGTTGGTTGGTTGGTTGGTTGGTTGGTTGGTTGGATGGATGAAAGGATGAATGGGTGAATGGATAGAAGGATGGAAATATTGATGGTTGGTTGGTTGGTTACTTGGATGGATGAATTGATGGATGGTTGGTAGATTGGTTGGATGGATGGAGAGATGGATGGTTAGATGTATGAAAGGATGGATGGATGGATAGAAGGATGGAAATATAGATGGTTGGTTGGTTGCTTGGATGGATAGATTGATGGATGGAGAGATGGATGGTTGGAAGATTTGTTGGATTGAGAGATGGATTGTTGGATGGATAGGTGATTGGATGGAAGACGCAGAGCACAATTTTCGATACGGCCCATAGTGACCATAATGACAAAACTCACTCGCTTAAGAGTTTGTGAAACAGTGAGAGTGATGGTGTGAGCAGCAGCAGAGAAGGATTGCAATTTTTTGAGTCGTGAGGTATTAAAGGCACATATCAAGGTCAGTATGGTAGCGGTGGATTTCACCAGTGATCCAGGGACTTAGTCCAAGTTCAAGGAACTGATAGTGATAAGAGTTTTGGCATATCTTGTACACTACTGTGAAGATAGATAGTGTGCAATACAAAAACAAGAATTTTAGACATCTTGGCCCACTGAAAAGCCTGAACAAGAGCTTGTATATCTATTTTGTTATAATAATAACTGCATCAATGCGTCGTGACAGAGTTGCAGAGTTGGATCTGACATCGCTTCTTTTTCTTCACAATACTGCAGATTTTTTTAGGGTGAAGGTCAGACAAATTTGCTGGGCAATTAAGAACCAGAATGCCACGGTTGTTAAAGCATCTACTAGTAGCTTTGCTACTGTGTGGAGGTGTTAAGTCCTTTTGGAAAATGAATTGTGCAGCCCCGCTCAGCAGTAGGAAACATGAAGTAAACTAGAACTTCCTGCTACACGGCTACGTGACCTACACTCGCAAATGACAAGTCACGCAAAACCTTCACGGACTGTGTGAACTTTACACTGGCGTTGTGACCTCAAGCAGTGTGGATTTCGTGTCATCATCTTACGTTCTCTTCAAAAGAAAGAGCACTCGGCCAAAGTCCAGTCCTTTTTGTCTTTATCCCAGGTAACAAGCGATGAAGTGCGGACAGTTTTGCATATCTCTGCACGCAATCACTCCATCTGAAATCTATTGTTTGGGAATATTTATGAATAGGTTTTGTTTCACAATTCTCTCCAGTGTGTGGTTGTCTTTATTGCTTGCCTATAGTTTTCTACCAGATCTTTTTATTCCCAACTTTTCTTGAATAAATGTTAGAATGTTAATTCGGTGAATACAGTCTGGCACCATGTGTTTTCATCAAAAAGATTGTTTTCTTAATGTTGTGTGTGGGTTCGTTCTTATTTAGAAATGTTCATTAGGTGCTACAAACATAACTATTTGGCAAATAAAATGAAAGTGAAATGTGTTAGTTTGGGTTGAGTAATGATTTAATTGAATGTACAACGTCCACTTCTTGAATGGGATTAATGGAATAAATCAGCTTGATGAAAATGTTGGTTATATGATCAGCACCTGAAAAAAATTGTGTGTGTGTGTGTGTGTGTGTGTGTGTGTGAGAGAGAGAGAAAGAGAATCTATACATTTTTACAGCTTTGTGCAATTCCTAGAACACATTTTTTATTATTTATTTCCTGTTAAATAACTAGCTTCCTGCTCGATACCCAGTCTTTTCCGGCAACATTGGAGAATAACATTCACACTTCATATACAAGCAAGTGTGTGAGTGACAGAGGCAGTTTGTAAGGTTTCCAGCTCTGGGGAGTGTATTCTAGCACTCTGCAATTATGTTCGGGCCCATGAAGGCACCTTTGTTTCCTGAAATCTCATTCATAAAGCAAATGCTGTGATTCCTGGCTTATTGCCAAACGGAAAACAGAAAACTGCTGAACCATCAAAGCGGTGTGACTGTGTGCGTGTACACATGTGTTTTTGTGAACAAGTTTAAGACAGACAGACATTTTCCCAGCATTCAAATAAGCCTTCAGGTTGAAACAAATATCTGCCAATGGCTGCCAACTTTTAATCCCCTCTACTCGTCACAATCCTTGCTGTCTTTATTGGTTTCTTTTCCCTAGACTTTTTTTTTCAGATTTTAGCTTCTTCCTTGTCTTTTTTCAGACCCATGTTTATGTCTGTTAAACCTCTTTGTAAGTGTCTTGTTTTTTTGAGTTTGGTGGAACTGACACCACCCAACATTTGTAGAAGAAGTGGATGTCTCCAAGATCACTCTACCCGGGCCTGATCCTTGCGAGAATTGTTGAGAAATGGTTCTCACTGCCTTTCTTTCTTTCTTTCTTTCTTTCTTTCTTTCCTTTTTTAAAAATAAAATCTCTTCATATATTCTGATTTTAGTATCTCCAAATTTATTTTAAAACGATGTTTTTTAAATGTGAGAGGTTTCAGACGGTCTCAAGACTAAATCAAAGTATTTTACTTCTGTTCAACACACTCAAGACCGGTGACGTTTCAAAGTGAACGTTTCAAAGGATCACCTCTGATTAAAAAAAAAAAAGTTAATAATTTCAAAAAATTGTATGTAGTTGAAATATAAAAGCAAGTTGGAGTCACGTTAAATTCCGACTCAGAAAAAAATGTTTTGTGACCCTATTTCGTTTCACTACTAATCTCGGGGTTTGTGTGCTTGTGAACTGAGTGTTGCGCACTCTGCTGGCCGAAAATAGTATTGAAGTATGTTCGACTCCGTCTCGGGATTGGCGGATGTAGCACAAAAAGGCGGTGCGTAAACTCGCTCGTTCACAGCGGCGCGCTCACGTTGACTAGGGCACAGTTGACAGAAGGGCTTCTGCTCGTCAACTACGTGAAGAGAAACTGATTTTTTTTTAGTGAGATTATCGTCAAATTTCTGTTCTGTTGTGGATTATGCTTTTGCTGGTCTAAGGAAGTATTTCATTCGGAAAGTTATAACCAAAGTGGACTGCAGTTGTTAAAGGTAACGCAACTTCGCGTTTTACCTCTTATTTTGCGTAAAGATATAATATAACTTTTTTGATTCACCAACACTGCAAATAGCGATTCGTATCAGCACGTTTTCCCCGTTTGGGTTAGTATTTATATATTTATAGTATTAATAGCAAGTTTGGTAATTTTCAGAAAATTGGTGAATCGCGTGAATGCACTTATGTGTGTATTTTCTACATTGTTTTATTAATCACACAAACCATATGATATATTGTGAAAATAACATTTTGTATACTGACTACATATTCCAGCTTTGTTTCGAAAGGTTATTCTTGAGGTTTGTTGATACTAAATGCCAAATTATGAATCGTATATTATTTTCTCTTTTTCTCCTCTCTCTCTCTCTCTCTCTCTCTCTCTCTCTCTCTCTCTCTCTCTCTCTCTCTCTCTCTCTCTCTCTTTCTGTCGTTCTCACTTTCTCTTTCTCCCTGTCACTCTTTCTTTCTCTATAGGACTTCAGACAACATGCCTTGCATTTGTGGCTTTTTTTATTGTGTAAAATCTGTTAATCTAGTCTAACAACACAAATACAAAAAAATGAATAAAATCGTGTCCATTGTTTCTAACTGTAAAAAGTGAACTGCTGTACAAAAACACACTTTTCATCTCTGGAAGACTTTAATAACTGTATTATTTATCTATTTCAGGTGTCTACTCGAACAGCAGGATTTGTTTTGTTCCTCTGATATGAACTTTGAGTCTGAAAGTCTTGCAGCGTCTTCTCTGGAGTGAATTTGGCTGGTTAAATATTTGTGCTCTTCCAGAAATGGTGGGGCATTTGCATTTGCAAACTATGGATGAGAGTTTAAAAGGCAAGAATCGGGAAGGACTGCTGGATAGTCCAGATTCCGGACTTCCTCCAAGTCCCAGTCCTCCCTTCTACTCACTGTCACCGGGAATCCTTGAGTCACGGTCCGGCAGCTGTTCCACCCCTACTGAGCTCCAGGGATACTGCAGAAAGGAGAGCCGGGAGGGCAAACTGGTAAGCTTTCATCTAACCAGAACACAAGACGGTCTTCCCAAGTAAGGACAGGCTTCAAACCAACATCCTTTGTTGGGCAGAAACCACTTTTATCGACCAGTCGGTGCCTTTGGAGTTTTGGGGTTCTGATAGGCCACTTCCTGTCCTTTCACTCCAACCGAAGGATGTGGAAAAAAAAGCAAGCTTCACTTAAATCCCGTTGTGCCACATTCAGATGTAGTATACACTGCGTTTACTATTGGGTATACAGTCATTTTCGGTTAATTGGGCCAAATTCATTAACAGCATTCATACATATACACTTCACTAGTTACAAACGCCTGTAATTGAGAACATTCCGCGTAATAGGGAAAAATAATGTCCTTAATAATGTATAAGAAAAGGGCTCTCGAGTCACTAGTGTACTATTGTAAAGTCTGTGAACAGACTTGTAAAGGATGCATCCATCACGCTCAGTTTCAGCAGAACTTTCTGGCTCTTTCAGGAACAGATCTGACTATTTTTGAATCAGTACTTGTTACAGTCACTTGTTAATCTGATTTTGACTGTGATTGATTCTTCTGCGTAGCGTTCAACTCTGTGTAGTGTTTTTTGTGTACCGTTGAACACTGTGTAGTATTCGTCTGTGTAGCGTTCAACTCTGTGTGGTGTTCTTCTGTGCAGAATTCAACACTGTATAGTGTTAAGTCAGTGTAGTGACAAACACAAAATAATAGAAACATAACAGGTTGTATTAAGCGAACAATAACATAACATAACATTGTAATAAGTAGTACGTCTAATCTTACTTTGGTGAACACGGGACATGTCTGTTTAGATGGTATTGCTGTATTTGTGCAAATATAATAGAAACTTCAAGGAATAAACAGGAAAAAACGTAACAAAAAACAGGGTGTGATAGAATGTATCAAAAAAGTAATAACAACGAATCTCAAAATTGTACCAAACGCTGGTAATAGTCCATCATGTTTTAACACTAACATTGTGTTGTGTTGTTTTGTTAAGCATGTGGATAGTTGAATGGAGGGACAGACAGACAGAACTAACTATATAAATAGAATATTTCTCCTTGTCTCGTATTCAATTTGACCACAGTTGTGTTTACAGACGTTATTCGCCAAAATAAAGTGCATTTTACGTGTTTAATTACAGTCAACTCAAAGTACACTAAAGTAACACTTTGCTGTAGATGTGCTGGTCTCAGCCTCACACGCCATTAGGCAGTAGATTCATTTAATTTAATTACGGTATATAACTGAAATAGACGAGGTTCAGGTGCTTGTTAGACTAATGAAGAGAGGATGAGGAGGAGGAGGTGGTGACTGTCGGAGTTTCTGTAAACAAGTTGACCTTGTGTTTTGTGAGTGTGGTAACAGTATATGATCTTGCGTCCCTTCTTCCTCATAGCAACTATTTTACACCACACACACACACACACACACACACACACACACACACACACACACACACACACAGTACAGTATTACTCCTGTGCACATTCACATTACAGTATGCACACGCTGGCAGCATAACTCAGAGTCTTATTTCTGCCTTTGAAAGGTTACATATTCCACTAAGCTAACAGTGTCTGCTCCTGACACGCCGTCCATTCAGTCCAGCAGAGTAAAAGCTTCTTTACCTCAGTGACTGTCTGGAAGGGTCTCCGCGTCTCCAGACACCATCCCGCCCGGGCCTGTCCTGCAGAATCATGGCCGTTAAGCCTGGCTTCAAATAATTCCAGTCTCAGTCTAATTCCATTCCAGTTAGGCTGATAATGACAAATGCACAACAATATTTAGCTGCTTTTATTGTAGTAGATTTTTTTGTTGTTTTTTTTTGTTTCTGGACCTTTCTCTTTGTGAAACATGCTCGCACTTGTTCGCACTCTTCTCTAAAGATCTAGTGAACACTCCTCGCTCTGGGAAAAAAAAAATAGTAGCATTTTTCTTGCGACATGTTATGTTTAAAAAAGTGGTCCTCTGTTTTTATTGTTTAAATGTAAATATTTACCTTGATGACTACGTATAATGAATATTTGTAGCTAAAATGTTTGTGTAAACTATAAAGAAACCTTTTGTTGTCATTTGCAAACTTGACCAGTAAAGCAGATTCTAATTCTGATTCTGAAAAAAAAGTTCCAGCAAAAACAACCAGCATTGCTTTGTATAAAATCAGGACTTTTATTTTTGACATTTCCATTACTTTAAACTTTTACAATTGCGGTCGGGCCTGCGGGCAGCATTCAAAGTATGAAGAGCGAATGCGCTGTCACAGGAAAATGAGGCATGTACAAAACCATCATTGTTTGCTGTGTTCTCCTGCGTTTCCTCAGACCAGTGTTGGTGCAGACACACATGTTTGTGCAGGAGAGGTGGATTTCTACCTGCACTGGCACTTGTTCTTCTCATTTCCTGGTGCAGGTCTATTTTAGGAGTTGTGTTTGTTTGCCATGATGGAAAAAAAAACTCTGGTGGTCTATTTTAGAGTGACAGGACAAACAGCCGTTGAATAAGAAAACTATTGTGCACAAGCAAATACAGTTTAAAGAGATGTACGCATTTAAAATATGTGCGCGCACACATGCCATTTGCTTGTTTTTTGAAGGCTCCCTGTGGCCCCGAAAAAGATTATAGAAAAACATGTGAAAACTTTTTCTTTTTAACATTGTTTAATTGTTTGTTTATAGACTTTATGTTTTATTTATTTATCATAAACATTCAACATAATTACACCTAGTTTTGTAGTATATAATATAATATGAATATAGAATATAGTATTATTACCATAAATAATATCTTAAAAGAAATGAAAATTCAACTGAGACAGTTGTAACTGTGAAAAGCACCTTACAAATGCATTGAATTTGATAAATATGAAACATAGTATAGTATGATATATCATGCTTTGTAAAATATATTTTATCATGAAATATATATTTTGTGGTGTATATAATGTGATTTTCCGATGACTTTATTCTATTCTTTTCCAAGTTATTAAAGTTAATTCGATTAATAATTCCAAAGCAATCGTTAATAGTTAATGCAGAGTTATTCATGCGTTCATTTCGGTGCCTTTCCTGCTAGATGAGATAAAATAATAAATTGTAAGAATGTTCAATTCTTTTTATACGGCCAGCGTGACTTTTATTTTTTTCTTAAGGGTCTTGAAAGGAACCTTATAAATAGAGTGAGTTATTATCGTTACATTGATTGTTTGATTTTCATTGGTTTTGGAGAAAGAAGAAAAATGGAGCCATTCGCATCAGAACAATTACAGTATTTCAGGATCATGATTCACGTCTTGACTCGCAGCCCACCGGACCCCGGTCTGACTGCTGGGGTGTTTTTTTGGGCTGGGGTGAAGAGTGAGGACGGACACTCGTGACTGTGCGTCTGCTTTGTTTGTGGCACATTGTGTAACAGCGTGACTGTACCTCTCCTGCTGAGAATAAGCTGCTGCTTTTCAAACCAAATATCTAATATTTATGATTTATGAGAATCAACTGCTCAGTTTAATTTTCATTTTGGCAACGTATTTATAGTTTTATTGTTTGTGAATTGTTTATGTGCGACACTTAAATTAAAGATCTAAAAATCACAACAAAAAAAAAATCTAAAATGTACAAATTAAAATAAAGAAAAATAAAGAAATTAATCTGGTTACATATGTTTAATAATCACTTTACTAAAGATGACAAGAAAAACAGGATCTAGGATATTGAAATATTCATTTAGATCATGATGAATCATTGTTTTGTGCTGATTATTAAAATCATTGACTTTTTTAAAAAATATTTCCTTTCTATTGGCATGAAATCCAATTATCTAAAGATTGTATGAATAACACACACAGAAAGCATTTTATGAAAAATGAAAGATTTAATTTGTATCAAGTTTGATTATCTTGCTTTCAAATGTATCTATAGCACACAGATATTGATATTAATATTTTTAGTTTACTTGTGAAAGTGGAACAACTGCTGTTCTGACATTAAATTATAAAAACAAAATGTTAACAAAAATGAAATAAAAATAAAGATACAGAAACAACAATTTGTTCACAACAACTCTCTTAAATCCAAATCTAATTTTAAAAGCATAAAAAAGAGAGTAAAATAGAAAACCTAACAGTATAAAAAGGAAAGTAGAAAGTTACAAATGAATAGAAAGCTTAACATGTACAAGAATGAAGAAAGGAAGATATGAGGTGTAAAGTGTAATTACAAACACAGTGTAATGTGAGTAACAATCAGACTGATATCCTAACATACATTACAGTCGACCACTGAACCATCTTTTGGTATTTGAACCCACTGTCTTGGTGTTGCAATCTCCAGATAAATAATCAATGTTTATTTATTTACTTTTTTAGTTGCCGTACTTGCTCCTGAACTCCCAAGGGCCAGATGTGAAGTCCCGCATGTTCCCGGTGGTGTATGGCGAAAGCATCGAGGTCAATCCCCAACCAACCACAGAGATCAGGTCAGTGCCACTCTACATCTAGGACAAGAACTTTACCTAGAACGTTAACAAGCATTTTATACACTCTGCGTGTGAAATTACCAGTGGATGACCAACTTAAATCAATTATTTATTGCATCAATTACCGTATATCTTTTATCTTAAACTTCATATACAATAACATAGTTTATTAAAAAAAACGTTTTTTTCAAATACGTACAATGATTGTGGTTTTTGAGCAGAATTTGAAATTTCAGATCACTTTTTAACATTTTAAATTGCCTGTCTAAAATCAAACACTAACATAACAAACAATCCGCTTGAGTCACTGGGAACTCATAGCTAATCTCAGCTAATCTCAGCAACTCTAAAGAGTCTAAAGCAAATTAAATTGTAAGAGGGAACTGGAGATCAAGAGGAATGAGTATGTTGAGAACATGTTGAGAACATACTCTCATCAAGCAGGATGAAAACATTCTCAGCACAAAAAGGTCCAGACCGGGCATCGAGCTTGAATCTTAAATTGGTCCAAGTCTTGAACCGAAAAGTTCCGAAGAGTCAACCATAGAGTGAACAAAAACACATATTTTAGGGCCAACAAGACACACTTTTTTAGTTTTTTTTTTTAATCTTATACAAATTCATCAAATTATACACCATCAGTTATTGTGTTAAACATTTTTAGATGTTTGATCATCAGTGCCAATGAATAAAAATGATTTAACCCTCTGCAGTAGCTATTCATAAAACATATTCCTGTGCCTTCTATGTGTATGAAGTGTATATATTAGTTTTGCTTTCCGTAGCTCACTGTTCTTCTCAGTGATACATATTACTCTGCGACTAGCCGCAACATTCACAAAAGACGTAATGAAACAGTTTAACATATATTGATAAACAAATAGATCAAATAAATAAATCAAATAAACATCAAATTAACAGCAAGTAAGTTAAGGGATTTTTAAGTGTGCCTTAAGTGTGATTTTTAGTTGAGCCGAAAAACGCTGTAATCGGTTTGATTGAATCTTAACATTCTTTTAGTTTGTACTAAGGATTTTACCACTAGATTTCACTACATTGTGTACCATGGTGTACAATATATGTATGTGACAATTTGAATTTAAGATTTAATTCAATTTGACCTAAAGAGTTTAAATCCAATTGACTTAAACCTTAACCCTGGCGAGTGTGAAATTTTCACTCTTGTTTCTATAGTTGTATAACTGCTAGAAAGTGTGTTGAACTGAGATTTTAATTTGTAGATTTCATGCGAGACTGAGATTTGCCATGTCCACCACCACTAGGTTCAACTCCGCAGTGAAATACTCTTCAGAAAGACACTTTCGCGACCAGGTTTACTGCGCCCCCGTCCCGACCCCCACGGGCTTCAGTGAGACGGTGGTCTCGCTCCAGAACTGCACGTGGCGCAGCTACAAGTCTGAAGTTCACCTGGAGCCGCGCTACCGACCTCTGACCTTCCAAAGCACCGCCATCGTGTTCCCCAAGCACACGCGGAGCACCTACCGCACCACCCTCAACTACAACGCCAACAGCAGGTGGTTCGTCTCCACGGTCCGGCTGGAGTCCACCGAGGACTCGAGTCCGTGCATCATCTACACGGAAGATCTGTGAGGAGCAGCAGCCACCAGACCTTCTGTGGAGGTTGGTTAGCTTGTTCCGGAAAAGAAATACAACGCACCGGTGGTTCGACGGTTACGTGCATCGGTTTTGCTCGGACTGTTACCAAAACCGAATCCCGGTGAGATGTGGAAGAAAGGAGAAGTCGGCGAAGGCTGGATTATTTCTGAAAGGTTGTTCTGCTGGATTAGGGTGGTGGGAACGCGCTGTTGTTCAGATGCACAAGTAGGATTCAGTCGGATACAGACTCGTACAATCCACATGATGATTTTAAAAGTGTTGTAAACATTTAGGAAAAAAGCCGTGTATATTTTTAATCTGTATCAGTGAGTTTCATTTATACTATAATTTCTTTTGTGTTTTCAAACAGAGTCAAGTCGTTTCTATTGAGGATTTGTTTTTTTGTTTTTTTTTTTTTAGATAATTTGATTTATAAAGGTCATAACTATACCGCCATCCGTTGACTTTTTCAGCGTCCATGCATTTATAACAAAAGATTAAAAGATGCGGAAGCGAAGCGATTTCATATCAGAAACGTGTTTGTATAGTATTGCTAATTTCAGTGTTTCATAAAAGGAATGACAATCCGTATTAAGTGAGAAATTTGCTGTAAAACAATGGTCAAGAGATTCACACACGTGGTTTAACTCAAGTCTTTTGTTTTCCTGGACATTTTCTCTCACACCGGAACGTAGGTTTCTTGTCTCATTTATTATCGCATAAATACGTATATATTCTGATGTAAGAATTTTCTGATGTAAGTGTTTTCTATCATGCACTGGATGAATGCGTAATTCGGGTTCCAACTTATTCTTCCAACAATAACGGTTTCCAGATCAGTGCATCCCTCATTTTTTTTGCACATGCTAATGGCTAAATCAACAAGCAATGCTAATTTGCCACACAGAAGGTGTGGAGCTTCATACTGAAATGACATGAAAACATTACATGATTAGAATAGGTGCTAGAATCGTAGACCATCAGAGCGTGTTGGCAGTAAATCAGGCTTAAGCTGTGGATCTTCTGGGATGGACGGTGTGGTCGCAGCACTTGACCGCTTGGACCAAAGATGCAAAGTTCAGAAATGGCCTTAAGTGTTTCATCTCTCCCTGTTTGCACCTCAGAAGACTTGGGGCCGTTAAAGAGGCTTTAGGAGTTTGTTTCGCCGTCACAGATGAGGAAAAAGTGAATACGCTGGTATAGGATTGTGTGTTGGATTGAGGAAGAATATCGCTTCCATGGATTTGTGATGGTCTTGTGTGTCTGGTCCACAGCTCTTGTGTTGTTGTTGATGGTTTGGAGACATGATGAATTTAAGATTTTTAAGAGTTTTTTTCGTCTTAGACTTTGACTTTGGACTTTGTTTAATTTCTGCAAAAGCTACCAATCTCTTACCTCAAGTGTCTCTTTTTTTTATTTTTTGATTCTCCTATTATATCATTATATTTCATGTCGTGGATTCTCCAATGACTGAAAAATATATCTGAAAAGTATGTTGAAAATATGTCTGTAAAAGTATGTTAATGGGTTGTTGATAGTAGACGTGTCCGGAAAAGTCATATTTTTTTGGCTTTTTCTAATTCGGTGACAATCACAATAATAAAAGTCACCTAAACAAATACAGTCTGTTTTGAAAATGTGCAAAATCACAATACTGTAACCGTAATGTACAGTTTGCTCTACATTCAGATATTTGGACTCACCATGTTAACACTGCAACAGTGCATGATGGGAAAAGGGTGTTAAAGTTGAATCGAAAGGCTTCCTCGAGAAAAGAGATGAGAACCAAGCTATGTGAGAGGGTTAAAGGTGTAGATGAAGAACCAGTTAGGAGTTTGCTCTTCTGGTGACACATGGCCAGTGGTGGGTTAGCGGTTAGAGAGGGGGACTTGTGATTGCAGGAGAGGACAAATGGTGCAAGAAAAAACATTTGTTTTTTCTAATTTTTGCCGAAAATGAGTTTCAGTCACTTTTTAGATCCATCAATTCATTGATTTTCTGAATCACTTTTTCCATTTCTGGGTCACGGCGAGCTAGAGCCAATCACAGCTGAGCCTGAAGGCGAAAACGTAAAAACAAACACTCCTGATCCGTTGTATTTGTTTTACTGTGGTGACTTGGATGAGGATTTATAAATGTTATAGAGCTAAACTCGGTCCACACACACTTTTTTTTATGTCATACATGTATATTTATTGCTATTATACACACACACACACACACACACACACACCAATATTAAACTCGTGCAAACCTTTACACACTGCTAAAACAAGAGTTATTGAAGCAAGTGGGCTGCAATGGTCAAGACATGAATAATGGACACTGGGTAAGTCACTCGATGGTTCAGATGATGTGTGGAGTCAAGAAATGAGGAGAGAGGATCGGTTTTATTGCGTATTTGATGTCAAATGTTTCTGTACTAGCTACATATTTTTTATTTTTATTATTACTATAACAAGGTTGGTTTCTGTAAAATACTTTTCTATTGTATATGTTGCATACGTCATAATTCAGTTTCTATTTTTGTATAATTCCCAAGCGTGTGTTTTGTTTGTTGAGCAGTGAATGAGAAAAAATAATTTAAGAAATCAAATATGTATATTCAAATGAAATTAAAGTCCTAAAACTCAAGCGGAGGTTCTGGTTTTTATTCACACAAACGGTTTTGTATGGAAGTCGGTTTCTGACAATTTTTTTTTTAACTTTGAAAATGTTTTAATTGATTAATTTATTGACTTTAAAAAAATGTGACACATAGGAAACAAAGTTACATAAACCACAGTTCTAAGATTATCAGCTAATCAGATATTAAAAAGTTTACAAAGTAATACAGTGTTATATTTGTAACACTTTTGAGATTTAAAAGTCCTGAATGTATATTTTGCTAATCTAAAATAAATAACTTATATTTGTGTGTGTGTGTGTGTCAGTCAGAATGGGCATCCATTTCCCATAGTTGTTGTTTTCACAGCGGGAGGAACAGCATGTTTCTGTCTATTATCGCACAGCTCGGTCTCTTTATCTTCAGCTTCAGATGAAGAACATTCCACAGTTACAGCAGAAAGCTCTGCTCCTTTTAGTGAATACACTGAATCATTTCAGACATTTATTCAAACTTCTGGCCTCTCGCTAGGCCTCAATTACCAGGCTAATGACAGAGCTCCTTATCTCACACACTTACTGCTCACACTTGAAAACACACTCTGATCAAATGGTCTAGCTTTTCGCAAAGTTTGCACTGATGTTCCTGCAGATTTGGTTTTTAATCAGAGTTGTCCAAATAAAATACTTTATACGTGCATTTAGTTGGTGGTAGGAGGTTATTGACTTGTTTTAATGGTTCTCCTCACTGCGGCTGCCATGATTGTGTGGGCCAACAGAGGGCGCTGCAGCAATGACATTGTTTTCCCTGGAAAAAAAAATGAATGTGTAGAACTAAGATTCTAACGTTGAGCAGCACAACAAAACATTATTTAACTTTAGGACAACTGTATTTTACGTGAGTTTTGTTTTAAATAAAGAGCAAAGGAAAACACGGATAGTGATAGAAGAACGTTGCCGAATAACGCCCCCTCGTGGTCAACTTCATTATTAGCGACTGTCGCCAAATACAAATGTCGCCAAATCAGACATTGACAGAAAGACACAGGGATGGACGGATGGATGGACGGACGGACGGACGGACAGACAGACAGACAGACAGATAGATATCACAGCATAGACAGCATACTTTACATTTGGGTTGTTTTTGTTTGTTTTGAGAGGGAAGGTATATTGTACAAACTGAAACTGAAACTGAAGCCTGAGGGTGTAGAGAGTCTAGTTGACACTCAGCTGAGAGAAGAAGACTTTGAGGATTTGATCTAAAAGATGGGCACTCCAGGTAAACATTTCAAACTGTATTTTAATAGCATTTAAAAACAAAATTATGTATGTGTTTGTACACACACACATTGTTGCACACACGTTGAGTATTTTTCTAATCGCTTCATATTTTCTAGAAAGCGATGGGGCAACAGGGCTGCTTCTAGTTCTGGTTGTCTTAGTGATCGTCGTGGCCTATGTCATACACAGCTTTCGTGTCTTTAGACGAGATGGTAAGTTTACTGGAAATATTCCCACCTATCTAAAGTCTACTGATGATCTAAATCAAGCACAGACCAAACAAAAACTTGTATTTTGCTAATTGCAGGTCGTCATCCAGGCGGTAAGGCTATATCTTCACTATGTCTGAAAGATTAAACATGGTCAAAATATTGATGTGAATGCAAATCTGATGGTTTATAACGAATAGATGTCCATCTCAAGAGAATGTGTTGGTGTCAGAATAATTAAAATAGTTTTCAGATTAGACTCACATCAATCTATTCTAGATTTTAGTCTTACGTCAGTGGTGCATTCCTTAAAAGATTGACGTCGAAGAAACGTTCCGTTCTTTCAAACTGGTGCATCTAGATGTTTTAAGCTGTTAATGAAGGTGATTAACTGTGATGGTTGTAAATATGAGTTTTACAACATTTCTTTCATCAGGTGTTCTAGGGTCAATCGTCCACTATCCACCACATCGTCCTTAAAAGCCACAAAACACATTGCTGACTTGAAAACCAGAAGAGCCAGAATGTCCTTTAACCAAATCTTCTTTACGACATTATTTGTTTATCTCTCACTGACCATGTGGCCATTAACAATGTAAAACAATTTTTTTAAACAGAAATGTAAGGCAATCTATTGAATGAAGTGATTTGAGCTGAAATGCAATGGAAGTTGTTACATGTGTGTGCGAACGGTTTCCAAACAAACAGATTAACAAAATACAAGAAGTCACAACGCAAAACAAATGGAAATATGTGGTGGATAAACGACACTGATTTGCACAGGCGCACAGGTGCTTGACTCAAAATGAAGTTTTTTCATCGTGTGGTAACGTCACAAAAGAACTACAGTACAGACCAAAAGTCTTTGTCGTATATACGTACGGTACATTACAAAAAAACATGTAATATTCTAGATTCTTCAAAGTAGCCACATTTTGCTTTGATTACTGCTTTACACACTATTGGCTACTTTGAAAAACCTAAAATAAGACAATTTCAGTGTCTTCACACTGTTGTTATGTACGTATTGTGAGACACAGCTCGTGACGCACCTCGTTTGTGGTCAAATCTTTCTGAATGAACAAGACTGTGAATCACACTTTGATTTTGGCTTGTGCTGATGTTTGTATGTCTTGGTTGTGTGTGCATATGTGCTTAAATCAGTTTTGATTTGTGATGCCTCAGCAATGTCCATGAAATGACAAAATCAGCCTGATTTGTAAATGTATTTTTTTTGACCTGGTCCTGATAAGATCTATGGCTGCAGCATGAATTTGAGGAACAATAGAGAAAGGGTGTGGCCACTTCCTTTCTTCTTTTAAAACATTCCACTAAGCATCATGGGTAGATGGATATGATTATAACGTAGGGGTGTTGTTTGTTTGAGGTTTTATATTGTGTGTACTGTTTTGGTGTTTGATGTTTTGGTTGTATTTTTATTTAGAAGAAAAAAGTGGATTCTAAAGTGGTTTTGCCATGCTGCTGGTCTGATTCTGTTACAATTAAAAGAGTGAAAGTCAAATCTGCGACTGTCTCTCTGTCTCAATGGAACAAACCATCCCAATGTATACATATATACTATTGTCAAACCAACAATGTAAAATATATTTTAAATGTTTTACAACTAAACATAAATCATTTAAATTGGTGTATTCTGTATTTCAAAAAGTTGTCAAAAATGAGTCAGGTCCTTAACATAAGCCCGAATCCAAACTTGCATTCTGATTGGTCAAATAAACTGTCAATCACTCAGACTCACAACACAAGTTAGCAGCAGGTGTTTAATTGTGCCTGCCACAGTCATTGAATTCTCAGGATTTGTGTGAGTAAATGCTTGCAAATATTGGAATTACAAAGGACATTTCCAAAGACTGCTTTGAAAGTGTGATCAGCTTTAAGACACTGCAGGTAAGAAAATGTTGAATTATATTTGTGTGTGCAAGATTATGTGCTTCTGTAGAAATGCCTGTGAAGTGAAATTCATGAGAAGTTCTACAGGTGAATTACTGCGCGCTTGGTAAAATGTTTGTTGAGGTGATATTTGACTGGTTTTGATTTGCTGTAACTGCTCATCTCAGGACTGTTTATTTCAAAACTTTAAAAAACTTTATTCATTCCCGGGGAGAAATTGCTTTGATCCATTCAATAACAACTTGTGCCTTGATTTGTTGTTATGATTTCTTTGGCAACTTCTATCCATACTTGTATTTTGATACTGACTGTGTGTAGTAATGTTGTATAGGATAATAAGCTAAGCACTGAGCTAAGCTTGTGGACAAGAAAGCAATAACAAACCACAGCTAGTGAAGAAACGCATTACGATATTTCCACACAAACTCAAAGTCTTTTTTCAAATTCAGACAAAAATATTTTGTCTTAGACTTCTGTCTGAGTATAGCCTTGTGAAATGTTTTTGTGACTTAGTATATCTTTGACATTTTTTATGTCTTAATATTTTCTTTTGTCTTAGTATAGCCTTATGACAATTTTTTATGTCTTAGTATAGCCTTATGTCAACCTTTTAGTATTATGTCTTAGTATTGCAGGGGTGGCCTTTTTAACTAGTTTCATGCGGCTCTTCAGGAACTTTCACATGACACGATTCAAATATGCACACAATGTTAACTGTTAAAAATAACTAGTATTAGCATGTTGGTGTGGTTATTATCATTAAATCTGGCTGAGCAGAGACTGTGTGTGTGTGTGTGTGTGTGTGTGCGTGCGTGCGTGCGTGCATACAAGATTAAGGAATGATAATGTTTATGTGTGCACATGAGTATGATGTGGCTCTTTGCAGTAACACTGAAAAAAATGTGGCTCTTACCTGTAGTCTGACTAGTTGGCCACCCCTGAAACATTGCCGTAAGACAACATTTGTTTTTATGTCTTTGTAAATCCTAATGACAAATTATTGTATGTCTTGTAAAAAAAAATCGTGTCATAAGGCCAAGACATACAAAATTGTCATGTCTTAGTATAGCCTTATGACATGAATTTTAGCATGTCTTGGTATAGCCTTATGACAGTTTTTGCATGTCTTGTGGCATATTTTTATGCCTTAGTATATCTTTTATACAATTTTTGTCCAGTGGTAGGGGAGATGGACTAGTGGACTAGAGAGGTTGCAGTGTCCTTGGGCAAGACACTGAACCCCACTTGCCCCCCGGGTGCCACGGCTTAGGCTGCCCACTGCTCCGGGTTTGTGTGTGTTCACTTCACTGTGTGTATGTGCACTTTCACAGATGAGTTAAATGCAGAGCACAAATTCAGTATGTTCCCTAGTGGCCATATTGCCATCAAATTTTTATGTCTTAGTATAGCCTCATGTCAAATTTTCCATGTCTTAGTATAGCCTTATGTCACATTTTTTATGTCGTAGTATAGCCTTATGTCAAATTATTTTACGTCTTAGTATAGCCTTATTCTTATGTCAAGAATTCTTCATGTCTTAGTATAGCCTTATGTGAAGAAATTTTCATGTCTTAGTATAGCCTTGTCAAAAAAACGTATGTCTTAGTATAGCCTTATGTCACTTTTTATGTCTTAGCCTTATGTCAAGAAATGTTCATGTCTTAGTATAGCCTTGTCAAAAAAAGTATGTCTTAGTATAGCCTTATGTCACTTTTTATGTCTTAGTATAGCCTTATGTCAAGAAATGTTCATGTCTTAGTATAGCCTTATGTCAAAAAATGTTCATGTCTTAGTATAGCCTTATGTCACACTTTTTTGTCTTAGTATAGCCTTATGTCAAGAAATTTTCATGTCTTAGTATAGCCTTATGTCACTTTTTATGTCTTAGTATAACCTCATGTCAAGATATTTTTTTGTCTTAGTATAGCCTTGTCAAAAAAAAGTATGTCTTAGTATAGCCGTATGTCACATTTTTTTTGTCTTAGTATAGCCTTATGTCAAGAAATTTTCATGTCTTAGTATAGCCTTGTGTCACATTTTTTTTTATCTTAGTATAGCCTTATGTCAAGAAATGTTCACATCTTAGTATAGCCTTGTCAAAAAAAAAAGTACATCTTAGTTTAGCCTTATGTCACTTTTTATGTCTTATAGCCTTATGTCAAGATATTGTCATGTCTTAGTATAGCCTTGTCAAAAAAAAGTACATCTTTGTATAGCCTTATGTCACTTTTTATGTCTTAGTATAGCCGTATGTCACATTTGTTTTGTCTTAGTATAGCCTTATGTCAAGAAATTTTAATGTCTTAGTATAGCCTTATGTCACTTTTTATGTCTTAGTGTAGCCTTATGTCAAGATATTTTTTGTCTTCGTATAGCCTTGTCAAAAAAAAGTATGTCTTAGTATAGCCTTATGTCACTTTTTATGTCTTAGTATAGCCTTATGTCACTTTTTATGTCTTAGTATAGCCTTATGTCAAAATATTTTCATGTCTTCTTATAGCCTTGTCAAAAAAAAGTATGTCTTAGTATAGCCTTATGTCACATTTGTTTTGTCTTAGTGTAGACTTATGTCAAGAAATTTTCATGTCTTAGTATAGCCTTATGTCAAGAAATGTTCACGTCTTGGTATAGCCTTGTCAAAAAAAGTACGTCTTAGTATAGCCTTATGTCACTTTTTATGTTTTAGTATAGCCTTATGTCAAGATATTTTTTTGTCTTCGTATAGCCTTGTCGAAAAAAAGTATGTCTTAGTATAGCCTTATGTCACATTTTGTCTTAGTATAGCCTTATGTCAAGAAATGTTCACGTCTTAGTAAAGCCTTGTCAAAAAAAAGTATGTCTTATAGCCTTATGTCACTTTTTTTCGTCTTAGTATAGCCTTATGTCAAGAGATTTTCATGTCTTAATATAGCCTTATGTCACTTTTTTTTTTGTCTTAGTATAGCCTTATGTCAAAATATTTTCATGTCTTCTTATAGCCTTGTCAAAAAAAAGTATGTCTTAGCATAGCCTTATGTCACATTTGTTTTGTCTTAGTATAGCCTTATGTCAAGAAATTTTCATGTCTTAGTATAGCCTTGTCACATAAAAAATAATTAAATAGATAAAAAGTATTAGGAAGGGCGAATGTTTTAATTCACCAGTGTCAAGATAAAACGTTTTCTTTCTGGCCATCTGAAAGATCTACGCGAGTTCCTCCTTCGCATCGTTCACTTTAACTCTTTTGCACTTTAAAATTGATAATAAATAATATAAGGAAAGACTACATGTTTTTTGAGTTATTTGTGATTGCTCCTTTTAAGAACGGCAAACCTGTCGTGGCCGAGCCTGCTGCATTCGCGCCGTCGTTACACTCCGGACATGAAATGTCGAAAAATGAGCGCCTTAAAATACGCACATTTTTGAAATCCGCAATTATAAGCACTCTTCAAGTTTTTAAGTTTCGAAAATTTGAAAATAGGGGGTGCGTATTTTCGCTTAATTACGGTATTTTCTAGAAAGCGATGGGGCAGAAGTTCTTCTAGTTCTGGCCGTCTTAGTCATCGTCGTGGCCCACCTGTCTAAAGTCTACTGATGATCTAAATCAAGCACAAACAAAACTAAAACTTGTTTTTTGCTAATTGCAGGTCGTCATCCAGGCGGTAAGGCTTTATCTTCACTATGTCTCAAAGATTAAATATACGTAGATGGTTATTAATTAAACATATGGATGTGAATGCGAATCTGATGGTTTATAACGAATAGATGTCCATCTCAAGAGAATGTGCTGGTGTCAAGTCAAAAAAAGTCAAAGTCAGCTTTATTGTCAATTTGCCATATGTACAGTGCATACATACAGAAAATTGAAATTTCGTTCCTCTCAGTCCCTAGATCAGGGGTGTCAAACTCATTTTGCATAGCGGGCCACATACGACCTAAGGAGATGTCAGGCGGGCCGGACCATTAAAATTATACCATACTCTGCATTAAATATCAAAAATTTATTGTCTTTGTTTTGGTGTAAAGAAGCACAAGAACATTAGGAACATATTGAATTTTAATGAACTATGCTTTTACAAAACATTCCAAGAATTTCCTCATAATTCCTTACAAATGTGCAATTTACCTTTATCATTCACATTTAGGCATTGCAACTTATCCCACTGATTGTACAAAGGCACACATCTTAAATCGGTAATGAAAAATATAGTACTGCACTTGAGGCTTTTAAAGAACTGAATTTTAAACCACTTATATAAAATATAAATTAAATCCCTGCATACACCTTACAAACTAAGGAGAGTGATATTAAATGTGCAATGAAGAAAGTCACATTCGTAAACTTCATAAATGAAACATGCAATATTTAAATGCAAACAGCATTTAAGCCTTAAATACTGTTTGCATTTACACTATTTATCTATCTTTCTCTGTTTGGAACATTTTGATTAATGAGGTTGTAGTGGATAGGTAGCGGATAACACCTGTTTTCCGTTCTTAACAAGATTCTATCCGTCTCAGTGATGCAGCGATCTACTCCCATGGAAAAGCCCCTTAGCGGACAATCAATGAATTGCAGCAAAAAAAATTTTTTTATATTTTTTTTTTCTATTTTTTTCCAAACAATTCGGCGGGCCTGATCGATCGGTTCCGGCCCGCGGGCCGTATGTTTGACACCCCTGCCCTAGATACAAACAGATGACATTTCAACATAAAAACTTACAAGTACTAAAAGTAAGGTGTCGTGGTAATAAAGTGACGTTTGCGTTGCATTTCTATGTAACAGGTGAAGTGACTTGTGAAGAATGGCAGATGATAGTGCAAACAAAGTCTTTTGGACAAAAGTCATGGACAAAGTCCATTTAGGGAGTAGTGCAAGTCCTTATAAGATGGTTGTATGTTGAGGTAGTAGGACGGGGGGGGGGGGGGGGGGGGCAGAGTCGGGAGGGAGTTCAGCATCCTAACAGCTTGATGGCAGAAGCTGTCCTTCAGTCTGCTGGTCCTGGCCTGAAGACTGTGCAGTCTTCTCCCTGATGGCATCAGACTGAAGAGGCTGTGTGACGGGTGGGTGGGGTCACCAGCAATGCTGATGGCTTTGCAGGTGAGGCGGGTGTAGTAGATGTCCTGGACAGTGTTGCCAACTTTGCGACTTTGTCGCTAGATTTAGCGACTTTTCAGACCCCCCTAGCGAATTTTTTTTTAAAAAGCGACTAGCGACAAATCTAGCGAGTTTTTTTGCTGTGACTGGCGACTTTTGGAGACTTTGATTTGTCCGTACTGTTCATACACTTCTCAATTTGCCGTCGCAGTGATCGCTTCCCCCGCGCCTTCCGCGTCCCAAGTGACAGGCGAGTTTCTCTCTCTCTCTCACACACACACACACACACTCGCTCTCAGCCGCAGTTCTAGTGAGTGAGACACTTCTCTGTCTTCCGATTGCGAACGAATCGCGCATGCGCAGCCGCCGCTTGCTAACTCCACCGGGGCTTGTAAAGATGCACAGTAAATGTAAAATGTTCTTTGTCTAAAATAAGCACAGTAACTGCACACAAATGGATCACTGCATTTGACTCGAACTTCCTCAGTCACTTACCACTTTGTGTGTGTACTCTGTGACAAGCTGGCTAGATGAAAAAAAATTTTTTTTTAAATAATTACTTTATATTATAATAATTACTACTACTATTATGATTTATTTTGGTTATGTATACACACACACCGTGTATATCAGCGATATTTGACAAATGCTGTATTTAATACGTGTTACGTAATACGTATGCAAATTAGTATGTAAATTACGTATGACGTCATCTAGCGACTTTTAGCGACTTTTTGGACAGCCAATGGCGACTTTGCTTGCTGAGGAGTTGGCAACACTGGTCCTGGAGGAAGGGGAGTGGGACACCAACGATCTTCTCAGCTGCTCTCACTATGCGCTGAAGTGTCTTACGGCACGACGCATTGCAGGCGCCGTACCACACAGTGATGCAGCTGGTCAGAATGCTCTCGATGGTGCCCCTGTAGAAGGGTCACATGATGGGAGCTGGGGCTCTGGCTCTTCTTAGTTTACAGAGAAAGTAGAGTCGCTGCTGTGCTTTCTTGGTCAGTGCTGTGGTGTTCGCAGTCCAGGAGAGATCTTCGGTGATGTGCACACCCACAAACTTAGTGCTACTCACTCTTTCCACTGTCGCACCATTGATGGTCAGAGGAGCATGCTGAGAGTGCACTCTCCTGAAGTCAACAACAATCAAAAAATTGTTGTCACCACACCACCTGGCCAGGCGGCTCACCTCACTTCTGTAGTCTGTCTCATCACGGAGTCCAACCACAGTTGTGTCATCTGCAAACTTGATGAAGAGGTTGCTGTTGTGTGTCGTTGTGCAGTCATGGGTTAGCAGAGTAAAGAGGAGGGGGCTTAGCACACATCCTTGAGAGGCCCCCGTATTCAGAGTGATGCTGCTGGATGTGTTACTGCCGACCCGTACTGCCTGGGGTCTCCCGGTCAGGAAGTCCAACAGCCAGTTACACAGCGATGTATTGAGTCCCAGCTGAGAGAGTTAGTAAGTAAGTTGTTGAGGGATGATTGTATTGAATGCTGAACTAAAATCTATGAACAGCATTCTGACGTATGAGTCTTTATTGTCCAGGTGTGTGAGTGCTGGGTGGAGAGCAGAGGCGATGGCATCATCGGTCGAGCGGTTTGACCGATATCCAAACTGGAAGGGGTCCAGGGAGGGGGGGGGAAACAGACTTGATATGGTGCATGACTAGTCGCTCAAAGCACTTCATGAGGATGGGAGTAAGTGCAACTGGGCGATAGTCCTTGAAGCAGGATGGAGATGTTTTCTTTGGGACCGGGATGATTGTAGTAGCTTTGAAGCATGTGGGGACAACAGCCTGGCTCAGTGAGATGTTAAAGATGTCCGTAAAGACATCAGTGAGTTCCGCTGCACAGTCTCTCAGAACATGTTGGAGAACCAGGAATGTTGTCAGGACCCGGAGCTTTGCGTGCGTTGGTCCTGCTGAGGGATCTTCTCACGCTGCCCGTGGACAGAGTCAACACCTGGTCATCGAGAGGAGGTGGAGTCTTCTTCGGAGTGGTACTGTTGTGTGCTTCAAAGCAAGCTAAGAAAGTGTTCAGCTCATTCAGCAGGGGGGTGGAGCTGTCACAGGTCTGCGGCTGGGGCTTGTAGTCTGTGATAGTCTGAATCCCCTGCCACAGGGTCCTGGTGTCTCTGCTGTCGCTGAAACAGCGGGCTATCCTCCTGGAGTACTGCCTCTTAGCCTTTTTGATGCCGCGCGTCAGGTTGGCTCTGGCCTTCCTAAGGCCCACCTCGTCTCCATCTCTAAAGGCAGCGTTGCGTGCCTTCACAAGTTTGTAGACTTCCCGTCAGCCACGGTTTCTGGTTGGGCCGGACAGTGATGGTTTTTGTAACTGTCACATCCTCAATGCACTTGTTGATGTAAGCAGTGACAGTCTCTGAGTACTCCTGGAGGTCTCTGGTATTGTGATGGGTCACAATGTCAGTGGTCCAGTCAGTGGTGTCGAAGCAGTCTTGGAGTGCCTCTGACGACCCTTCTGGCCACACCTGAATCTGCTTCCGAACCGGTTTGGTGACTTTGACGACCGGCCTGTATGCTGGCATTAGCATGACAGTGATGTGGTCTGAAGCACCTAGGTGGGGGAGAGCTTTGTAAGCTCCTCTCTTGGTGGTGTAAACAAAGTCCAGTGTGTTGTTTCCACGTGTTGGAAAGTCTATGTGCTGGTGTACTTTTGGATACACACTCTTTAGGTCTGCGTGGTTGAAATCCCCAGCCAGAATGAGGAAAGCATCTGGATGGGCCGTCTGCTGCTCGCTGATGTGCTGGTAGAGTTCATACAGTGCTTCACTCCTGTTGTTGTTATTGGAGCTCGGGGGAATGTATACTGCCGGTGTTCTGAAAATTGTTCCTACATTGCGCGCTGAGCATGCGCGTTAAAACATACGTCAGTGCTCAGCTGTTCCTAGCTAGCACGTGCGCATGCGCGTTAGAACATACAGTACGTCACTGAGTAGCTGTTCTCCTATTCTAACCATGCGCGTGCGCGTTAAAGCCACGTCACTGCTGAGCTGTTCTCCGCTCAGACTTTTCTACTTTCCGCGCTACATCAGCGTTAAAAAAATCGTTATATCTACCGTTTCTTCTCCTACTTGATCGTACAAACATTCTGTACTTTTGTTGTATGTACTTTTGATATTGTAGCATTGGATCAATGAATAAACATAAACGCACTAAAAGAACACTGACACTTATAACAGTACACAAGATAATCGTAACATTTTACTATATTTTGTAGTTAATTATATTTTTTTACATTTTTTACTTGCCCAAAACAACAACGTAACATTCACTTGTTCGTATTTTAATTATTCCTCTGATTGGTGGAGATTTTTTTCTAATGTTAAACTCTGCTGCTCCTGTTAAACCTCCTCAGTAGAACTCTGTAGAACCGCAGCTCAGAGCGACACAAGCCCTGAAGTGATGTCTACACACACAAACACACAGGCATCTGGTGCATTAACAGTTTATTTATTTATTTTTTATATAAGGATTAAATAAAAAAAAAAGTCTTCTTGGCTGAAAAGCAAACACATTAATAGTCTATATTAATACTTGGTCTCCTGTGTTTCATCGCGTAGTCATGCCTCAAATTCTGCGCCGACGAATAACTCACAATTCTTCCTGTAGGTTCCTGCCAGAGATGGGGACAAGTCACATATGGTCAAGTCCAAGCAAGTCTCAAGTCACAGTTTAGACAAATCAAGCAAGTCAAGTCAAGTCAAGTCAAGGGTTTACCCCAAGCAAGTCAAGTCAAGTCATGATAAGTTTCAAGTCAAGTCAAGTCGCAGTACTAAAATAAACAGAGGTTAAATTATTAATACATGTTTATTTTTGCAAAAAAAAAAAAAAAAAAAAAAAGAACCTATATATTATGCATCTTCACACTGCTATATTTGAATTGAAAACATGCACTTGGAAAAAATATTTGCCAAGACATTGGCACCAAGTTGTTGACGATTGGGGATCGTCAATAATAATAATTCTAATAATAATAATTCTTCTGAACACACGCCATTCAATTGGCAGGTGGTAGACTGGATATGTAGTAGTCTGGGGCACAATCAACTGCGACGTATATGGCTGCTGTAGATCGCTGCAGTGTATCTTGGATTTGAGATATTCATCATATCTGCATAAATAAAAAAAAAACAAAACCAATCAGGGAAAACTGTAAACATTAAAACAAAATTATTTTCCTATGCACAAACATTATTTTTTTTAATGATGTAAGGAAATTAAATTGTAAATCAGATTTTCATGTTTACACACACAGAAATGGAAATACACATGAACTGACATAATGTAAGATTTGAGCATTTATATACAGTCTATAAACCAAGTATTGTGACTGAAAATTTGCCTAGAAAGTTTAACATATGATTTTTAATACTTATGCTGTCCATTATAGGGCACAGTAGAGGTAATTTATACACTCTTTTTCATCTAGAGATGGGACACTCTTTTTCATTTCAGCAGAATATAAATTTAACGTATGCACATTTTAAGATGCCTCATTTTAAGATGCACCCTACGTATGCCTCATTTTAAGATGCACCCAACATTTAAATTCGGGCTGCGCCACTGTTACAGGCGTAAATGATCATCACATTTCTGATTTAAAAAAAAAAAAACAAAAAAAAAAAAAACACCTGCAACCAGCCAATGTATGACAAACAGAAACGATTCATTTGTTACATTAGTAATATTCTTTTTTTTATTACATTTATAAAGAAATGACTTCCTTACCTTTCCATGTAGTTCTTGAAATGCCGCATGAAATTTGACGTTGTGGTTGTCGTGGCGGATGTTCTTGCGTTGCATTCTCTGCATCTGTCCAATCTTTTTCTATTGGCACGGTCCAGTTCAAAGTCTTTATAGTCAAACGTCACTACTTGTGGAGCTCGACTATTGTCTGCTATCCACGCACAAAGCGATTTGTGCTGTCAAGGTCACAGGCAGGCGCTAATCACAATTGCGCAGGTGCTGCTCATGAGGCACAATTAGTTTTTTATATGCCAAAGTTCAAGTCAATTTCGAGTCTTCCACTTAAAGTCAAGTCAAGTCAAGTCTCAAGTCACCTGCTCTCGAGTCAAAGTCAAGTCAAGTCAAGTCATTTTCTTACTTTAATCAAGCAAGTCGCAAGTCATGAAAATTGTGACTAGAGTCAGACTCGTCAAGTCATGTGACTCGAGTCCCCCATCTGTGATCACGCACACCCAGGTATCTCTAGAGCGCCTTAAATAAAATCGCGGTCTTTCTCATTGGCCAGCCGCCAAGTCTGCGGGCGGGGTTTTTGTCAGTTTACCACAAAATGAAAGTTTATTATCAAATATAACACCGGATTTACAGCATTGCAAGACATTTACATAGAAACTGTCAAATTCAGTGGTCTTCATCCCCAAATATAAATCAACCAAAAGTGTCTGAAGAAAACATAGTGAAGAAAGTGCCAGAATCCACTAGGATGGCCAGACTCGTGTGACAGACATCTGGTCAGCTTCTGAACTCCTCATGCCTAGCTCTATACAGAAAATGATTCTTGAAGTGACTAATTTAGAAATAAGATGTGTTTGTGGAACAAGTGGCAGAAAAAAGATCAAATGCATTTCCATCCATATTTAGGAGTCCTTATCCGGATTCCTGGCTGGGGTTTACAGGTCAAAGGAAATCAGTACAAGAGAGGTAATAATTGGACAGATTCAAACCATGCATCTCGATCCCTCTCGTCGGTCATTGAACCAGGCGAACAACTCCTACCCGCTGTTCTTTCGTCATTGGACTTTCTTTGCAACAATGCATGTTTGTATCTGTTTTGACGCCATAACTGGCATGTATTCGGATAATGATATGCTGATGCTTGGATTAAAACCATTTGTTACACTATAACGTTGGTTTCCCGCTTCCGCATCATTTTCCCCGGATCCGCTCATTGAACACGCCGCTACAGGACACAGAGAGAGAGAACACCGTTTGACCGCTGCGGACGACGTCTTTCGACATATAATAATTTAGAATGCCTCCAAAATGTTAATAATCTTACAATTACTAAACGAATGAGTCAACCGAGCATGAGTTAGTTAGTTAGTGGAGTGTGAGACTGATGCTGTTGTATCTTTTTTCCTGTCCACTGTCTCCTTATCTAGCTCCAGTGTTGGGCAGTAGTAGCGAAGCTATTAGCTTAACTCCATTTTTCAGTAGCTTGGTGGTAGCGAAGCTATTTTTTGATTCAAGTAGCTTTTCAGTAGCGAAGCTTTTTTTTTTGCTCGAGTAGTGGAGTAGCGTCCGCACAAGCTACATTTCACTAAAGCTACATTTACGCTGAAGTTTCACTTTCGCGGCACTGCTCTAGTACGCGTCTCGCGAATGAGCTAGTGATGTGTCGTTCGTGAACGATTCGTTCAAAATGAATGAATCTTTCATGTGACTCGGAAGGAACGGGTCTTCTCAGTGAACGATAGTAGCGTGCAGCAGCACTCAGTATGTTCGTGATTCGTTCAAACGGATCACTCGGTCTCCGGTCATTTGATTCACCGAGCTGCGCGCATGCTCTGTGGCGAGCAGCACTCAGTACGTTCCTGATTCTTCAAAATAGACCACTCAAGTCTCGTTCACTGCTCATTTGATTCACCTGTGACGTGAGCACCGAGCTGCGCGCATGCTCTGTAGCGAGCAGCACTCAGTACGTTCGTGATTTGTTCAAAACAGACCACTCGAGTCTCGTTCACCGCTCATTTGATTCACCTGTGAAGTGAGCGCCGAGCTGCGCGCATGCTCTGTAGCGAGCAGCACTCAGTACGTTCGTGATTCCATACGGTAGACCATATAGAAGAGAGTTACAGTAGTCAAGTCTTGAGGTGACCAGACTGTGAACTAGTACGGTAGCAGAGTGAGGGTTGAGGGAGGGACGTATACGGTTAATGTTACGTAGATGGAAGTACGCTACACATGTGATATTTATGTGGGATTTAAAAGAGAATGTTGAGTCAAGGATGACACCCAAGCTCTTGACCTGAGGGGAGGGAGATATGGAGGAGTTACCAAAAGGAATGTCAAAACTGCCGGATTTTGTTAGGGTGGATTTTGTACCAATAAGTAATAATTCAGTTTTATTGTTGTTTAGTTTGAGAAAGTTGCAAGAGAGTCAAGAACTGACGTATAGGAGGCAGTCTGTGAGGGAGGAGGTGGGGAAGGGTAGAATTAGGTTTGGAGGAAATGTAGAGCTGGGTGTCATCCGCATAGCAATGAAAGCTGATGTTATGCCTGTGAAATATTTGACCGATTGGTAATAAATAAACAAACAATAAAAAGCAAGGGACCTAAGACGTAGTCCTGTGGAACACCCATCGTGATTGGAACTGTGTTGGACGTGAAGGATCTTATTTGAATGTATTGAGTACGCTCTGATAGATAAGGTTTAAACCAGGCCAGAGCAATATCTGTGATGCCAGCGGATAGAAGTCTGTCTAGTAGAATTGGATGGGAAATAGTGTCGAATGCTGCGGATAAGTCAAGCAAAATGAGAATAGATAAAAGGCCGATATCAGCTGCCAGTAGTAAATCATTTGTGATTTCCACAAGAGCCGTTTCTGTGGAGTGCTGAGGGCGGAATCTAGATTGAAATTGTTCATAGAGGTTATTGTGGCATAGGTGTGTGTAGAGTTGAGAGGCAATTGATTTTTCAAGGATTTTGGACAGAAAAGGCAGGTTGGAGATTGGGCGGAGGTTATTAAAGTCGTTAGGATCTGAACCGGGTTTTTTGAGAATCGGCGAAACCGCTGCTAGCTTGAGGGAAGGGGGAACAGTACCAGAGATGAGAGAGGTGTGTATTATTGACGTGATGATAGGGGCAAGTGAGAGGGCAGTTCGTTTAACTAGCTCAGTTGGCAGAGGGTCTAGTGTGCAGGAAGAGGTTTTAGATTGCTTGATTAAATTCAGGATGTCAGGGACAGATGGCAGAGTAAATAAAGAGAGAGTATGCACAGGGGTAATAACAGGGACAGTGAAAGTAGAGTAAGGGATGTGGAAGGTGAGATCTTGATGTATTTTAGTAATTTTGTTTGAAAAAAAAAGGAAAGTACTTCATTGCAAAATTCATTTGATAACATTGATGGGGGGAGATCGTCACAGGGTGCAGTAATTTTCTTGAATAGTGAGAAAAGAGCTTTGGTGTCACCTTCATGTTGATTAACTAGACCAGAGAAATATGAATTTTTAGCCTGAGTGATACAGTCCTTTTAATGGTTTGCATGGTTAAAATACATTTCTTTATGAATGCTCAGTCCAGTTTTTCTGTAAAGGCGCTCAAATTGGCGCCCCCTGGCTTTAAGTCGTCTGAGGGAGGGGGTAAACCACGGAGATGAGGACAGGAAGGTCACAGTTCTAGTCCTTGTGGGAGCCACGCTATCCAGAATGCTGTGGAGGTTCCTATTGTAGTGAGTGACAAGTTCAGCAGTGGAGAATGAGCTGTCAGCAGGTGGTAAATGGTTTACACAATCCATAAAAGTGTCCATGTCAATGTTCTTAATATTACGAAATGATATAATACGAGGAATTCTGGAATTATTAGTAGGAAGATCAACAGAAAAAGTGACAAGCCGATGATCTGAGAAAGGCACATCATCCGCCGTGCAGTTAACAGGTTTAGCTTCAGAGCAACACACTAAATCCAGTATATGACCTTTAGAATGAGTCGGAGACTGCATGAATTGATGTAAACCAAAACTGTCAAGACAAGATATGAAATCTTTAGTAAGGCTGAACCCCCACATGCCCCCCGGGCGCCGCACGGTGGCTGCCCACTGCTCCGAGTTTGTGTCTGATCGGATGGGTTAAATGCAGAGAAAAAATTTCCCCACGAGGGACTAATAAAGGTTCAATTATTATTATTATTATTATCAGGATTGTCAACATGAATATTAAAATCGCCCAGTAGAATAATGTTTGGCGAGATTGCAGACAAATGTGTGAGAAATGTGGTGAAATCACCAATAAACTCCTTACTAAACATAGGAGGACGATAAACGTTAGCCACGATTACCGGGATACGACCAGGCAGAAGGACTGCCATTGCCTCAAAAGTACTGGCAAGGTAATGTTATAGACGAGAGTTTCCAGTTCTCGCGGTAAAAGATCGCAAGACCTCCCCCGCGGCCAGAGTCACGTGGTTGGCAGCGGTAACCAAACCCAGGCAGAGTGCAGTTCATTGCGGAGTGGAGTGATCATTCACCCTCCTCCTTCGTTCCCACTCCTCCCCCAGGGGCAGCGACAGGATATTCTGGTCTTCATTCTCACACTAACGCTGCTGGTCTTCAAGCAAGTTGAGACACGACCTCTGATAGCCATCCTCTGTCCTCCGCTGATCGTCGTGCCAAAACCACACGCGCCGCTTAAGCACCTCCCGGTGAAGGTCCCACGGCTCCCCCTGGGGCAGCGACAGTAGAGACCGGTCCAGGTACAGCAAATCACTGCTGCTGCCTATACAGGGCCTGACGCCGATCATGAAAGTAATGCTCCAGCCCCCAGTGCCTCCTATGGAACTCCTGCAGGCACTCCCTATGCAACAGCCTCTCACGGTCACTCTCCTCTCCTGGGGGCAGCTCCAGCAGATTCTCTTCTAGAGTCTCGGACTCGCGCTGGTGCTGCTCAAGCACAGTCTGACACCGCTGCTGATAGTTTCCCTCAAGCGTCCACTGCTCCTCATGGCGGTGCAGCAGGTGTTGCTCACGCAGCTGCCGTTCAAGGTTTCTCTGCTCCCCCGGGGGCAGCGACAGCAGAAACTGCGCTAGACGCTCCCTGTCACGCTGGTGATCCTCATGCAGGTCCACACACCAGTGCTGATTGTTCTGCTCCATCTGACGACAGTGATTGTGAGTGTAGTGACAGTACAAACAGTAATTAAACATACATACACCCTATGCATAAAATAGGCATATACTTCAACTAGGGCTGCACGATATATTGAAAAAATACCGTCATCGCGATATTAGTGTATGCTATACATGTATAGCGGAAAGTGTGATTAAAAAATAAATAAATAAAAAATCGTGTCAAGCGTTTGCGTGTTGCATCATCCAAATCTGACCAATCGAAAGGTTGCCACTGTGCCTGCCTCCCAAATAGACGTTATACTACTGGGCTCGACAATATAATTGGCCCGGTGGCCCGAACGTACTTGTATAACCATCAGGGCCACCAGATTGGTCTAACCGCTGGCCCGGTGGGGCCAGTAAAAAAGTCTTGATTTAAAATCTTGAAAAAAAAACAAGTCTTGAAAAAAAGCACCCGTCTACGCCGCCGTGTTCCCCACCCTCGCGGTTACGCGCGCGACCTGCCCGGCAAAGTAACGTGCGAGATGCAACGTCTTCGCGCCGCGAATAACGCTAGTTGAATCTGGGCATCAAAAACGTAAAGCAAGATTAAATAAATCAGCGCGGGAGAAAAAAGGCAATCGCTTGTTTTACCAATAATCTCTTAAAAGGCAGGTTTGTTAAATCACGATGCATTTATAATGCTAACGCCTTTCTTTACGCCTTTCACGATTTTCCTCATAAGATGGTGGCGCGATTTTGCGCTCAGGCCTCTGATTAACGTCAGATCGCTCCTAAAAATACTTTAAATTATTTGTAATATTGGTTCAGATTAAAACAAATGGTTGGTTTTATGCCCACAACTACATATATACTACCAGTCCCAAATACAATTGAACGCGTGCGTTTGTAAAATACAGCATTAACGCGTTGATATTGATTGTCCGAGGGTATATTGATTAATCAAGCTTATAAAACTCTACATGCAAAATGTTAATCAGCACAACATTACTTTAATTTTTATTTATTCATAAATTTTTAATTTAAAAGAGAAAACCAATAACTTACTTCTACCTCAAACAGCTTAGCTTTCGTTTCTCCTCAGTCCAGGACTCCAGGCTCGTCTCTCTGAGTCTGAGGCGCTTCACAGGTGCATCTAGTTAATCAATCAGCGCGAGCGTGGGAAAGAACTTTCCTACATCGCTCTATGCGCATGCGCACTAAAAAACATACATGCACTTGTGCAATGAGTAATTATTCTTTCAATATACTTTAAGCGATTGTATTTATACATATAAAAAAAATACAATAACATATATACATATTCATATATCTATGTATCTATCTATTTATTGATCTGACTGTCACCAATCTGTCTTTGTGTCTGTAAGTGTTTGTCTGTCTATCTATCTGTCTGTCTGTCTCTCTGTCTGTCACCAATCTGTCTGTCTGTCTTTCTGTCTGTCTGTCTGTCTGATCTCTATCTGTCTGTCTGTCTGTCTGTCTATCAACTGATCTGTCTTGTCACCAATCTGTTTGTGTCTGTCTATGTTTGTCTGTTTTTTCAATCTATAGACAGACAGATAGATAGATAGATAGAAAGACAGACAAATATTGAAAGACAGATTGGTGATAGTCAGATCAATTGATAGATAGATAGATAGACACACAGACAGATTAGTGACAGACAGATCAATCGATAGACAGACAGACAGATGGATAGATAGATAAAATCAGTTTTAATGAAATCTTTCACTTCTGCAACTTGACCTGTTTTTTGCTTTCAATGTTGAAAATGGCACTTTCAGCCTGAAATAATGCACTTTTTTAAAAAATGTCAAATTAAGCCAAATTTTGCTTAAAAAAAAAACCTTGTTAGAGCCATAGAAGACACTAAGAAATGAAAGATAAAATCAGTTTTACTGAGATCTTTCACTTCTGCAACTTGACCTGTTCTTTTGCTTTCCATGTTGAAAACGGCATTTTCAGCCTGAAATAATGCACTTTTTTGAAAAAGTCAAAATAAGCCAAATTTTGCTAAAAACCTTGTTAGAGGCATAGAAGACACTAAGAAATGAAAGATAAAATCAGTTTTAATGAGATCTTTCACTTCTGCAACTTGACCTGTTCTTTTGCTTTCAATGCTGAAAACGTCTGTGGTTACTCGCGTAACCTCTGTTCCCTGAATAGGTCAGGGAACGAGACGTCAGTCAGAACCTGACTATGGGATATCGGATGCTCGGCCATCCGCGTTCACTCTAACAACCGGCCAATGAACGGTCAAGTTCAATGGCTGCATGAATTTGCATGCCACCTTTGACCCGTACCAGCTGGTATAAAAGGGCGGTGGCGTGCCACATGCAATTACCTATTGCTGATTGAAGCCGGTCGGGCCAACGCAGACTTCCAGCGGCATACCCTGAATGTGGCTGCGGGAAGTGTTGTCTCGTTCCCTGACCTATTCAGGGAACAGAGGTTACGCAAGTAACCACAGACGTTCCCTTTCATAGTCAGATTATAAGATAAACAGGCCACATCAAGGGCAGTATCCTACCGAAAAGATCCCTCCGGCTCATTAGCCGAGGAACCTTTAGTGGATCTTCCACAGCAACTAGAGGAGGGCCTAGCCCGAAGGGTAATAGCACTCACCTCCACCGGGGCAACCAAGGAACTTGTTGGCTCACGACCCGTGCGTGGGGGACCCTCGCCAGGGTAGACGGAGAACACCTCTCACATAGTGCGATGTGTTGCGTAGAGATGGCGCAAAAACACCACTCTTCGAAGGAAGCCCATTATCTGTCGAGAACAGAGTTGGCACGGGAGAGGGAGGAGAGCGTAGCCCTACTACTCGACCTCATCCCCTCGGGAAACACAGGCACAACACTTATGTCACATTTTTTCATGTCTTACTATGTCCTTATGTGAAGAATTTTTCATGTCTTAGTATAGCCTTGTCACTTTTTTTTTGTCTTAGTATATTTTTTAGCAATTTTCTCCCTCCTTGTATTGTCTTATGTCAAAAATTGTTTACATCTAAGTATAGCCTAATGACAGAAATGCTTTACGTGTTATACTAAGAGAGGACAATACTAAAACATGTTTTACGTCTTAGTACAGCTTTATGACGGCATGTTTACACAACTTAGACATTGAATAAACGACAGCAGCCAAACAAGTGGCAATAAGCTTTTTATTGAAACATTAAGGCAGTGTCTTCTTTTTTTTGTTTGTTTTCGTTGTACACTGCTATCCACAAAGCTTGCTGGTGGCCATGTCGAAATACAACCGTGTGAATACCAATCTTGCAGCGAATCACATAAATATGTACATCCTTTTCAGGTCTATTTACAGCGCTCGCTATAATACAGTGGGTCTTTAAAAAAATGCACAATGTGGTTGTACAAAAAAACAAGAGCGCCCACTGAACCCTTCTCCTCCTCTTCGCTCATTCCATCCATCCGTTCATTCGCCAGCATCAGGAAAAGATCAAGTGACAACAACTTGCTCTACAAACCATCCAGTTTGAATCCATCGTTTGTCTTTTCTTGCTGAGCGTAACAACACTGTCTGGAGTGATATGTCTCTCGGTCAGAGCTTTGCATGATTCTCCGCCGTTACAAGTGTTTTACACGGGGACTAAAGTGACCGGAGGACAAATTAAAAGCGCAAACAGCAGGTAGTGCACGTAAAAACAAAAGCCCCCCCCCGCCACCGCTGGAATCCCACCATCCTGTCTAACAAACCAATCAAAACGTCTGGTTACATCTAAATACGCATGCACACAATCAGTAACTCCACCTTCCCTGTACCACCCATGATGCCGTGCGCATGTCGATAGTTGGAAGGTCAGAAAAGAATGTCAAATACATGGCACTTATCACTAGATTTCTGTTCTGAGCATGTACGAAGTGAGAGACAGAGTATGTCAGGCCTTTACGTCCCATCATCCAGGCCACTGGGGGCAGCACCACCCCATGGCTTGGTAATCGGAGTTGGCCAGGTGTGTTGGGAGATTCCAGACGAGCGTGGAGGATCAATCCTGATGAAGCAGCTTCCCCCAAAGACCCCGACTCGGCTCAGAAGAGCGAGCGAACCATCCACCAGTCAGTGCCTGTGTAAGGACACCAAAGGAACTAAGTGCTTTTCATTACAAAAAAAAAAGACCCAAAAAAAAAAACATTTAAAAGGCTCATGTAGATTTAAAAAACAAAACGTCCAGACGAAATCTGCGATCGTCCACAGTAGCAGAACGAATGGTCGTCTATCGTATCGTGATCCTCAAGCCGGTGAAAGTGTTCAAATGAAGCGTTGGAGAACATCTCAACAGCGTTTGTACCCTGTAAACCAGCAGTATGGCCGCCCCGTGTGAGGGTGATGGCGAGGGTCCTGAGCGCTCTCTGAGATAAGGCCAGCGGGAGGTCGTGATAATAAAACATCAGCCTAGAACGTTCCGCCACACGTAGCATCATCAGGGCGTGGCGTGCCTTCACTCGCTGTCTGACAGGGTTTCGTACTGGGAGCACAGCAGCGGTTTAGGCTCCTCCTCTCGGGGGCGTGGCTGACTCTGGCCCTGTGGGGGCGCTGAGGAGCCGGTGGGGGAGGGCGAGGGTCCCGGCATGAGTCCGCTGGGGATGCGCATCTGCATGGTCAGGGGGTTGCAGGGGAACGGGGTGGGGCCTGCAGACACACAGGGATGAGTAAAGCTGGAGTAGTCCACTAACATTTACACCAGTCCGGTTACACAAAGGCTTTTGTGCTTTGAGAAAAGCGCCTTACAAATGCTCAGAACTTGAACAATTCCTTTGGAAGCAAAGGTCCTGAAGATTATTCTAACAATTACACACATAATTTACTGTGATGTATTTTATATAGATAATATTTTTTTTAAATGTTATGTAACATCAAACTGAGCATATAGTTACAATGTCGTTTATCAAAGCCGAGGTAGAATAAAAATGTTCAAATAAAGTGCTTAACTTTGAGAAGAAAAGATAAAGGAAGAAAATGCATATAAACAACTTTGCCCTTTTCATCTCAGCTTTAAAGTTTTAACCAATAAACACAAAAAATAAAAAAAAACTCAACATATCCCAAGTAGTGTACAGTTTTACAGGCTTATAATCATATTCTAGTAACTACATTTGTGGTCGACTTTTCTCTTCTTGGACAGTGACATTTTTATATTTGCTCTGTCATCTGTATCTGTAAATGCATCTCTGTACACATACTTTGCACAATGACAATAAAGTTGAAACCAATCTAATCGCTCCTTTTCCCTTCTGTTGTCTATCTCTACCTCTTTCCTCTGTCTTTCTCCCTCTCTAGTCTGTTCTGTGAATCACTCTCTCTGTCGTCTGCAACTTTCCCTCTATTCTCTGTCGTCTGTGTCTCCCTCTTTCTCTTTCCATCTATATTTCTACCTTTCTCCTGCCGTCTCTCACCCTCTCTCTTTCTCTTCTCATCTGTATCTCTCCCTTTCTCCTCGATGTTTCTCTGATTGATTCCAACAGCCTTTCTGTAATTGTTAATTCCTTGGCAGCCTCAAACTTTCATCTGCAAAATAAATCAGCTGTGATCCACAGAATCGACTGGCTAAGTGACTTCGCTTCACTTGCTTTCAATTGGCCAAAGTGTTCACGTGTCACTGAAACTGAGAAGTTTCCAGCAAGTTTCAAGAGAAGTTTCAACGTTGGATGACCCGCTAGATTTGGAATCTAAACGGTGTGTTTGGTCTGTAGCTGTGGGTGGGTGTGTACCTGTGGATGAGGGTCTCTCCTCCCAGGCGCGGTTGGTGAGCGGGGTGTGGCGGTTACAGTCTCCCTCAGAGTGGACGGAGGACACTGAGGACGGTCTCTCGCCTCCGGACAGACCAGGACCAGGGGACTTAGTCTTGCGACCATTGGTGCGGCCCCCTTTGGCTTTCCCTACAGGACCAGAGAAGCACAAACACGTATTAAAGAAAAGCCCATGTGAGCAAATAAGCCAGGTTAGTGGACAATGAACCACATTAATGTTACGCCAACACTGTCATGTTCGGAATAAGGCCGCACTTAAAGATCCTTTAATTGTTGCATTAAGGCTACTCTAGGTGTAATACACAGGGTTCCTACGGGTGCTTGAAATCCTTGAAAGTGCTTGAATTTCAATAATGTGTTTTCAAGGCCTTGAAAGTGCTTGAATTTTAAACTAAGTGCTTGAAAATGCTTGAAATTTTAATTTTGTGGAAACAAGTCATCTTATGAGCAGTGTCTCTCGATCTCGATCTTCTTAATGATCGGCACTTGTGCAGTCGTTTGAAAAATATGCGAATGATTGAATTTTTACCTGCAATATAATGCGTTAAAAATAAATATCGCTATTGAGAATTTAAAATTAACCGCATGCGTTAATGCGCTAATTTTGACAGCCCTACTTTAAATGTAAATTGTACGACAAGGTGCTGGAAAAACTTGAACATGGACCTTGAAAGTGCTTGAAAAGTGCTTGAATTTTATCTTTCCAAAAGTGTAGGAACCCTGAATACAGAAAGTGAAAGGTGAGCTATGGCAAGCCAAATTAACATTGAAACCTCCATCACAAATGAGAAAAGAGTGCCACCAAACAAACTCGAGTTTAAAAACATTATATAAATGAACTGAACTTGCTTGTGAATCTTTTCCTGACATTGTGGCAAACAATAAAAGTGAAAATGTTTTCTAAAGTTGCCACAGAGCTTTACAGTTTTTGGCCTGCCATAAAATTGTATCGTTCTCCTCTCTGTCTTAATTGGAGACTTTAAGTGTCATCTCATCAAAACTGTCAATCCGTTTAAATCAAACTGTGAGCTGATGAGCAGAAACATTGAATGATGGCAAAATCTCTTCTAATCAAACATCGTGTAAACTTTTAAACTCAGACACTGATGGTGAAGGGTTGAATGGATATGTGGAGGATAATTGTGATGCCTTTAATGCTTTTGAATAACAATTCTGAGAGTTAGCATCAACGAGTTTGATAAAATTGTTCTTTTTTTCTAAATGCATCTTATAATGCTAAATATATGGTAGCCTTTACTTCTACAGTCGGCCATTAATTCTCCATCACTTCACTTGGTCTTCTGTTAACGACATTCCCTTTGGCAGCTTGACAGTATCTTGGCAGCGTGAGAGGATGATTAATGGCATTAGAGAATTAAAGCCAGACATCTTGAGGATGTTTATCTAAACTTTGGAAGGAAACGACGGCGGTACACGGGGGTCCACAAAATCTGCCATAAACACTTTAAGCGCTGTGGATAAACTATCTAGGGATGACCTGGCGCACCTGGTAGGGAGTAGGGGTCTTCAGCAGAAGATGCCATGCCAACATTCACAGAGGATGGGGAGCGATCGTCAGCCTGATCATCGTAATTGCCCATTAAAGCTTTTCTGATGATGGCCTCCAGACCGATGGTGGTTCCGCTGGCCTCGGGAGTCAGGTGACTGCGCACATTCACGGCCCCTGGAAAACACACACACACACACACACACACACACACACTCAACGTTAGTGCTGTTCGCCTCTATTCATCTCACTGTTGGGACATTACGTATTATAATTATGTGTAGTAAAAAATAATGTACTTAATATTTGCATAAATACATACACATGTATATACTTGTTTATAAATATATATATATATATATATATATATATATATATATATATGTACATGTGTGTATAAACAGCTCTTGAAATGTCCTTAATAAAATCCTTGAAAAACTTAATTTTAATTCAATTGTATGGCCATGTTACAACAAAATTATTTTTACATGTCAATAAAAATTACCCTAAAGGTTTGCTCAACCACTAGTGGTTTTTATTGTTTTGCTATTTTTAGTAAAATTAATTTACTACTAATTTAGCAAAAAATCTTTTCAAAATATTGTCCTAAATATTGTACATCTTTGAATTAATTTTTAAATGATCTAATTATACAAAGACATATCACAAAAATGTTTTGATAAAAACAAAATTACAAAAAAACTACACAATAAATATAAAGATTATAAAGAATATAAAAGTTATTACAGTATAAGGAAAAAAAACAAACAAGCACATTAAACATCACAACAAAACGCTACTGACCTGCATTAGTGGACACGGGCATGTTGAAGATCTCCGTCCCAGGCTGACCTTGGACTACAAAGAAGAAACAAGGAGTCACATTAGTCACATTCCACTATAAATAAAACCGTAAAACCATGCCACACACACTGTTAAATGCATTAAAAACTCACTGAATTCAGCTTCTGTTCCAGCCACGTTTTTGATCATCTCCATCCGACTTTTGACAATGGCAGAGTTGTTTTCAGTGAGTTTACTGAAGAACGTTGGAGGCTGAGAACTACTGGCTGGAGAACGAGAGCCCATTCTGAAACATAGAGGTCAATACTTCTTCATATAGTCCATTGAATATTATTTGCATGCCTCTGGTGGTCTGCCATACCCTTGCTCTGCTTGTTCACTGGGGTAGGCCGCTCCGGGGATCTCGGGCTCTGAAACAGCCCCCGGTGGTGAGACAGGCTCAATGCCGTCAGTGGACAGGCTCACAGGAGATGATTTGTTCGGAGGAGAACACCTGCACACACACACACACACACACACACACACACACACACACACACACCTTAAAAAATGCACACTTGACCAACATCCTCGCCCGTTGTTTATGTAACTGACCATTATTGTCTAACTATTACTAATCATTACAATCATCAAGCAAGTCTATTAAACCACACATTTTGATGGTAAATCATGTGATAAACTAAGAAACCACTGTGTATTTATAACAAAAAAAAAAAAAACAGCTAGATTATAATATATATTATTTTTATATTTATATAAATTATATATTTTATCACAATATAAAATAGTAATGTGATATTATTATTATAATATATAATATTATAAGATTTTAAATATAATATGAATACATTTAATATATTTTCCTTTCTCGAGGCTCAAAGTCGCCGTTCAATCAGCAATAAATACAGATAAGCAATTACTCAGACTGATACAAAATATAGAATAACAAAGCAAAGTGATGTGCTAACATAAAGGAGACCTAATGCAGACAAAATGAAATTTTGAAGAGACCTTATATTATTTTATAGATTTATATATTATTTAATTTTTGCAAAAATAGTTTTCACTGTTGTCAATTAATCTCTTTTTTCTGTTGGTGTTTTTTCTGTGGTATCTATTGACCTTTTACAGCAGCAAAAGCAAAAAGCAGTTAAACCCGTGAATAAAATCTATTTTATCTCGTCTAATCTTATTGAGAGTGGACTGCATGACTGCGTACCTGTCTCGCCCTCTCTCTCTCTCAGCCACGCTGTTTTCGGGAGTGTAGCGGGCACTGGGGTTGGACTCGGTGGGATTATTGGCCTGGGGGGCGCTGGGGGGACGTGTGAGGTCCAGTACGGGTGAGTTATGAAAGCCGTAGAGGGACTGCATCGATGGCTGACCTCCCACTTGACCATGGCGTGTGTAGTCTTTAGTGATCACCTCCTACAACACCAGAGAAGCACGTTACATTCAGAAGATCCTCCAACTGACCAGAGACTGGATGGCAGACAGACACTCACACTGATGTGCTGGGCCAGAGTGACCACCCTCTGAGAGCCTTTGACCGCAGGAGACGGCGGCTGCAGGCCTGGAGAAAGTCTTTCCTCAGACACGTGCAGATGCTGTTCTAATGCCTTCTGATGAGCCGAGGCTGCGGAGAGGACGAGAAGAAGTGTGGTGCATGAAGGTTCCGTGGTCACTCAATGCAGCCGTGACGAAGAGTAAGACTGCAGGCATGTTTCTTAACTGACCGCAACCATTAAAAGAAGCAAAGTAAGCTATGAAGGTGGGCGAGAAGAATACGAGCTGGCCAGCAAAACAGTGAGACCTTTTCTCTACATGTAGATGCACATACACTCATCTTCAGTGCAGCCATCTGTAAAGTCTGCATTTTGAACACTGAAATGTATGTACATTAGCATAGAAAAAAAAAAAACTCCATAAAAATAATCTCGAAAAGTGAAAACTATTCAACCTACAATAAAACTTGAGACTCTTTTAGAAAAGTATATTTCATTAACACAACAGTTTCTTGTTTAATACTAGTTTAGTGAACCAGTCTGCACAATCAGAAAATCAAAAACGGCTAAAGAACATAGATTAAAAATTGTTAAAGCATAGAAATCTTCCATAATCTCATGGATGTCTCTATCACACTCTGATGGCTCTCCCAAAAACAGGAAGCAGAGATGAAGAGCTATGAAATGTTCCACAAGATAAAAGGGGGTTTGGGGTGTAAGGGCACAATGTCATGAAGCTGATCTTCTCAAAACTAAATCATCTTTGTTTTCAGACCCGTCGTTCTGGATCACCAGAATGTTATAAGACGACTAAAGAGCAGATTTCTCTAAAAAAAATAACGCTAAACTCGCAGAAAGAATGACCATTGATCCGGAATTATGCAGAAACAATGGAATCAAAATACAAAATAATAAGCTATGAAAAAATTAAATAATTCGGAGCAATCTAGGCCAGACGCCAGAAGCCGGGCTGGGTAAGCGAGGTGTGAAGGGATGTTCAGGTGTTGGATGCAAGAGAAAAGAAAGTGCTGCTAACGGTACCCGAGCATCTTTGCATCACAGATGACTGCTAACATTGCCGTGTGGCCAGAAATCTGATGCATGATTATTGTGTATAAGGTCATGATGGTCTTACCGAGTGCTCGAAGTTCCTGATCCTGCATGGACATCATTTTGTTCGGAATCTTTTCCCGACTTGACACGCTGCCTACAGCCTCCATGCCGCGGGACGGGATGGAGCCGCTTCCACTGTTGCCGTCTAGAGGCAGCAAAGGGTGACCAGCTCGGCTCGGGGGCAGACCAGGATGTCCACCAGGAGCCTGGCTGTATGAAGAAGGGTATCCCCCACCAGAGCTTGGACTGGACAGTTTGGACTCGCTCTTGGATGATGAAATCTCCTGATGTTTGCCAATTCCTGCACGCCCATGGCTTTTGCCCCCGTCTCTGCTCAAGTCTTTAGCACCAGGGTCTGTGCCAGATGGGTAGCCTTCACTGGGCAAACCGGTCCTCTGAGAGGGTCCACTTAAAGGTTGGTAGCGTGCAGAGCTTGGAGGCCTGATAAAAAAAAGCAGAGGAAATTTGTTCAAGCTCAGATTGTGGCATCTTGTCCATTATAAAGACCGTGGCTATGCCCAGAGAGCAAACAGTATGAGACAAGGGCCAAGTGGAAAAAAAAAAAAAAAGACGGGGTGAGAGGATAAAACAATCTTGGAAAAATGATATTTAAAAAAAATCCATTTGGCATTTTGGGTTAACTTAATTAACAAAAAAATGTATAACAATCAAACCAATCTTATCTAGTAAGGCTAAACAATCCTCTCATCACGCTGCCACTATTTTGAAAAATATCGTATTTACTTGCTTATAAGACGCCCCTAACTCAAATCTCTTCTGCTCAACTACCAATCTTTTTTTTGCCACTTTTTTGACTCCTTTCTAACACAACTTGAGCTGCGCTCAATTTTCCACTTTTGTTTGAAATATTAGGGAATAGTGTTTTTCAGAGCTTCGTTTTGTTTGCTATTTTTCGTGGTGAAACATTGCACTCTTTATTTTGTGGTGAAAGAGGGAAATAAATAATTCTCTCAATTGGCGTTTTTGGTCTGTGTGATCACCCTAGAGGTCGTAACAATGAGTAAATACAGTATTACAACATTTTAACATTTTAACTTAAAAAATAATTAGGTATTTAACAATTGGTTCACAAGTGTAGGCATGAACAATCCAGGCAAGTTGAATCTGATCGGACAGTTGTATGAACACTGCAGACTCACCGAAGAACCGACGGGCTGTTGTGATCAGAGTTGGGAAGGTTCTTGGAGCTGGTGTTGTGCAGGACACTTGGTCTCTGCTGCAGGCTGTCCTGGGGACGAGGGGAGAGTGGAGAAGACTGATGCGGGTAGGGATGAGAGGGAGGACGGGAGCTGCTGCTGCTGCCGCCGCTCATCTGCTCTGGGGCTCCTGCAAGCAAACAATACGCACTGATTGGTCCAGGTTTCCTTTCACAGGTTGGAGATACTGGTTTGTTCGAGCAAACACGCACCAGGTCTCCATATCGGAGCGTGTTCCACATTCCCATGGCTGAAGGTCTTGTCTCTGTCTCTTTCCCGATCTTTCTCCCGCTCTCGCTCTCTCTCACGGTCTCTGTCTCTTTCTCGGTCCCGCTCTCGATCTCTCTCTCGTTCTCGCTCCCTCTCTCGTTCTCGCTCTCTTTCGGATGATGAAGAACCACTCGAGATCTTGCTCATGTGAGAAGTGTTTACTGTTGAAGAGAGTAAAAGACATTTAAAGAAGGATGAAAACCTTTAAGAATACTGTGCAAGGAATCTCTAAGCAGTGTGAGCTTCTTGCTTTATACCTGGAGAGATGGATGAGGTGTTGTACGCTCCACTAGGAAAGGCAGGAGAGGTGACGGGGATGTATGCAATACGATCCATTGCAGAAGATGCTGATGATCCTATAAAATAACAACAATGCTTGAAATATTGCCACTTTTTAAAAAATCTTTAATAATAGCGTTTAAAACAAGATCATCTATTTCTATAAGCATCACAGCTATTTCATAGAAGAAAAAAAAAACAAAAACTACAGCCATCATCATACACCATCCATTTTCGGAACCACATTTTTTCCATTTCTGGGTCATGGGGAGCGGTGGTCAACCAATCACATAGCTGGAAAATTACTACATGGAGTAGAATTTAGAAAGAATCAGGTATTGTCAGACATTTTTAAACGTGTTTTATTTTGTGTTGTTTGGACACACAAGTTCCAGTAACAAAATTGCTGCAAATAGCAATTGCGGGGTTTGAACAATTTCACTTTTTGCAAATATACTTATTTATTCTATATATTTTTTTTATATAAGTATAATAATTTTTCATTTTAATACAGTATAATATTGTTGTTAGATAGCTATAAAAGATAAGACATGACTAATTGTATGTAAATGTTTTGTGAAATTTAAGGGCTCTAACCCCTAATGACCTAACTTAATTAATTTATCATTACTGTATTATTATTATTATTATTATTATTATTATTATTACTACTATTGCTGTGCTAATGCAGAGGTTTGGCGATGTGCGTAAATCAGGCGGCTTTCAGTTAGAGATCATTTACATCTCCAGCCATGGTTAAATTAACCACGAAAAGATTAAGGTTATGAACATTATGAGAAGCATGAACGTATAACAAATTAAAAGCTTCAGGCTCATGACCCAGCCTGGCACAACAGTGGAAAAGCGGCTCTTGACTCTTAACACTGTGCAAGCTTTGCCTGGTGTCACGATAACTGAATCTAATGATAGTTGAATCTCGTGATAAGTGAATGTCTTTTACCTCTTTGAGTGGTAGAGTAGGCCAAGTTAAGGGATTGCTCTCGCTGTGTCAATCCTCGGAGGAGATCCGGTCTCTGGGCAGCCATGGCAGCGGCGGCAGGCCATTGGTGCATGTGCTGGGAGGTAATGTAGTCATTGAAGAGTGTTTGTCGGTTATCCAGCGCTGGGTTTTCAGGAAAGCCCCTGATCAAGTAGGATTGGTAAGGATGAGGGTATCCAGGAGCGGGCGCCAGGTGACGGGGCAGGTAGTACGCTGCTGGGAATGAAGAAAAAGCCAACGAACTTTTAGAATGCTTTCTATTGGTCAATCTACAGAACACACAAAAATTATGAAAAAATACAGTGGTACGTCAACTTACGAAATTAATTCGTGAAGATGGCAGTTTGGTAAGGCGAAAATTTTGTAAGGTGAACGTATCTTGCATGTAAATGCGCTAATTCGTTCCGCATCTGGTCAGAGCGGTCGTGGCACTGACATTGGGATGTTTCGATAGTAATTGGAAAAAAAAAAACAAGTGTCCAAAACCCAAACCGAGTGAAAGTGCAGGAAACATCCAAAAATAAAGGTTTCTAAGTTTGCAGAACAAAACAGAGGGACTCATTTTGAACTGCTCCCTTCACTGTCAGTTTGATTAGGTTGGCGTTTTTAAATGATTAATTTCAGATGTTTTCATTTCAGTTCAGTTATATCACCTTCTTCCGGAATTGAGGGTTTTAAAGCCCTTGTTTTATGTGCTCGGGGTTATGTATGTTATGCTGGTAAATGCTAAACGCTGATAGCGGACCGTGTCGTTAGCCCGGCCCAAGTACAGTGAGCTGTTCTAGAAGATCTCTGTAACCGACAAGTTTTTTTTTTGTTTACTTAATCTTGATCTAAATCTATCTTAATACATAATCGCTACAACATGTGGCCTGTCGTATTTGAAACTATTTCGTAACGAGAGACATTTTCTCGAAGTCGTGCTTCGTAACTCAAAACTTTCATTAGTAGAGTCCTTGGTAAGTCGAGGTACCACTGTATAAGGCATTTGCTCATATGAGATGCACTGTTAGAAAAAAAGAGACAAACATGTGCATAATACCTGGGTCGATAGGGATACCCCTGGGCAAAGTGGCGGGATCAAATGGCAAAGGGATTTGCCCACGGTACATATCAGGACCCAGTGGGAAAAGCCTCTCATAAGCCAGAGATGCGTTGTGGTCTCCCACTGAGAGGGGAGACTTAGTGGAGCTGACTTCTCGAGGCGTGGGAGTGCTCTTTCTCTCCTGCTGCTGGGTCTTACTAGAGCCTAACGCAGAAAGAAACACAGTTTAACCCTAGAACAAGATGTGAGGGAAAGTTCACGATTTGTAGAAATGGTCACCTTCATGCGGACGCTGTGAGCTTTCTCTGCCGGACAATGGAGAGGCTCTGTGCGAGGGTGGAGGGTAGTTAGATCTTTTATGGTCTTCATAGCCCACTGGACTTTGGTGGGCTCGTCCGCTCTGCTCTCCGCCGATCGCCAATGGAGAGGCACGGGACATAGAGCTGGGAGTGCAGACCACCGCACTGGGCCGAGATTTCCCTACCCCCTCCTCAAAGCGGCCCCTATCGGACCCTCTGTGCTCAGGTCTGAGGTCTAGATGAGGGGGCAGCACTGAGTAAGGACGAGGTGAGCTGGCAATTATTGACCGTACATCATGTCGCTTGGATGAACCCATAGGCTCCTGTTTCAAAGGCGTGCCCTGTGGAACACATGCAAAAATCAGCTAAAGTACTTCACATGAAAACCAAAGTGCTATTAGCAGTAACATGTCATGTCAGTGTATCAGTGGTGTAAAGTACTTTAGTAAAAAGACTTCGCTTCTTAAGTATTTTTTGGCTACTTTGTACTTGTACTGAATATCAAAAATATAAGCAAGCTTTCCTCTGTACTTGACTACATTTGTGAATGAGTTTATGTACAAATCACCATTTTTTTCTACCGTGGTTAATTTATTCGATCAAGGCGATATTGCCATCTGCAGGGTGTTGAAGGTACTGGATGCCATTGCTGGATGCCATTAATGAGCAAAATCACGTGAATGTGTTCACGTGCACATTTGAGTTTGACTTGAGACTCGACTGAGATTTTTTTTTCCATTTTATTCTTGCCTTTTGAAACATTGAGGTGTTAAATTTAATTTCATTATAAGGAAATAAAACCTCAAAATAAGAAGTTTCTTGCTTTTCACATGTCTTGCTGTTTTCTCAGCACTTTCTAATTTCAGTACGAGTAAAACACTTAAGTTCTTTGAAAATGGGATTCTTTACGACTTTACTCAAGTCTTCTTGGAATTGATGACTTGTAACTTGTAATAAAATAATTTAGAAAAATACAGAAATCACAGTGTTACAAATATTCTCAATGCATTTTATAGGCTGCTACAATATTTAATTTTTTCACTTCCTTCAGACCCCCAGTCTGGCAAAATAGTTGCATTAGAATAAATACAATTCCAAACTATTTCAAGGCTCTAACAAAAACACTTTTTAAAACTCTAGATTTTTTGGCTCTTGTTCCCGACACCAAAACATCTCAGCTTACCTGTGTTATTGAGCCTTCTTTCGGCTTTCCCAAAACAACCCCCTCAGGGGGGATCAAGTGGATTGAGCGTCCTCCCTCTTTTACAGTGGGCACCATTCCATCATGAGAGCGTGACTTAAGAGCCTCAGCTGGATGGCCGGACCCACGGGGTGACAGCGATTCCTCTCTTTTCATCTGTTTGAAATCCCTGCGCAAATAATCCTCCCGTGGGATCCCTGAAAGAAAGAGAGCGGAAAGATGAAAGAGAAGAATGATAAAGATATGATCAAGCATTCAGCTAAAGTGAAGTAATAATGCTTCCTCTCACCTTGGGATATGGATCCACGGAGGTGGTGTGGGTGAGGACTATCCCTCTCATGATGCATGGCTCGTCCGATTAAACCTGCCCAAAAACCCAAATCCATCAATAAAAAGCCAGCAAACGTTCATATCTTGGTTGTTCTAAGCCCTCTGACCCACCTTCAGGGGTAGACAATGAATCTCTCATAGGTGGCAGACCTCCGACCTCCATCATATCGTAGGACCTCTTCTGTCCCGCCATGTCTCCACGACCCTCTTCTTTAGAGTTTGATCCCCCTTTGGAGGCCGGATTAGACATTGGGTCATTCCAGCCTTAATCCAGATTGCGTTGACAAACTGTGCGCACTTACGGTCGAGGGAAAGGATGTGGCCACTAACACCCTCATAAACTACATGTCCCTTGGTGGGGGCATCTTCTCGGCTTCTCTCTCTGCTCGGGCTGTCCTCAGTGATTAGACGGGTTATGGTGCCCTTATACAGAACATCAGCAGGGGTGCCCTAACAGATTAGAAGCAAAGATGAGATGAACAACAAGACAGGAATGACACAAGCAAAGTAGAGTAGCCTTCTGCCCAATTGCACAAATGGAACAGCTATTCTCTACAATACAATTCAATTACTCAACAACAAGGCAGTGACACGCATTTGTCACTCACCGTTGTTGCACCGAGGCACTTTTTACTGTTTCACTGTAGTTTTGCACAATTTATTTATTGTGGCTTTCCCCTTGCACAATTTTGTACTACATTTGCTTTTTACTGTTTTTGTTGCTGCTATAAAGACAGAGATTTCACCCTTCTGGGATAAATAAAGTCTCGTTCATTCATTAATTCATTCAGTCAGTCATTCATTCAATTCTTGTATGGATTGAATCTCGTGTACTTTACCGAGAGATGTGTACGTAAAATTGAACATTCCCCCAACCTCAAAGAAACCGAGATAAAGTGTCTCAAACAGTCTCAACACTGCAAACTCATCTCAAATTAAACAAATCGCTTCTCTCATCATAAGAGAAACATAGCGCTAGAGAACGACATTAGTTAAAGCACCATAGAAGGATTTGTGGGAATCGTGAAGCAATCCAAGAACAATCTGACTAGTAAGATCCTCTCAACACCAAACGTACAGAAACTTAATACGTATGTACTTAAGAGGGTTCTTCCAAGATTTTAAATTTTTTTCAAACATTTTTGGTAAAAAATACAACAGATCTGAATATTAAAGCTCAAGTAAAAAAAATAGGACAAAAGCAACAAAAATGCAAGCACGTGGTTGCCAGGAATTAACATTTTATTTCGAAGTCCTTTTCAGTTTGTGCAACAACAAAAAAAAGGTCTCAAAAAA
>CM051498.1:19597289-19618697 GCA_028031935.1 Paedocypris micromegethes | reverse complement strand
ATATATATATATATATATATATATATATATATATATATATAAATAAATAAAATAAAATGAAATTCTGGATTAAACGTTTCCTATGTCTTGTTAGGATCTGATGTAGTGTGTAATCTGTCACAGTAGGCCAGATGGTGATTGTGTGCGTGCGTGTGTGTGCGTGTGTGTATGTGCGTACGCGAGCACTAACATTAGGCTCCAGTAAGTCATGAAAACACATCAATAAAAGGAATGAGAACAGGATTGGACACGGTGTACCTGTTGTTATGGCAACAAATAACTGATTATGTCACAGACTGACATAGTATAGCTGTGACACACATTGGCTCTGTAATTTCCTTGATTAAAAAAAAAAGCGAAATGGATCTGAGCTGAGGACAGACTGAAATTGTTTTGTGACTTTAATAATGAGAACATCACGTAACTGCAGCCATAAACATGAGTGGCGTTCTGTATATTAAAAGCTCTTAATAGCAGACGCAGATCTTCTTGTGTTCCTTTCTTCACACACCAGAGGCGATGTACGAGCGTAATGATGCCAGAGACTCCGCCGTGTTTCTCAATGAGCCAATTACGGCTCAATTTTGTTCCTTGGAAAACTATCTAATAAAACAAATTCAGCTAATTAACGGCCAAAAATAACGTATTTGTCTGAATGTTTAATTCGCAAAAAAAATTCCGAATAAAAGGCTGAGCACATTGAATTTCTAATAAAACACATAGAACGAAATGACTTAATCACTCTCAGGTTGTTCCACAAAAAAGTGATGAATTCCCTAAAGCACTCCAAATATGTGAAAAATAAAATAAGATAAAATCAATACACACGACTGTTGTACAAGAAACTGGCTTGGAATTGCAGCTAAAAACCAAACTGTAGAAAACAATGATTTGCTCAATAAGATTTTTGGGATTTCCTGTGGTTTCTAATGTGCATTCTGGATTCTTTACAAAAGAAAGCAAACCAGGGATTACATCATTTGGTAGATTGCGAGGCTATGCATTTAAAAACATAACATCAGTATTTAAAGTAAAGTTTATCCACCTACTCTTGTGAGGAATTCTTTCTAACAAAAGAAAATGTGGAGCGGCATTTCCGGACTGTCCTTAAAAACTACAAGACTGAATTTCTAGATGTGAAAGTCAAGATGAGAAAGAGAATGCAATAAAAAGCACTTCTCCACCTAAAATCATCAGGATTATCCATTCATCTATCCATCCTTCCATTCACCCACCTACTCGTCCATCCATCCATCTATCAACCCATCCATCCATTCATCTATCCAGCCATCCATCATTTATCATTCCACCCATCCACCCACTCAACCATCCATCCATCCATGCATCCACTCATCTATCCAACCATCCATCTACCAACCCACTCATCCATCTGTCATCGCACCCATCTATCCATCCATCCATTATCACATTCACCCATCCATCCATCCATCCATCCATCCATCCACCAACCCACCTTATTTTTATAATAGTTTAGTATAATAGTTCTATCACTAAAAGTATATAAATATATATACTAAATAAATGCACAGCATCTCAAAGCACAGCATATGACTCAAAGCACAGCATCGTTTAAGTCAAACCTACCTGAGTGATAGATCCTCCCCGATAGGATAAGGGCGACTCCTGGTGCACACGTGTGCCAGGGATGCCCTTGGTGATGCTGCCACCCTGAACAGCTGGAATGGGCCCTGTCGGAGCAGATAATCGCCGCAGTCCTTATTTATGCGTTCCTCTCCTCTATCTGAGTGAATCGGGGGATAAAGCGTTGTCCTAAACCCACCTCGTGACGCAGCATTGTCCTGGGTGGAGAGATTCTCAGCTTGAGAGGACGAGGCAGCGCGGGGAGACAGCTGCTCTTGCTTAACCACTGGAAACGCTCCTAAATTCACAGAATATTTAGTTGTCGACCAGGTCGCTATTGGAAAGAGTTAAATGAGGTCGCTCCCAGCAACTAACCCATTTTTCTCTGATCCATCCAGGGGAGACCCAGGGAACCCAGCCCTGGAATTTTGCCATGCTCTGAACCATGAGAAGGGTTGTGCAACTGCACTGGAGTACCCTGCAGTTCAGAGTAACCTTTACTACTAGACAAACCTTTGACAAACATGCTGAAACACCACCATATATTACAACAATTCATCGTATCGCGAAGCCGACAGTGTGCGTGTAAGTTGTTTTGGCGGCTTACAAGGTCATGTGACAGGACAGTGGGGGAATAAACTAGAAAAAAAAAATCGACAGAAGAATTGAATATAAAACGTCAATGACACAATATATATAAATTTCATTTTTCCACAATCACTTGGAGGAAACATTCACTTTGAGTTTCTTGTTGTTCTTAGTGATCAGGTCCAGATTTCTAAAGAACAAAACAAACAATCTGACGTGTTCTTAAAATAGATTCATTCTAATCCACTTTTCTTGGGAAAAAAAAAAAACCCAACATAAATCCTGCCTAACTCTCCATGTTTGCTAATTAAATAAAACATCAATGAACATAAAAATCTAGCAAACAAACAAAATCATTATCGAGTTCATTTGCTTGAAATATTTTCACATTTATAATTAAAAGTCAACGTTCTTATTTACCATTTTCACGTTATTGAAATTTTACTATAAAAAAAACATTATAATATTGTTATTTCATTTACATGTACACAATGTACAAATTGTAACAATAGTTGATGATTGTAACAAATAGTTTTTTCTTAAATGCCTGTCTTGTTATTGGTGTAAAATGTATGCATTTATCTACTCATATTACCATTTTTGCATTTTCCGCGTGTAATTTTCTATCTCAATCGCAATTTGTCTCGATCGCAAAATGTTCCCTGTGTTTTCTCACCTGTGTGATTGAGCCACCAGGTCGGGTGGAGGGAATCAGTGGAGGGGGATCTGGGATATGAAGGGGTCGCACCGCAGCCATTCTCTCCTGTGACCCCAGACCCGCAGCCATTGCTGAAAGAGCAGGAACGTGAAATCAAAAAATAATCTACAGTTTCACATGGTTCAAAAAATGTAATTCAAGTGTGAATGTGTGTGTGTGTGTGTGTGTGTGTGTGTGTGTGTGTGTGTGTGTGTGTGTGTGTGTGTGTGTGTTTTTGTTTGGTCAGCTAAAATATTGACAAACTTAATTCAAATAATAAATAACTGCAACAAAACTGAGAAAAAAAAGTGTTAAAATATTTTTTTTGCATCAAGTACAATTTGAATGACTACAACAACTTTATTATGTATTTAATCACATTTAAAACTATAAATTAAAAATAAAATGTAAAAAAAAATCTTCTGTTGATCTTATGAAAATATATTTTAAAATATTACATTTGTACTCTTTAAACATTAGAATTGATTATTTTGTTTATTGCCATTTCAGCTTCAGCAACATTTTAACAGACATAAATAGAAAATATACAATATTGTGTCAGATTAAGATACGAATAAACATTTCCAGAAAAACATATTTATACATAAAATATTTAAATAAGTTTGATCATTTGTATTTTTGATAAAAACCTCAAATCTTAGATAAGTTAACGTTTTGTTAACGTTGAGTGTTTTGATAAAAACTCAAATCTCAGATGATAAACACAAAATCTCTCAACTTAAAATAAAAAACAAAAATAAAACAGGCATTCTAAAATTATGTGTTTTTAAAAGTTAGAAAAAACTTTAAAATAATAGATTTGCCCTTAACCTTTGCCCCCATAATCTGCAACAAATATCTGTAATATGGGAACATTTTCCAAGCACAACCACACAACAGTAATAAACGGGGTCTTACAGGGATTGTAGTGTAACAGCGGCTCATGAGCGAGTTTAGCCATGTCTCTGGGCGACAGCTGGTACGATGACATCAAGGCCCGGCCCAGGCCTGAAGCTCGGATGTCCTCCGCCCCGGCCATCTTTTTAGCATCGGCGAGCGGAGAAAAAGCCCGAGACGCATCTGCACACACAAAGACATGAAATCACACATGACTGACAGCAGCATCACCATCTCCTGGACCACAGCCTGTGATGTCACTCAGTGATGACAATCTCCAAATCATCAAACCCCACCACGAAAGGCCACAACGTCCAGAGTGGAAAACACACACACAGATTGAGCTCATTTGGCGCAGTGTAAGCTGGAATCGGCGGGTGTAGCCACATGCAAACATATCTGCAGACCATTCACACGCCCAGAAATCAACACGGTCCAGAAATGAAGTGATTAGAGGTCGCTCCGGTGGCGAGCAGAAGTGTGTGTGCTGCGGACACCTACGTAATCCATGGAGCAGAGCCTGAAGCCATCTCTCGTTCCCCTCCAGCTCTGCAGGGACAGACACACTGTAGCTCATCACATGACCATGACTCAAGACGCCCTCCGCTTTCCTCTCAATGCGCTCACGAGGGGCAGTTTGGAAAAGACCATCAATGATGTGACTACACAATGAGCAACTGCTTCCAGTAAAACAAACAAACAAAAATAAATTCCCATTCCTGTTCCCCACTTCCTATTCAATGGCCTACTTTCAAAAGGAAAGGGGAAAAAAATGGTTGCATCGAACAGATGGAACTTATCTGCACTTTGCTAAAATAAGAATGCAACGCATCATTTGTTACTTTTTTTAAACATTTAGTGAAGCCGCAATGGAATCCTTCAAACGCGCTGGCGTTCTTTCGCACATAGTCGCACATTGTTCGGTACGGAGAAAGCAACAGTTTTAGTGTAACGGTAAACTGTTACAGTACATGCTCGTGATTTTTAAAAGTTGCAAAAGTGTTTCTGCGTAATCTGTTATGTACCATACTTATTCTTTTGATGCTTCAAAAGCTTCAAGTTTCAAAAGCTTACATTTGAGCTTTTGCTTAAACGTATTGCAAAAAACAATGATTCGTATTTGTACGTATGCTTTTCATAGCATTTGAAAAATGTAAAACTATACTTTTTTTATTGAATACATTGTAATACAAGAAATCTCACTATCTTTTCTACAGTTTCAAACATTACATTTACTACAGTTTGTTGTGCAGACACTTTTTATATGTTCAAAAGAGAAAAAAAATTTCTTTTTTCCCCTACTTTTTAAAAGAAATGTTATGAACTTAAATAATAAAAAAATAATGAAATAAATTAATGATTCATGAAATTTGTGTGGAAAAAATCCTTAAAAATATGGGATACATCTCGTTGATCAAAACAATGTCACGTCTCTCTCTCTCTCTCTCTTCCTCTCTCTCTCTCTATCCCACACACACATACACGCTCTTCCCACAAGCCCAGACTGTGTGACAAAATCCACTACAGAGAAATCGACAAGAAAACTGCCGTGGATGTAAAAGCCTGGAGGACATTATGAAGGAAACAGATCAGCAGATCAAACAGAAAACAAAGCATTACCCTCTCGTTCTCGGTCAGACACACTGGGGCTGCGGCTTCGAATTCGTGGACTACCCGATCCTCCGCTCACTGGGTAATGCTGAGGTTTGGGTGGCTGTGATTGCGGCTGCTGCTTGGCATCCTGGGAGGATTCGTGAGCCATGGCGATCTGTTGCTGCAAGCGTGCGAGAGCGTGTGGCATGGCCTGCTGCTTCAGCCCAACACGACTACCACCACCGCCTGCGGACACCTCTGGCATCTACAAAACACATCCCACAGCCAATCAGGAGCCAGCCAACCGAGTGATGTAATGAAGATGAACACGTCTGGCTGATGCTGACAAATATTACTATAACATCTGATAAATAATTACTTCAAATGCAATTTATCAGAAGTTTTTTGTTCATCAAGTTATCTATAAAATTGACTTTATTAATCTCACAAGGGGAAAAGTTTTTGTTGTGTTGTTTTTTTACAGCAAACAGAAGGAAGCAGCACAACAAAGACAGTAAATAAAGAAGAAAAACGGAAAAAAAAATAGACAACAACAGTGAAAAAAATGTGCAAAAAAGAAAATTAATATTTATAATAAATACAAAAAATAAATTCAAGCTAAAATTAAACACTAGTAGTATACAAGTACAACATATCTTTTTCGGACTATAAGGCGCACTAAAAGTCAACCAAAAATGTGTAAAAAGGGATTCTGGCTTTTAATACTATAAAAGTGTGTTAAAAAAAAAAGGTTTGGAAATTGATGTTAAATAATGGTAAAACCTTATATTCCAGGAAACATTATAGTCAGTAAATTATGGTATGTTATCAATAAAATTTGATTTGGATGTGTGCCATTATTTTAAGTTTGTTAATGCTCATCTACGTGTGTTTATTTACAGATGTGTGCTTATTTCAGTGCTTTCAGTGTCTGCTTGCTTTTGGGAAATATAAAGGTTTTTTCATTCATTTAAATAAATGCTAAAACGTTATTTCTCAGCTTATATAAAAACCCCAAAGCTTTGGTTGTTGCGAACCTGGTTGTGCTTCTTAAGCTAGAGGTGAAATGCTTTTATGATAAGAATGGTCAGCAGATCAGTGCTGGCATGTTGGGCACTTACTATTGAAGGAATGGCTGCCGCTCGCTGTTTGAGCTGTTTGAGATCCATTGGCTTTTGGACCGGAGACGAGATCATTCCATCATGGGCGAAATTCAACAGACTCGGCCTGAAATACATCACATCAAGAGTTAAAAGAGACACAAAGCGCTGCTCGAGTTCTTCTATTAAACTAGAAACGCTCGCATTCAATAACAGTCAAACTCACGTCAACAAATAAAGAACTTCCACATGCATTTCTGAAAATGCTTTGTACACAAACAACCAGAGACACGTTTCTTCGGTTTGGTTTGACAAAGTAAGATTTTCCACTGGCTATTCCAACATTTACACTGATCGAGGTCAATAGAAATCCATCACGCTTTTCAAACCCACCTGCTCTTTTCAGAACTTTCCGTCTCCTCGACTTCATCGGCACTACATGTCGCACTGGAGTCGCTGTCGTGGGCTCCGCTCTTTCCTCCGTGTTCTTTTTTCTTGACCTCTTTCTTCCCCTCCTCAACATCCAGGCACGGGGGCTTTTTATCCTCTCCGGCCACATCATTACTCCCCTCCCCAGCTTCCGTCTTAAACTCCTGCTTTAGTCCGTCCTGCTGTCCATCCATCCTCTCCACCACTGGCTTCTCGTCTGGCCCTGTTTCAGCAGCTGCCACATCCTTGTCTGCGGAGGATGAGGAGGAAGAGGCATTGGCAGCAGCTTTGGGCCGCCCTGAGCCTTCTTCTTTGACCTTGCTGTCATCGGAGGAGCGTGGGGAAGGGAGGCTTTCCGTGTCGGAGCTGTTGTTGGCTCCACCTGAAACAAGAGGGATGCGACAGCAGTGAGGCGAGTAGTACACAAGTCTGCTCTTTCAAACCGTTGCATTAGTGCATAGTAGCAAGACATTTAGGACATGTTTAGAGGGGGAAGAAAATGTTATTATCATACTAACTATGCTCGTGATTAGCATAGTTATAGTTATTAATACCTAATAGTATTTACGTGAGTAGAAGTTGTAATAGAAGATTTACGTTAGGGTTGGGCGATATGTGTAACGATATGTGTAACCTGGATAGGCATCTGCCATTTTTAATTTAACTTTTAAAAGTAGTAGCAAAACAAACGTGTTATACTGTATTGACGGTATCCACGGAAAATTCATAACGTGGCACAACTCATTACCGGTTTTCAAGTTAATACCTGTTTACCCCCTACCCATAATTTATTTTCAGCACAGTTACATAAAGACCTAAATTTCCATTAATTTGTGACTGCTCTTGACTTGAAGTGGGGCAAAATGGTCGTTCATATTTACGTCTTTTACGTTTTTGAGCGTCTAAAATTGGAAAAGTATTATATTCACTTATAAGTTTATACTCACGTAAATATTGCATATATTTATCTATTCCTAATAGAGTGCCTAATAATCTGGCGATTTATCTCACTTTCGTCGTTTTCATCTTGCCCTGACGCAAAGGTTTAAATAATAGTTTGGCTTGTCAGTTAATATTTTTCACAAACTTCTGTCCTTATTACACTAAAGCTGTCTCATCAATTCTGTCAAAAACAAAAAAAGCAAAGTAATTCAGAGCTCAATCTGGGTGAATTAACCAAAGAGTTTTGTTAGCGAAGGTCAGTGTGTAAATTCATGTTTGTTCCTAATAACATTGAGTTATTGTGAAGGAGTTTAATGAAGGCTTTCACATTTTTTGTTTAGCTTCAAAAGGCCTATAATCCAGTGCTTTATATGTTTATTGCTGTTGCACTCTATACAGCGATTTATTCTTTGAGAAACATTGCATGAAAAAAAAAAAAAATCAAAAGCTAAGAAAGAATTGTAAGCTGACTATAAGCAGAAATACTACAGTGAGCATCTACTAAATAACAAACTGCTTCGATATATCTGACATATCCTCGGTTAAACCAACAAGTAAACAGATCCAGTGAATAGACATCGGTGGCTAATGATAAGCCAAATGTTTCCATTGGCGTGGCAAATCTCAGACATTCAAATCAGCAGGAGACAATTACACAAGCATAACAGACAAAGCCCTGCTTTCCTTCGCAAGCTCTGACCTGAAATAATGGCTTCATAAAGGTTTACGGAAATCATTTATTGCCAGGACACGCCTGACTGCCAAACAAAGTGCAAAACTAAAGGCTAAAGTAGTAAAGGAGTAAAACCTGCAAACCATCTCAACGTCTAATGCCACGTAACAATGGCTTCAAATTCTCATTAAGGACTCGTGAACCCAGCTCCCCGGGGGAAATCGATTTCAGCGTGTCCACCAAGCGTCGCTTCTTTCTCGGAACTTGACAAAAGTAGGTCACTAGTGAGGTCATAGGTGAGACTCCACCGCGTGTTCCTCGTGTTCTGAGAAAAGCACTCTGCTGTTTGATTTGATCGACTGGGGGATTTACTGGTAACCACAAAGCAAACCTCAACATGTTTGGCTTTGCAGATGCATTAGATAACAACCAGATTGAGTGTTTAAGTTTCAGACGTTTCATCTTAAATTAAGTCATTGCTTTTACGCTGGGAATACAAAGACGCAGCCGTACCTTCGCCGTCTTCCTGAGCTTCTTCTTCGTTGGCGCTGACCCCTGATCCCTCCATTTCTTCCTCCTCGGCAGCAGAAGGAGCGCTGGTCTCGCCACTTTGAGGAGCTTTGCCTTTACGCCTCGCTTTGCGTTCTTTCTCCTGTGATGAAGACCACACATTCTCACAAACACACCCAAATAACCTATCAGACTTCGTGTTGTACGAAAAACGGCACGTACCGTTTTTATTTTATGCTGTTGCAGAATCTCGTCCAGTTTCTGTCTCTTCTTGTAGTTGAAGTAGAAGTTTTTGCACTGAGACACGGTTTTGGAGCCCACCATCTTGGCAATGGCGGACCAGTTTCGTCCATACTGCAGCAGACCTAGAGAGTGAGAGAAGCAACACTTTTCACTTTGCAAATGCAGAACAGGAAACAAAGAGTCGCACGCGTGACAGGAAGTATCAATGACAGCGTGACATCAAAAACTTGTATTGGTAAAAAGTGAAAAAGAGAAGTGGGAAACGAGAGCAGATCGTCAACGGATTAACCCTTACGCTTTATATAAGCACTTTACCATCAATCTATCGGTCTATCCGTGTATACATTTCTGTCTATCTGTCCATCTATCCATCAATTTATCTATCTGTCTATCTTTCCAACCATCCATCCATACATATATCCATCCATCCATCTCCACCTGTTGGCCACATTTGTCTGTCTGTCCATATATCTATATTATAAACATATATGTCCCTCCATTTGTCCATCCATCCATCCATCCATCTATCGCCATGCACCTGTCTTATCCTCAGTCTGACCATCTATCTATGCATATCTATCCATATATCCATCTAAAAATCATATATGTCCATCCATCTGCATGTCTGATCCTCTATTTATACATATATCTATAAAAACATAAAAATGTCCTTTAGTCCGTCTTTCGATTGATTCCTCCGCCTGTCTGACCCTTTGTCTGTCTGTCTTCTCTAAATTAACTCTAAAATATGTCCTCAGTTTGTCTATCCATCGAATCATTTACAAATCTATCTATATAAAAACATGTATCCGTTCGCCCGACTGTCCATTTTCCCATCTATCTTTATAAATACATGTCCATTCGTCCGCCTGTCTGTCTGTCAATCTATCCATCCATTTAATCCATGATCATTAACTAGCTCACGTGGTGAAATGTGTCGGTTTCTACATGTGCATCGGTCTTTATTTCTCCGTCTTGTCGTCATTAAACCGTCCCACATGTCCCACAATATCCGACTCTCAGACTTGTATCTCTTACCTTGTGTCCTACTAAGTCACATGCACTCAAAATAGGGCAGTACTTTGGCTGCTACCATTTATATAAGATTTATATTGCACACAGGCTTTCTTCGTCATCCTCATGTCACACACACACAAGATGCTGTGTGCTGGGTTTCAGAAGCCTTGAGCGTTTCCATCCGCCCAGCCTTGTGCCGTCATTAAGGAAAACCTCAATAAAAGGTCAAAGATCAGATGTCGCTGCTCGCCGGCTGAGAACGAAAGTGGGGCAGCAGCCTGACATGAACTGCTCTCAATCATTTAATGCCACGCTGCAGCTCAGCAGACGTCTGCCAACTTCATGCTTGCATTTCACAAACTTAACGTATTCATTGTAAATAGCAGCTTTGATTTACTGCATTAGAGCCCGACTGCCATTCACATAAAAGCTACAAGTCGGTTTAACTTTAAGAGAAAGACAAATGAGGCAGGGGAGAGACAGATGAAAAGACGACAAGTACGTGGTGCTCAACAGAAATTGCCCTTGATAACGTACAAGCAAGCTAAGCTAAAACAATTTGATGTATAATTTGTATGCTGGCTGAAGTTGACTTTGATCCTTGCTTACGGTCTACGTTTGCTCCTCAAGCTTCCCGTTGTTGCTTGGAAATGGCATGGACTGATTCGAGCGCACACTCCAAAGGATGTTTAAAGGCAGACTTCCAGAAGTTCTTCATCCACAAAAGCGGTCAAGAAAGTTCACATTCCTTCACGATACAATCTTAAGTTTGGAAAGTCTTTTTAACAAACAAACAAAAAAAAAAGCATTATCCAGCACGGCACAAAAATTCACCTCTGAATCCAAACCAAAACATATCCAGTCTTCAAAACAAAAGACATCCAATCAGCTACGTCATTTCAAGAGCATGTGCCGAATCCTGCAGCCAATCAAATTGTCCGGGAATCTCCCACGGAGCAACATCCAATCAGTGACCGGTGTTTGGAAAATATGAGCGCCATAGATCCACTCGTACTTTAAATCGCCCACGTAATCTCCATGGAAATGCACAAAAGAGGGTCGTGAAGCTCCAGACCAGCAGAAGAAAACACAAGGAGAAGAAGAAGAAGAAGGAGGGAGTGGTGTCTGGGTGGGAAATGAGCTCAGCTCCTGAACCCTGTTCCTCCCCTGATAGCTCAAGCGTCTCGCTTTCTCACTCTCACTAAATAGAGCAGCCCTCCTCTCATTCTTCCTCCACCGTCTATGTATCAAACTCTCACGCTTTTTCTCTCGCCAGCCCTCTTTCTGTCTCTCTTCCTCTCTGTCTCAAGGCCACAGTTTTTTTCCACTCCCCTTCACTAGCTGCCGCTTGGCTGGACTTTAACAGCAAAGTGAAGCTGAGATGCATTGGCTCCGCCTCCCGAATGCCCTCCCCCTCCCTCCTCCCTCCACAACCTCATCTGATCTCTTTTATCATTCTCTCTCTTTTGCCTCGCTCTAATGCATATTATCCCAGCCAAAACGTATTCATGCTCAACTGTACAAAAGCAAATGGACGATAATAGCAAGAGATGGTCGCCGAAACAGAGAAAACAAGGAGCACGGCGAGATGGAGTGATGTGAGAGGTTTGATGTTGATATCATGAGAAAGCAGAAGGAAAGTAATTCCTCCAAACTGACCTGCTTTTCTTCTTCAATGTGACCTCTACACACAATCCTCAACAACACAGAGAGAGAGAAACAGGGCGGCTTGCCAAATCCTCTAATTCGTGCCAACCTACTGTGCAGGCACTTCCTCTCTTTCTCGCTCGGCTCCAGCAACTGAAAGCAATCGCTCCGCTCCAAACCAAAAGAGGTTCCAACTTAAAGAAAGAAAAACTTCAGCTTGACAGTAAAAGATAAAAGGACGAGATAAGCACACAAACGCACCGTCACTCCTCTTCAGCCGGATATGCTTTCGTTCTCGTGTCATTTTCAGTTTCTAACGAGAAGTGCACGTCCACAAACACTCCCACGCCGAGAGAAACACCGGCATTTTACCACATTTACAGCAGATACGAAATGTGGTGGCGGGTTCTTACAGCACCTGTCGCTCTTATTTTCTCACATGGATTCTAAGGACGCCACAACGAAAGCCAGCCGGCGTTTAAAAGACCGTTGTTAAGATGTCGTGACACAGCCAGATGCCATCAACATATATTACTGCTGTCTGTCTGTCTCTCTCTCTCTCTCTCTCTCTCTCTCTCTCTTTCTCTAAAACGATTGCAGATAAACACATTAACAAAGAGAGCTGTAAGCTGCTTTAAAGGGGACAGACGGGGTGACTGGCTGGCGTTAAGAGGGTCAGAGAGGTGAAGGTGGCAAGATATTTTGGAAGGTGACACGGACAGGTAGATGCACCTAGAATGTTTCCTCCACACTCGCTTGTGGAAATGTGGGTTTTCAGAGAAACCAAAGTTGGTGAGATGCTAGTTTGCAACAAGGTGTGATCTAAAACGGTTATTTGCTCCTCAACCTCAAGCACATAATGTCATTTCCGAAAGAAATGTTTCCGTCACGTCAAGAACTTTCCGTCAAAGTCACGCTGGTATAAAACCTATCACTATGCATGTTATCCAGAAAGGGGACAGTTTGGTGCTTTCTAATATATAATGTTTAGGAAAGATTAAAAGTAGACACGAGAAGAAAAAAGTTGATAAAACAATAAAGTTGATAAAAGTTGAGCAAGAGACACATGTTTAGAACGAAAATTTAAAGACAATGGGGAATCAATTAGAAGAAAAGGTATAAATTTGTCCAGATGAAAAATAATTTAGTTCGACTGCAATTCGGTAAAAAAAAAACATTGCAAAAACTACGTAAAAACTTGCTCAAACTTTCATGTATCCAAATCCACAAAACATTAACATTACATGAGTGATTTTATAGAGAATACAAACTATATAAAAACTGTAAAGCAAAAAAAAAAAATTGAACGCGCCTAGTGTTTTTCATTCTAGAGCAGATTCAAAAACTGTGTTGGCCTGGTTATTGGTTTTGGCCTGGACTACTTCAGATCTGCTATGGGGGAAGACTGTCATTAAGTGTTATTAAGTTACAGCTCTGTAAAGCCCGAGCAGTGTGGGACAGTTGACTGATGAATCAGATATGATTTACCGATGCCAAAAAAGCAGAGAGCTGTGAGCCGAGCAACGTGGAGGCAGAAGTGGGTCATCCGAGCGGCCGTTTAGCACACTGACAGTCTACTTTACCAAGCAAACACCATCACGTACAGCTCGGGAGTTCAGTGGATTCTCAAAGGTTAACATACACACACACAGCACATTTCAAAACGCAGACGCACAGATGTGTATGTTTCCTCTGGCATGTATGTGTGCGGATCGAGGGCAAGGCCACTGTGAGGGAGCAGTGGAAATGTTTGTAGGGTTTGTGGGCTGAACATCACAGGTCTTATCATGCCAAGCCAGTTAGTCTGATGCAGGAAAATCCCAACTGCTGCTGTATCAAACTGGCTCCGCTCATGTCCCTGCAAACTCCTTCACTATCAAGCTGCTCATTGTGTTTGGGGAGGATTTTCAGAGAATTGTGCTGAATAATTCGATGGCGTAAAAAAAAGAATGTGTTTTCGACTAAACTTGTCAAAAAAAAAACTAATGCATATAAAATAATAATACAAGTATTGTGTATTATTAATTATAATTATTATTAATAATTTAGACCAATTTAAATCAGAAATTAAATAAATGTGCCCAATCCGATAAAAATTCTGATACGATACGAAAACAAAAAAACTACATAAATACAAATGTATACATAATAACGTAAATTAAAAAAATATATATTTTCTGTATAGCTCCCAAGTGCAGTTTGAGGATACTACAGTATTTAGAACTTAATCACAATTTAGTTTCACATGCTTTTCTTGCTCTAAACAATTGTTTTTTTTTTCATGTGAGTGCTCATGCACTGATCAATATATTATAAAAAAATAAATGTCTACAACAGAACTGTGGCGACAGAGTGAATTGATTGGTCCAATCAAAAGGCTGCAGTCGCTGTCCAGTTGCAAATAAACAAATGAAATGAGTTTTTACTGTATTAACAGTAAAAGAATCATTATGATCTGCATTATTGTGAAACTGTCATTCATTCTGATCCCTTAAAAAAAAAGTATGTGCCGTTTGCACGATTCATATTTATCGGACATAAAACAAGTCCTGACCTTTCTTTGCCGTCTCCATTTCTTCCTCTGTCCACCGGGAGCTTTCATTCATTTCCAGGTTTGCTAGAATAAAAAAAAAGAATATAGTTAACAGGAATCTTTTTATGCATTATTTCCCATTAGAGAAACAGATTTACACAAATAAATGGTTTTCCCAAGGTTCAATATTTGGGGTTACAAACACAGCACATCTCTCAATTGCACCTGGCATCTTGATCACATTCTTGTGCAGATATTTTAAGTACAAAAACATGTGAGCTACCATATCTGAAAAGGTCAAATCTTCAAAATGTTAAGAGAATTAATGTGCCTATGAAATTAAGGAAAGTAAAAGAAGGTCGAGCAGATAGTAACTGAGTAAAATAAATGTCTAAGTAAAAAGTGACTCATAAGCTCTTGTGGCTTCGGTTAAAATGTGGCCAATATTTGAAGGTCAGAACTGCCTGTGGCAACTGTTGGCCTTCATAAAAAGCACAATAAGTGAAGATGAAAATAAATAAAAGTTCGTGATTAGTGCTGGCTTCACTAAATGACTCACTAAATCTCAAAGAAAAGGCTTTGACACTCACAAAGAGCGTCTGACTGTTATCTTATCTCATTCAGCAGAGGGGTTGAGACGTGAGGGTGGGTTTACTAACCCAGATCGCTGTTCAGAGGTGAGCTGTTCTCTTCCTGCTCGCTGGTCATTGAGCGAGTCACTCGTCCTTTGCGATGGCCACGGCTGTTGGCGGTGCGCCGTCCTTTGGCAGCAACGGGAGGTTCTTTCTCCTCGCCGTCCTCACCAGACGTGTCTTCTCTGCACAATCACAGACAACAACCTTTAGTTGAGTTCTGTCAATGACATTCGGTAGATAACTGAAACAACCATTAAATCATTGATGATGGATGGAAGTTTTGACTGCTCATGCTTAATAATTCAAATTCCACATTTTACTTTTACTGTTTTACTATACTTTTTTTCTTTCGCATAAGCTGAACTGTTTGTATATATAAATATACAAGTAATAAAAAACATTGTTTTTGATTTAACATTCTATATCATTTACATTTTTACTTTTAGATTTCTTCGTTATATTTTGCACGGTTTGTATTTATTAGACTCATTTGAATTTATTTGTAATGTATTTGTCCCACAGTGGGGAAATAAATAAATAAACAGACACACACACACACACACACACACACACACACACACACACACACACACACACACACACACGTACATTAATACTGAAAGTACATCACAAAACAAACTGAAACAAAGATCTAAAAGCAGTTTAGCAGCAAACTATGTGAAAACGAATATTTGTGTAATTCTCAAAACTACATATATTTATTTTTTATAATTATCTTTTCTTATATGTATTATGCCCCCACTGTGGGACATATACAGGCATTTTCAATTCAATTCAACACACATCTCAGTAAAAAACATTAATAAAAATAAATAAACATTAATAACATTGCATGACATAAACATCACATTTTACTATATTTTTTTTCTTGCTTATGTTTTATAAAAATATAAATTGTACTTCTATATTTCTCTGAGCTGTTCTACAAACTATTTCAGATAATGTAAAATTGCGCGTGTGTGTGTGTGTGTGTGTGTGTGTGTGTGTGTGACGGTAAAAAGAAAAATCCAACTGCACACAATTTTAGCAACATCTACACTAACCCATCAATGATTAACCAAACTAAACTAGGGTGAGTTTCTGGAACTCCGAACACATCTGCTTGGTGAGCTTGCACGTTCCGATGCTTTCTAGCACGAGCGATCATTTTCAGTGTCACGGCACAGTGACAGGAAGTAGCCGTGGGATGCGCAGAACCTCATTTATCTTACCTGCGTATTATCCATCTTGCAGATAGAAACACTAAATATAGCAAGGACAGCTGCGCCCATAAGTTATTGGAACCGTTGGGGAATGGTCAAGAAAACACAGAGAATTGACTTAATGTACTTATTTAATGTATAGTGTACACACGAGGATGTGCATTCGGGCCAGTGCTAATGTCCTCTAATCACACCCTGCAGCACTGCTGACTGCACAAGATTAAAATAACACGTTTAAAGTGCGCACTACTGAGTGGACTAGTTCAGAAGAACGATACACGGAACAATACATGTTTACTAAAACCATTACTTTTTATATTCGCTAGAATTAAGTTTAACTCGTAATACAGTTGACCAAAACTGACTAGCAAGAGCAATGCTAAGGAAGCATATTTCATTATTGACTAAAATGTTTACATACAGTATACGTTTTTACGGATTTGTTTAGGATGCAAACTGTTTTTTTCCACCAAATGATGCTTTTAATACATGCCATTTAAGACAACTTAATGTGAGAAAAAGTTAGCGATGTTTGCAATTTCAGTAAAAAAACCCAAAAAATTAAGTGAGAGAATGTTTTTTCATTTGAAGAATAAAAATGTCTCACTTTAATCCGTCCTCTTTGTCATCTCCCTCCGCTTTGTCTTCCTCGCGCTCTCCCTCCTTTTCTTTCTCTTTGTCCTCCTTCTCTTCCTGGTTGTTGCGGTTCACCTGTTGCTGGGCCTGTTGGTTATTCTGGAAATAGAGGAAAATTTAAATTCACTTTTATCATTTAAGTCAATAATAACCAGTTTGATTTCCTTCGCATTAAATTTCAGATCTTCTAAGCAGAAATTCGTCCAATGTTTCATGACATAGACATCCACGTAAAAAACCCCTGAACAAATAGCCGGGCTTTCCAGGACCATAAGGTCGTCCCTCCTTTAAACCCACTTGATTTGCTAGAAAGAAAGAGCAAACATCAGAAACAGAACCTGTGGTGCCTGAGGATGGAACAGATCAATGGAGTGAAAGAAGAAAGAGGAGTGGGAGTGAGATACGCAGACATCTCCGTGGCCTGATTCTGCCTCCAAGCCTTTCGGTTTGAGCGGCAGCACCTCGGATAACCTCACACACATCCGCAGTCGAAAGACATGGAGATTAGGCCACAGTCTCAACACATCACACTAATACACAGGTTCTAGTTTTTCTAGTCCAAATCAAACTTTGGCCCAACCGCAACTGCCCAAATAATGATTAATGTGTGTCCCCAAAAGGTCGGTTTTTATAGTAATGTGGAGACCATTGGTACTTGTGGGGACATTGAGCTTGTTCCCATAACTTTGGAGGGCTGTCAAAACAGGATTTTTGTGCTGAACTTACAATTGAGTTTTGGTTAAAAGTAGATGGGATACCAGAATGTGTTTGGGGGTAAGGATGGGGGGGGGGTATATTGTTTTGTGTGTATGGCAACAGCTGGACCTCACTACTTTAAAGGGCAAGTGTGTGTCTACTGTAAATTTCAGCGTAACTATTTTATTTATAAAGAACATTTAAACCCAGCTTAGTTACCCAAAGCACTTCACAATATGAAAAAGTACAAAAATACCGCACACAGCAATGCAACTGTCAAAAAAGAACAAAAGAAAATTTAATCACAAAATGTCCCTGAATAACATGCTAGATGAAACGGATGGGACTTTAGCCGAGACCTAAAAACTTCCGCAAATGGAGCTTTTAAAAGTGAATTTACAGGGTGAAGTTGTTCACAACTGAGGATCAGCTACTGAATAGAAAAAGCTCAATCATTTTCTGTTGTAAATCGTTCTATGAGAATGAAAGTTTGAAGATTGCTAAGGTAAAGCTTTAAAAACATACAAAAAAAATCTTAAAATAAAAAATAATTACAAAATAAATTCACAAGATTAAACTTGACTGGTGGAGAAAACCCTGCACCAGAGTGAAGCGACCGCTTTTTAATATTTCTACGCAGAAAAACAGATTAAAGATTTAAATTGTATCTTTTGCATAATTGGTCGAATTGTAGATAATTTTGGGTCGGAAAAAACTAAATCTCTAAGAAGGATGAAAGTGGAACAAAGTAATAATAGTAATGGTTTAAAAAAAGTGATTCACTATTCACCAATTAAAAAATGTGGATAAACAAATCTTTGACCCAGAACAAAAACTTTTACTCTCCTATCATTTTAATTACATTTTGAATTTAAATGGCGAGAAAAGGACTTGCACAATCCATCTGTGTGTGTGTGTCCCCACAAGGTTACTTGTTATTTTAAAAGCTCTAAATCGCTCAAAAACCGAAGTATAATTTTAACATTTTCTTGCTGCATGTGTAAAAAAAAAAAAAAGAAAAAAAAGATATAAACAGTCTTTTTTCTTTTTCCTCAAAACCAAAACAGATGTCCCCTCGGCTGGCCACGTCCCCACACGGCAGCGCTGTGCACCCTGACACTCTCCTGTTCATGCACAGTTAAACACATATACTCACACGCACTCAGCCGTATAGTAACTTCCTTCACGGCTTTTCTCACTCCACCAGCATAATCTCATCCCTCTCTTTGCCCCATTGTGGCGTTGGCAGAGTGCGTTTTAATGTGAGTGCATTGGGATCCGGCCATATTTAATGACCTGAGCAGCACAAGACCAGTAAAGTAAATGTGTTTGGGCTGTGGACTCATTATTCTTTTGGCTTTTATTGGGTCTGGGATTATGGCAGACAACACAACCCAACAGTGCCAACTCATGATCTGTTTCTAAGCTACACACTAGCTAAACACTACCCGTCTCTTTCTCTCTCTCACACACACACACACACACACACACACACACATCGCATTCCTACAAAAATAGTTTAACGGTAATATTCACAAGAACCATTCGGGTTTATTACAGACAGTGGCGAATGATTTAAAACCAGTTGGATTTAATGTAATTTGAATGTAATTAGCGGTGAGCTGTAAAGCTATAAAACTGGTGCAAACCCACAGGAAATACTGTTTTAAGACCCCGTAGGGAGTTTATGGTATATGTTCTACACAGGACTCCAAGAAATTCGCTTGGTAAGTGCAACTTGGCTAAAGAAAAATGGCTAAAGAATAAAGAGGTTTTGGAAACGTGGACCTGAACAGTAGTCTCACGTTCAAGAGCCGTTTAAATATGCGTATTTTTTTTAAACGTGTCATGAATTGAGTTTCGAAGTTGTGTGTGGCATTGGTGGTCCAGTGTTGGGGTGTTGGAGCTACAACCCAAGCGTTGCACGTTCAAATCTCAATCTGGTGGTTTGTTCTTGAGCTAGACGCTTAAGGCTGCCCACTGCTCCGGGATTGTGTATGTTCACTTCGCTGTGTGTGTGTGTTAAACCACTGGATGGTTAAACGCAGAGCACAATTTCACTACGTTCCCAAACTCACCAACTTTTTTTTTTTTTTTTTTTTTTTTTTTTTTTTGAGAGAGAGACAACTGGATTTTGCTTCTACCATGCAATAACCTTCTTACTGGGAGCAACATTTTGCTTAAAAACGAGCAGTTTTGCGAGTGGTCAACCTTAAGTACGCACATACCGGTTAAGTACGCACAAACATTGCAGGAGCTGATTCAATATTTAAGTGTAAGGTTACTGTATTGGGAAAAAGGCAAAAATAAAATGCTAAAAGGGTAAATAAAGAAAAAAAAAAAAACTTTCTGAAGATTTTTTTGGTCAAAACCAAAATAGCAATATTTACTCTATATCTGTACAAATATTGAAACATCAAAACAGTCAGAGAAAACACTTCTCCGGAGGAAAAAAAGAGCATGCTGGGAAATGTAGTCTGGCCCTCACCTGGCTCCTGCCTCTGCGGCGATAGTTTCTGCGAACAATGTTCTTGTAATTCTCGTTCTTTTTGGTCAGGTAGTAAAACAGGACGCACTCAGCCACCGTCTGAAGAAGGCCACAGAAAAACGTCCACGTTTAATTCACACTTGCATATCTAGACAGCCATATGCACAGTGCAAACAATGTTGTAATAAACACAAGTGTACCTTTCTCTCCAGAAAGGAGGCTATCAGGGAAAAGTTCTTCGGATGCTGGATAAACCTGTGAAGAACATGTTTAACACATTTCATTGAATTCATATATATATATATATATATATATATATATATATATATATATATATATATATCTCCCATAAATATGACATATTCATGGTTAATTACAATAATTTATATACAGTATCAGAATTAATTTATGAGCAAATATTATCAATCAATCAACTTCTAGATATATTTAAACATAATATTTTTCTCTTTCTTGTCAGTGCAACCAAGAAAAAAAGCATTAAAACTGTTCCAATAATTAGCATCACGCAACAAACAATTATGCCGAATACGTATTCTTTAAAACAATGTGATGTTACTGATAAAATTAACTTGAAAAACCACATGCTGATAAAGACACTCATGACTCACTTTTCTCTGAAGGTGTCTTTCTCCTGCTCACTCCACATGTTCATGACCTGTCGGTCTTTGTAGACCTTCATGGGATCAATCATCAGTCCGTTCATGTTGATGAACTTTATTCTCTGCTGCTCTGCATCAAACAGCATGGGTGGTATCACAGCAAGTTGACGCATCTGTTTCTCAGAGTTCTATGGAGATAGAAGGACAATTATTCATTAACATAAGTAAAACCACATCATCAAGAGATTTATTAATTTATGTTTTAGTAGTTATTTATGCATGACTTAACTTTATGAATACGTCTTTATTAAACCTGTTTATTAATAACCGTCTGCTTTTCATTAACTTAATTACAGTTTTCATAAACTACAACAAAAAGTCTTAGTCACAAGTGCATTTTCATTTTGAAATTGCATTTCCATTTGACTAATATGCTTTTATTATAACTTTTAAAGTACAGATTCAAAAACTTTTAATTGAGAGAAATTGATTGATTGTTGACAATAATTTGGTTGCAATGGAGTTCTAGTTATTTTTGAGGGAAAAGGGAAATGATTAAAAAAAATTACATTTTTATATTTCAAAAGATTCAGGTATTAATGAAAACGTACAAAAATTTGAAAAAAAAAAAAAAAAAAA
>CM051498.1:19517469-19597270 GCA_028031935.1 Paedocypris micromegethes | reverse complement strand
AAAAAAAAAAAAAAAAAAAAAAAGCACACAGTTATAGTTAAAAAAAAATAAAAAAGTATAAAAAGATAATATCTAATCCTTAATATATTCAATTATTAAATATATTCATATAAAAATGTAATCTGATTGGTCTATTATACCATACCATATTATACATGGTATGCAATTGAAAAGAAATGAGCACAAATGTAAACAAATACAACCATGTATCTATTGTTTCAGTGAGAACATTTCCATTGTAATGCATTTCATTGCTATGTATTTTGATCATAACCGAAAGGTTTATTTTTCCAAAATTGTAGTAATATGACAGTACTTAAACGCACTCAACATGCATGAATAAGAGATTTAGTATTAACTCACCTCCTGCTCAGAAATGCCATCAATGATCTCAGAAACCTCATGTTCACTGCGAGCTGCTGAAGCCAGACCTCCTCCTCGCTGAGCCACTCGACTGTCAAAAGCACAAAGCGTTGTTCATCTCATGTCTCCAAGCACATCAAACTCTCATCTAGCGTGGTCAGCCGCTCACTTCTGCATGCGCTCCTGCAGCTCTCGCTGTTTGCGGATCTCGGGGAACTGCTTCTCGTAGTACTCTCGCACTTTGCTCTCCTTTGCTCTGCGACGAGGGTTGTTCTCAATGCGCTCGACCTTCTTCTCCCAGGCCTCCATCAGCTGGTCATAGCGCTGACAGAATTTCTGCTCCTAACACACACGTTGAGTGTTAAAGTGTGTAAAAGTCAAAGGCGATTTTGCAGGACCCCAAGCCACTCAGCACAGCATAAAGACTTTTACGGTTAGAATAACCAGCAAGACCTTTCAAGCTCAACATATTTTAAAAGGAATTGCTTTTGCTTTTTGCGACTCGTGCTGTGCCTTTTGCCTTGTGTAAAAGCGCTGGGCGATTTGGCCAAAAATCAATCTTAACACCATTAAACGATGAACGATTATTTAATTTAAAATATATATTTTTGCCCTCATAGATCACTGACATGTTTCGTACAGTAAATATGCTCACATATTACAGATGAGATTTTTTCGGTATAAGCTGTTCTTGTTGCTCAGTGTTGCTCAAAATAATCAACCTTGAAAAATTGGATCGATTATAAGTTCTGAATGTCAATTTCGATTACTTTTCGATTAAAGGCCCAGTCTGATCATAAAATGTACAAGATAATTTTCATCCTTTCTACAAAATAAAATTGCTTTCTTGAAGAAAACGCTTCCAGTTAATAGCATATTACATATTTATTCACAAAGAATTACATTTAAAAGCATCAGTGTGTTGTAAACTGTAATTTACATAGAGAATCTAAATAGAAAATCATAAACAACAGTTGTCGTATTGCCTTTAATATGTTACGATGAATATGTTAATATGAAAATAATCCATTCTTTTATATAAGTATTTGTACTAATCTGTGTTTGCTCTGCTTGTGTCTTGAAAGGCGAGGATAAACAACAATGTATTATTATTATTATCTCTATTCATAAGTGTGTGTGTGTGTGTGTGTGTGTCCGTCACGTTACTTACCCACTGTTTGCGAGCGTGATTTCTTCTTTTGAAATATAGTATGAGCTTCTTCCTCATTGCCTGATTTCTGAGAAAAGAACACATTAAATGAAGACCCTCCGTCACTGGATGTTTAGTCACATGCTGAAAGAACCACTGGTCACCAAAACAATCTTAAACTAATATACATTGTCGGCATATTGTCAAACTCAATTTAATTCAATGTATCATCAAAAAACTTGAAAGATCAGTGCATACAAATTGATGTATTAGATTGTTGTATTACAGATTTGTAGTCTTAAACATGTTCAAATACACATTTCTGCTTGAGGTAAAACCAAACCTCTGACTTCTGCAATTCCAGCCTCGTTTACGGTCAAAAGAACTGAAACTGAAAATGTCCGAACTGAACATCAGCAACTTTTCCAAGAACAAAGTCGGCGACAAACTTACATCTTAATGTTCTCATGGTACTGCTTGGTATCAGACGGCTGGTTGTACAAAGGCTGTAAAGTCAGAGGCAAAAAAAAAAAAAAAATCGTTTTACCATTTTCAAGTCTCTACATCACAAGATCCATCTTCTACATCACTGAAGAAAACAGCACGTGATGAGCGAGTTCAGATCATTCCGTCGCCGACCACCATTGGTTTTTGTTTGTAATCTAATTGATTCCAAACCTTTCTACGTAAGGTCAACGCAAACAAACACGGCGTCTAACACGGGCACAAACTAACAATTGCACATGACTCGCCGCAATTCTGCGTATTTTGCTATTACTGCGTTTGGGATCAACATAATCTGATCCAATTCTAAAAACAGCAAAACTGTTTTCCACCAAAAAGACACTTCATTTAGCAATCACATTACGGCTAAAGCGCTTGAATTTGTTACATTTTCACGCCACCAATAGCATGGCGATTTTCCGTTTCAGAACAATCCAAAACTAAAAATATATGTTTTACAGTAACAGACAATAAATGATTCTGTATTTCTTTTGCTTGTAAAGCGACCTTGGGTGTCATGAAAAGCGCTGAGAAATAAAATGTATTATTTTTGTTATGAATTATTTGTTATTATTATTATTATTATTACACTGATTATTATTATCATTATTTGTTATTATTATTGTTATCATCATTATTATTATATTATACAACATATTAACAGAACAAAACATTTTTGATCATTTAATAATCTGATAAAATAATGGCTACAGCATTTAAAAATAGCTCTTGCTGTACTACTAAAAAATGATTTGAATTTGATGTAAAACGTCAACATCGGACAGAATATCTGCAAAGACTGACAATGTGCAGCTGATGTAACAGGCAGGTTTCAATCTCACAGTGAAACCAAATGAGCCAAAGCTGATGCGGTTTCTACGAACGCATGGGGAGAAGTAAAAATGAGGAATGGTGAAAAGAATGGTGAAATGAGGAAGAGAAGAAGAGGAGAAAGGTGAACTCACCAGCTCCACTCGGGGTCCGAGTCCCTCCAGGACACGATGAGCTTTCTCTGCCTTTTTCTGTCCAAAACACACAGAGCGCACATGTCAGCAACACATCACCACGGCAACACACCTTACACTCTCTAGTGCGCGCACACACACACACACACACAAACAAGCGAGTGTAGGGATGAACTATTAATAGAGCTCTCAGCGGAAGACATTCACTGCCCTGTGACATCCAGAGAGAGATGGAGGGAGGGAGGGAGGAAGAAAGCAAGAAATAAAAGTGAAGGAGACATCGTAATCCAATTAGATGAAAGAAAGAAAGATTCATCCATTTCCTCTCAATTCTGTTCCGTTGCTCCAGAAAGCAATAGAACCACAAAAAACGTATCCAAAAAAAAAAAAAACAAACACACACACACACACACAACAACACACCAAAGCAGCGAACAGTAACTAAAATGGTACTTGTAGGGTGTGTGTGTGTGTGCGTGTATGTGTTTTCCCACAAATCCTTTTTCTGTCTAATTTTAGATTCCTTATGGTTCTCTGTGTGTGTGTGTGTGTTTGTGTGTGTGTGTGTGTGTGTGTGTGTGTGTGTGTGTGTGTGTTTGCCCATCCTTTTCTGTCTTATTTTAGATTTATTTTGATCCTGTGTATGAATCCCTTTTCTGTCTTATTTTAGATTTTTTTTAATCCTGTGTATGAATCCCTTTTCTGTCTTATTTTAGATTTTTTTGTCAATCTGTACGTGTGTGAATCCTTTATCTGCCTTATTTGAGATGTTTTGTGATTCCGTGTGTGCGTCCACAAATCCATTTTCTTCCTTATTTATTTTTTGTGTGTGTGTGTGTGTGTGTGTGTGTGTGCGCGTGTGTGTCCACAGATCCGTTTCCTTTATTTTAGATTTTTTTGTGATCTCGTGTGTGTGTCAAGAAATCCTTTTTCTGTCTTGTTTTAGATTTTATGTGATTCCATGTGTGTGTGTTTGCCCCTAATCTATTTTTGGTGTTATTTTCAATTCAATTATTTGTGTTTGTGTGTGTGTGTGTGTGTGTGTGTGTGTGTGTGTGTGTGTGTAGAAGGACAAACGAGAGCAATAATCTAGCGCTGGGTGGGAAGTGTGAGCGTTCTTTGGCAGCACCGCAGCATGACAGGCATTAATGGATTAAGAGATCACTGTAGGATGAAAGTTACAACCACCTGACCAGGGAAAAGTAAGCAGAGGGCAACAGGTTCTTTCACTGGCCTTCAGAAAAGAACATTTTCCGCTTTTATCGCCACGTTAAACTACATAGACGATGAAAGCATATGTAACAGTACAAATAGGTTCCGTGCGACTACCAGAGGAAGTTATCAGAAATCTGATCTACTGATTGGCAGATTTCAAGACTACATAGATTTTCTCAAACTTCAACCCTTGTGAGCTCCCGACTAAGTCCACATCTCTTTACAGCTCCTCTCCACTAGATGGACCACTAGCATAAGATACCAAAGCTCCTCGAGTGCGCAGAGTTCAGTGAAAATTATGCGTTTCAGAAGATGGAAGAGAAAAGTGGAAAAGTGAACGCTGAAGGACGGTGATTCAGCACAGCATCCCAGTCACTGTTAATGAAGCTGAGTCCAGGCCAGCATCTCATTACGCTTTTCACAGCTTGTTTGCTTCATTAAGATCGAAGACAGCTTCTCACCTGAAACGTCACCGCCTGCTGTTCATTTCTTCAAACAGCAGTTTATGACCACATGATGTGTTTTATCTTATTTACACGAATATAAGCACCCTGAGAATATAGGCACTCCCCAGAGTTTTCCCAAAAAAAAAAAATCCTAGATATTTTCTGGCTAAATGCTTCACTTCTTTTGCTTAAAAAAAACCCTAACTTGTAACTATTTTTTTTTTAAATTATAATAAAAAAATAGTAGATGTATTAAAGTATATCCACAGTAAGGTTTTTTTTTTTATTCCATTTGCTATGTCCATTTGTGAGTGTATCCTAGCATCGATCGTGGGTTTACGGCACTAATAAATACTTTAAATAATAATGTGTAAAATATTTTGGTTTTAATTATTTGTGTTACTTAGCTGTATCACTATGTTTCTTTATTTCCGTTAGGCAGGTGAATGTCATTTATTTTAAATGCAGTTGGGTTTTAAATATGAGGTACCGTAGCTTGTGTGTCACATTCCATGTGTCGTTAATCCTTTTATTGAGTCAAAAAAATGCAGTTTACTGGTTTAGTTGTTCCTTTAGTTGTAATAAAGACAATACATACTGCTACTAAAAGCATATACGAGTATCTGACTCCGGAACCATTCTTTAAAGAGAAAAAATAAAAAAGAGGACACAATGTAGAAGCGTACCACTGCGCAAAAATTAAGTATTTCCGTTTATTTGTAATTGCTCCAAACATGAAATGGGGAAAAATGGGCGCTTATATTTGCGCAAATTTGAAATTACCATATAAGCAACCCCAAATCTTTGATCATCGAACATTGGAAAAAAGAGTGTTTATAATAAGGTAAAAACGGCATTGCAAAGCTGGGGAAGTTCCCAATGTTCTTACCCGGTTTTCGTCGTAAATTATCTGGACGAGACTGCGGTGTTTGGCTTCGCTGGGAGGAGGCGAGATGGAGCGTTCTGGCTCCTGAGGTTTCGCTGCCTCTTCTTCTAGCTGTTGCTGAATAAAAGAAAAGCAGAGTGTGAAAGGTCTTCCTATCGACCATTAATCAACGACGGGCACTGCACTGAAACTCCCTTATACACACACACACTATAGAAGATAAATGCAATGGTGCAGGAGTTACTCAGCTGAATCCTCGAATCGCCCTTGAAGTGTGTGCGTTCTTGTTAACATCATCCACACTTAAAATTTGCGCTAATGATGTACAAGCTCACTGATTGGCTGGGAAATTTCACTGTTATGAGTCCACGAGAACTAATGGTAAGGGACCGATGTGCACGTGTAGTTCCACAGCTTATACAACAGACACTCACATCAATTCTCCCTCTTAAAGCTGCTATAAGAACCCGGAATGGGCCTCTTCAAAATCCAAAGCCGAGGTGGAATTAAGGCAAGTCTATGTCTGGCTGTCTGTTTGTGCGTGAATGTGTGTGTGTTAGAGTCCGACTAAGAGTGAATGAAGGACATGGAGAAAGAGAGAGGAGAAGAGAGAGCCACAAAGAGAGAGAGAGAAAAGAAAAGAAAGTGACAAAGAAAAAAGAAAAAAAAAACAAAAAAGAAGTGGGTACAGAGAGAAAGTGTAAGGAAGATAGTGGGGTAAGTGAGATGAAGAGGGACTGAGAAAGAGAGAATGTTTGTGCGTTAGTGTTTCTTGAGAGAAAAGCTAGAACAGAATGAAAGAAAGAGGGAGAAAGTGAAAAAGAACAGAGAAAAAGAGTGATAGAAAAAAAGAGTGCGAGAGAGATTCAAAGACAGAGCGAGAAAGAGAGGGGGAGAGGGACAGAAAAAGAGAGAAAATGAGAAACGGGGGAGAACAAGAAAGAGAGAGTGAGAGAGACAGAGAAAGACAGACAAGGGGAGAGAGAGAATGTGAGAGAGAGAGAGAGAGAGAGAGAGAGAGAGAGAGAGAGAGAGAGAGACAGCGACAGAGAGAGAGAGAGACAAGAATAGAGAATAGAGAGAGGAGAGAAAGAGAGGAGAGAGTGAGATAGAGGGGGGTACGTGAGAGAAGTGAGAAAAAAAGTGAGTGAATGTGAGAGTGAGAGAGTGAGAGAGAGAGAGAGAGAGAGAGAGAGAGAGAGGGAGAGAGAAAGGGAGAGACTTGGAGAAAAAGAATGAGAGAGAGTGAGTGAGAAGAAGGCAGAGAAAGACAGAGAAGGGGAGAGAAAAAGTGTGAGAGAGGAGAGAGAGAGAGAGAGAGAGAGGAGAGAGCGGAGAGAGAGAGAGAGAAAGAAAGAGAGAGAAAGATGAGACAGACAAAGAAAGTGCGACAAAAATAAAGATGATGGAGAGCAAGTCAGAGAGGCACATGAGAGAGCAGTGAGTGAGAAAGAAAGAGAGAGAGAAACAGACAGAAGTGAAAGTGAGAGGGAGTGAGAAAGAGAGAGAGGATGGGTAAAAAAGTGACAGAGTGAGAGAGAGAAAAAAGTGAGAGAGTGAGAGCGAGAAAAAAGTGAGAGTCTGTGAGAGAAAGAGGGACAATAAGAGTGAGGAACTGAGAGGGAGAGAGAATGTGAGAGAGAGAGAAAGTAAGAGGGAGAGAGAGAAAGGGAGAGGAAGAGAGAGAAAGTGTGAGTGAGAGAGAGAGCAAGCTGCAAAGTAAAAAACTAAAATAAACAATCCCTCCGCCTTCACAGACAAGCAAAAACATAGAAACTTGAGAATCTCGGCTCTTCTCCTCGACTATGTGCTGAAGTTTAGAGGAGCATTTAATTGACCCAGATGTTTTAATGCTTGGAGGGGAAACCTGCAGGGAGACGAGAAGAGAGGAGAAGAGCGCCGGGCTGCATTACCTCACCGAAAAAGACGCCAAATCTTTCAGAAGGAAACAGTATGGGGTTGCGGGGCAGATGAGGGGAGGATCATTTTTCTTGGTGGCGTGACTGCACTTCTATTATTTAGGCTTCAGATTTTTCCTCCTCATTTATTCCCTCTCCAATCCTCCATCAACCCCGCAATGCAAATGCGGCGAGTGCAGGTGGCTTCGATTTATAGCGCGGCGGTTTGGACGCGGCCCAAACCGTTAAGTGAATAGAGGTGGTCTCATTCGCCGGAAGACGGGAACGTCTGAGAACATTGAGTTACAAGAACCGTCGGAGAATAAATTCAGGTTTAAAACGCGGCTTAAAACGATATTTAAAATGACGCCTGACGCCTAAATAAAGCAGCAGGGGATTTGAAATTGAGCCAGAGAAAGAGAAGTCGACTAGGGAAGTGTTTACCACTCAATAATCTCAGCTCGGCTCGGCACAACATTGTGGTGGACTCGAACGTGTTCAGATTGCATAATGATAACGGCTCTCTGGAAGAAAAATAAAAACCTGCTAATGGCCCCACTGAAAGCAGCCTGTACGCATAAATCCTTTGTATATAACGGACTCTAAACGCGGCCCACCAGAGCAGTGAACAATCCCACTAGCTTTCACAATTCCCTGATTGCTGAATTGAATTCAAACTCAATAAAAAAGAAAAAGTCCCTGCTAAATGTGTCACAAAAATTGCATTAAAGCATACAATGTTAATGATGTAATCAAATTATCTCATTCTGTAATTTCAATTTAGTTTAATACACAGGCTAGTGTGTGACTAAATGCGGGAGAACGAGCGTAATACACTTGTCAAAAGCACACAGAACATTTTATAATGATTTTTTTATAAAAAACAAAAAAAACCTAAACAGGAACTGAAGCAAGTTCCATGAAGAAGAAGGTCACCATGTCGGAGGTTCTGGGCAGTGACCGTGTGAATCTTTATCATAGAATGGCGTTTCTGTACATTATTATGATATATTGGCGCCTCAACTTACAAATGTCTCTAATAACGAAAGCTTCGAGTTACGAAATTGTTTCAAAACAATGACAGGCCAAATGTTGCAGCAACAAGTATAAGCAAATATATTTCTTACCGCTAGCCAGTCCTAAAACTAAATAATTAAAAAGTATGAACTAAATAACAGTTCATGCATGTCAATAACCAACAAAAAACACTTTTCGGTAAGGGAGATTTCTTAAGTAAGTAAGAGTACCTGTTTTTTACGCAGTTTGCAGATCTGCTGTTCCACCATGGTGATCTCCCTGTCCACACGATCCATGTTCTGGATCAGTTCCTCTTTGGAAAAGCGTGTGGGAACCAGGTCCAGATCGGCCTCCATGGGAACCGGGCTCACGGGAGAGATGGGCTCAATCTTTCCGATGGAACTGCTGCTGCCGCTGTGCTCCTGTTAAACACACATGACAATGACTCCATAACTCCGACTAGAACCTTAAACACTTGCACACAGATGTAAAGCTGAAATCCTAAACGTAATAAAGCTATATTTGTTATAATCCATTAGAACTTTTTGACTGATTTGATGTGATACAAGTACTTAAATATTAACAAGGTGAAAAAAATACATATAGGAGAAGAGCAACAAAAAAAATGTAATATAACATACAAAAAAATGGAACTGCAGTGTTCGTTTGAGTGTAAAGTGAGTGGTGTGCGTGACAAGTGACACTGCTGAATAAAGTGACGAGTAAGTGTTTGTTGAAATTGGTCATTCAAAGAAAGAGCGTTCTAGAACCTTTAGGCTTGTTCTTACACAGAGATGTTATGTAAGAGCAGAGATTGAGGTGAGGGGTGGAAGGGTCCCTGCTGCTTTCTCTCTTGGCTCTTGAAATGATCACTCAGGCATAGATTAGCCTTTGGCGTATTGAGAGAGTAGCACATGATACAGCAAAACAATAACACAGCCCTTCGTTTGAAAGATTGTTCAGTGGAGGCTATAAAACCAAAGAGACATTATAAATGATGTGTTTCCACAAACCGAGAAGATCTAAAGATATGCATTTCTTCAATCTGTGGTTGAGTGAGTGAGTGAGTGAGAAACAGACAGAGAAAAGAAAAGAGGAGAACATTCTGAAGGAGGGGATATAGAAGCTTCCTCCTATAAAGGCATAGAGAGGCAGGAGAAAAAAGTAACAAAATAAAATGGCAAAAAGGTGGACGCAGAATGAAAGTGTAAGAGAAATAAAAATTGTGGATGAGAAAGTGAGAAGAGAATAAGGAGTGAGTGAATACTGTGAGGGTGTGTAAATGTTGAAAATATTTGATGACAGATATGTGGAGCAAAACAGAAAGATATAAGAGAAGACATATAGATGGATGGATGGAATGATGGATAGAGAGAGAGAGAGAGAAAGAGGGAATGTGTGAGACTATCAAAGAAAAAAGAGAGGGAGAGGTTGAGAGGAGGGAGGATGAAAGAGTTGTGTGAATGTGTTTGAGTGAATTAAAGGGAGAGAGCAATACAGATAAAAAGAGGTGGGGGGGGTGGAGAGTGTGTGTTTGACAAAGAGAGAGTGCGAGTGTGTGTGTGCGTGTGTCACAGAAAGAGAGAGAGAGTATGCGATAGAGGGCGAGAGACAGAGCATGCAGGAGAGTGTGAGTAAGAGACAACGTGAGAGAGAAAAGGAGAAAGAAAATGGAGAGAGCACAAAAGAGAAAGAGAAAAAAAGGAGAAAGGAAAGAGAGAGAGATCGCGACAAGAGAGACCGTGAGAGAGAGAACAAAAGAGAAAGAGAGAGCGAAAGAGAGAACTTGAGAGAGCAAAAGAGAGAGAAAAGAGCGAGAGATAAAGAGATAAAGAGGGAGAGAGAGCAACAGAGAGAGCGTGAGAGAGGGAACAAAAGAGAGAGAGAGGTCGAAAGAGAAAGAGAGAGAGAGAGAGAGAGAGAGAGAGAGTGCACAAGAGAGCGAGAGAGTGTGGGAGAGAGAGAGAGAGCGAGAGAGAGAGAAAGAGATCCAAGGACACCCTGAAAGCCGTGTTAATGTTCAAAACACATTCCTAAAGGCATTCCAAACTTCAGGCAGGATTTAACACTTGAAAGAGGATTTGACAGAAGAGACACTCTAGGTCTCAAGCCACACACACACACAGACACAATCTCACTCTCTCTCTCTCTCTCTCCCCATCACACCAGTCAGGAATTAAAAAGCGCTATGTTAACCCCGCACAATTGTTTAAAGGACAAGACTCTGATCCCACCAAAGCCTCGGTAACAAGAATCAGCGAAATCACAAAGGTGTGAGAGAGAAGGACAACCTTCCCAAGGCCACAGGATGTAAACACAGCGCTGAGTGCACGACACGAGTTTGCACTCCGACACACAAACGGATTTCTCCTTTATGAATTATTTACCGCCATATCAACATCCCGGTCAATTATGCATCGGCCTTCCTACGGTCACCCACCAGACGTGAACACAGAGACAGACACACATCATGTTTATCTCACCGTAGCTAACGACGCAAGCTCTTCTAGAAAAATTACACAGCAAAAAAAAAAAAATTCAAACCGGCGTGTCTTAGGACGACGGAAGAAGCCGACCCTCGTGAATCACAAGAGAGACGCACTAATATGACAGCAGAGAGTCTTTCTTCACAAGCTCTCAGATTCCACAACAACGGTGGCCAAACATCTCATCTCTGAAGCTCATTTCGTGACATGAAGACCTACGATCTGGTGCAAATGGACAGAAATTCAGAGTCTTACGCCAAACAAAATCAGGACGAGAGTAAAGCTGTATATACGTACGCGCGTGTCGTTGTCAAGTGCACATTATAAAGAAGAGATATTGTTGAAGTTGGATTTTCTAACAGAAGAGTTGATATTTAGAAAATTATTTCATAATATTATTTATTAGTATTTTATTAGTACTTTAAAAAGAGCCTACTATTTGGTACACGGTTTTACAGATGGACTTTTATTGTATTACAGGAGTTACTTTTGCACAATTGAAGCATATTAAAACTTCAAATATATTTTATTAGGAGTATAAGACTAAGTTAAAGCCTGTTCATCAACCTTAGCCTATCTGAATTTTGGTTCAAATTGTCCTCATTTGGTTCAAATTTATGCAACCAATAGATAATACATTCAGAAAGGGTCAACTTGTCGGTCCAGTTTAAACTGTCTTGGATCACGTTAAAAGTCTTGTACCAATTTGGTTGTGGTAGAATTACGTGTTCAGTATATCAAACAGTCCTAAACTATAACTCTTCTGAATAAAATGAACGTAAAGGGTGAGCCAAGAGCAAATCTGCAGGCCACCTTTTTTGGGCTTGAACGATTTTCGTTTGAGAAACTATTTACCACAACAAAGAAACTGTGAATGTGTGCGATGAATTAATCTGACTGTAATTTGGTTCCAACTGAGAGAGATCTCTCAGTAGTGCGTTGCGTTCAGAAGGAGGATGAAGACAATCAATAATTTCTTGTTCAATTTGTCGTATTACTAACCAGCTTAAGAAACGGTTCAGAAGAAACGCATTTATTATAAATTAAATAAATAATACATGAAAGTCTTCTAAAGAGTAGTATTGATGAACATGTTTTTTTACCTATGATACACATTTAGCCAAAACTCATGTGCGTTTAAAAATGCAGAATATACATTCATCTGGTATTGAATGATGTATATTAAAATAATATATAAAAAAAATATATATATATATATATATATATATATATATATATATATTTATTTATTTTTATATTAAAACATATAATATAAATATGATAACCAAGTGAAGTGAAATCCAGTCCGTTATAAATTTAGAAATAAAACTAGCAGCCTTTTCAGCAGAAGCTCATACTGGGCTGTGACACGGAGCTCTACAATAAACGTCATTCAAACGTGCTGGATCTCACCTGTCAGACCTCATGATCAACACATGACTGCATGTGTCCCCACACTTCCCAAAGCATTAGGATTTCTTCCTCTACATTATCACTCTCTGCCTATCTGCCTATTCTATATGCAGAATTTTATATATATATATATATATATATATATATATATATTTTTTTTTTTTTTTTATAAATGCATTGTTTTTTATATACGATGTACAATAAAAATGTTTCTAGATGCCTAATATTTATGTTGAAACACCAGAAGGAAGACAAGGACCAGCAATCTGGAGTGAAAACTCACTCACTCGTGACATACATTAGCAGAAACTTGTACGTCTTCATCATAATGTTGCTATTACTACTGACTGTGCAAGTGGCATGGAGCTTCTGTCCTAACCTAAGATAAGGTTTTAATTTTTTTTTTTAAGTTCAATTGTTTTGTCCATGATAAATTGGCCATCATACTCTCCTAAACACATATAACACATTGTTAATAATTTGATAAATATCAAAGTAGCATTTGTTTTTGTGAAACTTCATGAGCCTCCATGTGAAAGCGTCACCATTAGCAATTATGCAATTTATTGTCTGAACTGGAGTAATATTCTGTTCTGTATATTCTTTTTTTTTTTTAATCACCATTTCGTGGATCTTAAAATTGTCTACTACTTGTCTACAAAAGTTTGCTTCTTGCGACCTGTATTCTCTGTTTTTTTGTTTGATACTGTACATTGCATATGGATATATGCAGTGTGTGTGTGTGTGTGTGTGTGTGTGTGTGTGTGTTTCTTTAACTGTTACTATTAGATTCAATATTAATGAACAATTTATTAATAGTAGAAATAGTCTAATGCTTTTCAAAAAGAATGATATAATAAAAATATAGAATAAAAATTGTAATGTTTACTAATAGTTTGGGCGTAAACGAAAAAAAAAAAAAACACCTAGGTTAAAAAAACAAGGTATAGATGACCTTCTATTGGTCTGCCTTATCCAAACATCTTCTAATCTTAATACAAATATTCTCAAGCGCTCAAGCGTCATATCTAGGTCAGCGTCGTTACTAATTAATTACTGCTGCACAATGGCTTCCACGCACACAACAAAAACTAGCTCTCCCTTCCAGACCCGTATATTGTCATGAGTGCTAAAAATACACGGAAGCTTCAGGGGGGAGTCATAACATGTCAGCGGCATAACGCTGGAAACCAGAAGTGCGATCACACTGACCTTAACACACGTGTACACAGCGTTTCTCTAAGGGTGCCATCAATCTGCCCTTTCGCACGATGCCATCTGTGCCATCACAAAGACCATTTGTGCCCACTATAGGAAAATAAACTCTCTATTCCAGTGAGAACCTAAACAATAACCTAGTGTGTTTGTGCTTCACGTTTAGAAACCTAAAAGCTCTGCTTAAAGAGCAAGTCTAGAAAAATCTGGTGTAGGATGCTCGACTTTACCACAAATTGTTTAGCAGCATTTCTATACTCGTGAGATCATTCAAGTCGATTAATTAAAAGTACTTTAATAAAATTGATATAAGAATCTAAGAATTGTGTGCTAGCAGTAATGGATGCCCAACACCAATAATCAGTGTAGAAAAGTACTTGAGTAATTTGACTGTTACTTTACTCACATATTTTACAACAACTTGTACTCTATAATTGACAACCTTTTAGATCCCTTTAGTATCTATACTCGTTATACATTTGAATGGACACTTACCATTACTTATTACATTATGATTGTGCGCGACAAGTCATATTTTCTACTGCGGTTAATTTCTTGGGCGAACTAGACGATATCGCCATCTGCAGGATAGTCAAAGTACTGGATGCTATTTATGAGCTAAATCACCTGAATTAGCGGTTGCACTATTTTTGCACATTTCAGTTTGACCTCACAAATAAAATGTTTTTAAAATGTTAGTTTTTCACATTTCTTGGTGTTTTCCTAAATACAGTTTTTTTTCAAATTGGATACATCTTCTCTAATTCCCGTGAGAGCTCAATATTAATTCCTCGTTGGCTCCTTTTATCATTTTAGTTCAAATTCCAAACGGCTTTTGCCGATAGGAACCAGAAATCTTCGGCTGCCATTCGGTCGTGAACAGGCAGCAATTTCCCGCTGTTCTTTTATCTGTTTTTAACCAACTTCCCAGAATAAAACGATCTGGCAAACATTTTAAATGATTATCGAGCCTTCTGCCAAGAGCATTGTGTCTGCTTCAGCACGATTGACTCACATCCCTGTTGCTGGAAGTAACTGGCCTGCGTATCTCCAGCAGTCAATAAACACTCTCTGATGCGCACTTGGCAAAACCTGATATAGTCTGGTGACACCTAGGTTTGTAAAGCGGCACAAATAGATCTCTGGTATGACACAGCGGTAAACGGTGTGTGTGTGCGCGTGCGTTACCTACACCCTTCACCGAGCCCCTGACCTAGAAAAGACTTCCAAAGAAGCTGCAGATCCACATGTTATTCAAACATCTGCCTGCGCTTCTTGTCATTAAAACCACATATGCGTTTTCCCCCCCATCATGACTGAACAAATAAAGCTACAACAAGTTCGGATGCACTAACAGACTTTTGGAGACACTTCTAATCCAGTCTAATCTTTATTGCCAGCAGTTCGGTGACACGATGTCAATGTCGGTTGGTGTGATGAAAAATCTCCGACCAATGGAAACGGACAGGCTGATTTAGGAGGTCAATAAACATGGACTGAGCGATAATCTTTTGAACAGACTTATTATCGCTGGTCTACAGTGGGATTAAAGCGTGTAAGGCGTGCAGCATCCTCTGTAGCCTAATCCACAACACAATCTCGACACACGCCTGAGGAATCAGACTTTAACGGCGGCTCGTACTTTAGAACAGCCGATGGGTTGCAGTAGAAATTGCTTTGATGCTTCATATATTTTTAGTTGCATTGCCCCTGTAGTGATAGAGGATGCGATGCCGGATTTGTATGATTAATGCCGCATTACTGAAAAGGTCAACATATCCGGTTAAGCTCATCACACAACTAATCACCAGGAGACCTCATCTCACCCCCATAAAAATGTTGCAGATTGACGGCGTAGCTTAAAAATACACTTCGATTAAAATATACTGCAGATTTTACTCAATCGCAATAAGGAAATGCTTTAGTTATCGCTAATCTGACATCTTGGCATTTGCGTTTCTACAGATATGGAAATTAAAATGCGGACCTTTGCCATGTCATCAGCCCCGACCACGGAGAGAGGCTGGCGGTGGCTCGAATGGCGAATAAGAGACTCCGCCCCGAGATCCAGACGAGGGCGCTTCATCTCGGCATACTCCACTTCTAGCTGGCTACCGGGATCCGACATATAAATGGGCTCATATCGAATGTGGGACTCTTGACCTCTGTTGGGGATAAAAATATAAAAGAAAAATAATCAAGATGTGAGTTCACACATATTCAGAACCTAAAAGACTGTTCTGATCCTCCAGCAAATCATCTCCCATGTTCACAATTTAAGCCGGGAAATATTGTAAATCAATTATTTCATGATCATTAAATGACAAAAAAATAACAAACAAAGTGTATTATTGTACTATAATAATAATAATAATAATAATAATAATAATACATTGTTTTTTTCTTTGTTATACATTTTTCTACAAAAAAAATTTGTTTTTTTTTTTTCAAATTATTGCACTTTTTCTTTAACAATAGGTTTAACAAGTTTAACATGGATCCGTTTGAACCTTGATTACTGTAACACACTTTGTTAATGGCGATTGCAACTTAATTTCAGTGTCAAAAAGATAAACAAAATGTATTCAAATCTTATAGTCTTTTGGGACCACATTTTCTAACCAATGAGCAGCTGAGGGAGGAGGGTGTAGCCATGGCAGCATTTGCTTGCAATTTTTCACACAAGTGTCTAAGAAAAAAACAAGCCTGATGATGATAGACCTAAATCATCATGCTCGACCATTGCTACTAAGATAGTAAATTAGAGTGTACTAGTGAGAACTGGAGGAATGATATGATGGTGGATGAATTATTTTTTAATGACAAGATGAGCACAGAGACATGTAGATAGTAAAACGATACGCACACACAAGTATTTCCTGTGCTACGTGCCTAACGTGCCAACTATATATGAACCACAGATCTCTCTGTATGAATTGTGCAAACTAACTTTTTTGCAGACTTTACACTGGGAACGTTATTTTTATTATATCTGTTTTGCCATTTAATCTTCCATCCAATAAATCAAATGAAACAATGTCGTCAGAAACAAAATGGTTAAGTTTGGCGATTTCCTGAAAGAGGAATGAAACACATTTCTGAAGTTATCCAGAACGATTCCTGCAGGGCAACCAGATCTGCACAGGAAGAGAATTCATCTTCACATATTAAAAAGGGACATTCTAGTGCAGAGGAAATTATTTTATAATCGTTACATAAGAGGAATGGACCGCACCAGTCATCTGCTAGAGCCAAGTAATCAAAATAACTGACATTGACAGAAGAGTAGATATGCAACTTTAATAAATTCCCTAAAGGATCATCCTGAACCACATGGCAGCCGTCGGCGGCACGGCATCTGCTAGGATTTCTATAGGCTCAATAATAAACTGTGGTCAAAAGTGGGCGGCTCGTGTAACGGACAGATGCGGTAACTGTGGAAGCGTGAAAGGCTCTGCAGGTTTGGTACCTTTCACTGACTGGTTGAAATTCAGACAGCAGGGAGGGTCTGCGGCGGTGAGGCTGGTGCAGGGAGCCGCTGGACAAGTGGGAAGTGTACTCCCGAGCATGAGGATGAAAGTCAACCAGTCCGCTAACATCCTGGGGGGTGAAAGAAAGAAAGAAAGAGAAAAGAAAGAAAGAAAGAAATGAAGGAAGAAAAAGAAAGAAAGAAAGAAAGAAAGAAGACACATTAAAAACGCCTCGGTGTACAAGAATTTAACTGAAAATACTTAATTTTACTTCAACACATTGCACTTTAACACGTACCATTATAGTGCACATTCTAATTAAACACTAATGAAAACTTTGTGTCTGCTACCGAGCGTTTGTCATGTCTTTTATAATGAATCAAGTATGCTGATTGCGAATCTAAAGTCAGATTTTGTGTAGCACGTCCAGAACTCAAGTTATGCATACATATGTACAATTATTATACGCTATTATGCAGAATCTGATTACAGAACTAGTTTGATTGCAGAACTGTTTGGCACATGTGTAAGCATGTCAGCATGACAGATTACCATCAATAAAAATGAAATAAAATGTTAAAAAAAATATAACCTTAAGGTTCATTCAGTATTGTTCAAATGTGTTTTAAGCACTTGCTTTTTCTGTGACTTTGTTTTAGTTTAAATGAGACATTTTGCAAGACCGCAAAAAAAAGCTTTTTGTTGATTTAGCAAATGGATTGGCCAAAAACTAGAGGATGTATAATGACTGATATATAAGGGTGCTTTAAATTAATCTTGATTTTATTTGAGCGTGTGTTTTATGATTTCTCGCTTGACACCTGCACACAATGTTCAAAAATTTCCCAAGATGACAGTAGTTGCATTTAAATATTGAATAGACTTTAATTCTCTTTACGTATAAGTGCATAAAGAAAACAAGCTAAATGTCAGACACAGGCCGAGCAGAAAGCCTCTCTTATGTGTTTTCATGTTTTATACATTCATGACATCATCCGTGTAAGGATCTACACGGGCTTTATAACTTGAAAAGCACAACTTAGTACGATCCATCTGTCTCTCCCATGAGTGATAAGTATAAATCAGCAAAGGGAACCTTGATGCATTTATTATAGGTCTGTACGCAAAAAGACTTTTACTTTAAAAAGTGAAAAAGCTTTTAAATGTTTGCTTATATAAGTTTATAACGGTGTTTACCTCCCTGACCAATGATCACGCTTTTTGGATGGTCAGATTTAATTGAATATCTTAGGCCAGAAATATGATTGTCTGAATAATTTAAAAGCATAATAGCCAAAGGGATTTTTTTCTACTTTTTGGACTAGAAATGCGAGTCGTCTCTTGTCAGACTGGCTCACATCTCTCTTTTTAGACTTTTAATGAGGGAGAAAAAACACGTTGTCTCCGACATAAAAGGCCTCGATAATGTTTTGGCTTTCATGCCCTATTTTTTTGTAATTTTACATATCACAGAGATTGACATATGAAGAGACTTAGCTTTTTTGTTGTTAGTTTAGAATGGTAAAAGAATTAGTATAAAAACTATTAACTTGAAATAATGTCCGACTCATGTAGTTAATAATAATAATAATAATAATAATAATAATAAATGACAAAAAACTAACAGGGAAAAAGAAAAGCGTAAAAATAAAATTTAATGAAAAAAAAATAGCTTGATGCATTACTGTGTGAAAATTCACTCTTGCTTCCAATAACTTTGGAAAAATTCTTGAAGTTGTCAAATGCTATCATGCGGATAAACTTCCTGATTGGTTGCATGGAACCATAGCTCATTAGCATAAAGTGGAACTGAATTCAAGTTTCCTCGATTCAAAAGATGTTCCACGGCTATATTAAACTGATCGTTCTGTCAATGTGTTAAAATCCATTGATGCGATTTTCTATGATGCATATAATTTCACAAAGTGGACACATGTCTCCTGGGTATGTTACGTAAGTAACGGGAGGTGCCCAATTCAGATCGACCACTCCCAAACCAGGAACCAAAGAAACCAACCTCAACGTCTCAATGCTGCAAAAAACATCTGGAAATTCGTCTTCTGTCACTATGTTACAGAAATGAAAGAGCTCGGAGAACCGTGAAATGATCAACAAACAATTTGACTTGTTCACTGAGATTAAATTGTTCACATTTTTTCAGAGAAAGATCTGGACGTCTCACTCAAAGCCAAATGCAAAAACGTTGTCCTCATGTTCTGCTTTACTTGAACTCATGTTGCCGCGAGTCTGCAGCGAAGTGCAAAGACAGCATGTCACGCTATTCCTAGTCACTACAACATCTTGCAACATAACACAAAAAAACTGTTATGCTATAATCATTCAAGCCCAAAATGGCTCACAATTAACATATTTTCTCTCTTTCTGTGCTTTTGTGTCGCTTTGTAGCTTAAGTACTATTTTTTGAGCAAACAATAAAATTAGACGGACAAATTACAGCCAATCAATTTAAGCCAATCAGAAATACGTACGAGGTCACTAGGCAACAAAAACAGCAGCTGCTGATTGCCACAAATAGCACTACAAGGAACCAATTCATCCTAATGAAAAAAACTCAGTGAAACACTTCAAAGCCATTCTGACTCAGTCTCGAGCAAGAACAAAGTCAGGATTAGGAGCAACAAATAATTGGCATCACATTGATTGGAATTTGTAACAGCTCAGAGTTCAATTTCAGCTCATAAAAATCTTTAAATTAAGGACAATAAGCTAGAAAAATTGATTGCTGGAAGGAAAGGACTCTGCTCCAACAACAGAAAAAAATGATTACTAGTGAATAGGTCTTCTGTTTATCACACTACTCCACAAATATCTGGGACCCTTACTTAAAGATCATTGGACCTTCATTGTTTTCGTTTTTGTTAGTGTGACTGCTGTTCGTAAGATGCAATACATTTTAGGGATCCACCCTCGATACTACTAGTCACAAGTGTCCTCTCTAAAGTCTTTCTAAAGTACTCATACTCGGTTAATAACAGGCCCGCGAGTGGGAAGTTCGTCTTTCCTCCAACAGGTGGATCTTCGCGTTCGCTAAGCATCGGCTCTTAGAGCAACACATCAGTGTTGTCAAAACGTATAATGCAAGTAATTTAATCAAGCACCTAAAATCCCAACACAACAACGAGTGCAAAGAGTACGTTTCTAAACCAACACAACTCACGCTGCAGCGAACTCTTGACGCATTATTATTAGAACTGCAGGATTCCGCTAGTAGTCCAGTCTCCTGCGATGTATTTTGCCCCCTTTCTTGTACGTTTTTATTACTTTAATGTGTAATTGGTTCCGTTATCGCATGGTGTGTTCACATATGCGCTCTGAAACACTCCGAGAGCGTTTGAAAGGGTTAAGCAAGCTAGATGTGAAAGCATCTCTAAGATGTTGTACCCTTTCCTAGATCAGCGGGGCGTTTAATACGAGAAGACAGCAATCACTGAAGAATACAGATAATGGTGGAGATTTAAATCATGTGATTCACACGCTATAAACTCTGGCAAAGCAAAGTAACCCTTTGTTGTCAAATCCGGCCGTAACCTCATGGTCAACATTAAGATTTGGATGGACATTACCAGTACAGGAAGTGGGAGTGAGTTTGTTAGCTAATTAGAAATTGTCTTAGCAGGTAGCGGATTTTTTCAGGGCGAATAAACTGTTGTTGTGCATCAGCAATATCTTATACTTAAAAGTAACAAATAAATATATAGCGTATTTACGTGAATATAAGCACCCGTTTTTTTTTTTTTTTTTTTTCTTCAATTTTAGCAGCTCAAAAACTTGCGGTGTGCTTGCAGCAAAGCATGATGGGAGGTGTAGTTCCTATAGATAGAATAGATTATCGTTTTATTATTTTTAAGTAAAACAACCTTGAAGTGATACAAGTCACAAGTTAGGTTTGTTAATCAAAGAAAAAAAATACTATTTTAAAGAACTATTTAGCCAGAAACAACAAAAAAACGACTTTTATTTATTTATTTATTTTTGTGCCTGAAAAATCACGGCGGGTGCTTATATTCACGTAAATAAAGTAGTCTTTAGGTCAAATAAAATGTATATTTTTTTTTATATAAAAGGTGTGTATACTTTTATAAAGTGTGGAATAGGTTTTTTTACACCACCAAAGATTAATAATCTTCCCAGGAAAGCAATCAGGACACGTCTATAATAAGACTATGAGCAGCAAGAAAGCCATTAAGGAGACAATAGCTAGGAACAAAAGCTCTCAAGAAGATGGAGTGCAGTACCGTGTGCGCTCTGAGCTGCAGGGGAAACGATGCAGGACCAGGAAGATGCCGAGAGTCCACAGCCCTCCGACCCGGGGGCACGGACTGAGGGTGCGAGGACATGCTGACGCTGCAACTTCCTCTACGCGCTAACACCAACGCTGTGCATCATGGAGTGTTGAGTCCCGGTAGTCTCCAGCCTGGATGAAAGGAGAAGTCAATATATTAATGGTTGAAAATTATCATTGTTAGCGACTTAGGACGTGGTCATTTTTGTAATGCAAAATTAACTGGTTCAACGAGGATGTGGGAATCTGTGGAATTTGTGTTATGGGGAAAGCTGAATGTCAGCATTCTGTAACTGCCTAGTCGATTTAATTAAATTCCAGTGGAGTAAAAGATGACAAACCTTGCTCATCATAACAACTCATGAGTAAAGACAGATTGTAATATATGAAACACACCACGTTTTGACCAATAATGGCGTTTCTTTCTGACAACAGCCAAATAAATGTGTAAATTCATCAGGTGACCCTGAAATAGAAAAGTGGTTCAGAAAATGGATGGATGGACCGCGGCACAAAGTAATTGAAGTATCCGAGCAAACAACCGCTCATTAACTATACATGCACTACATTCAGATGCAGAATTCACTCGCTGTGTTAGGTTTCAGAGAAGACAACACAAAAGCACAGCCAGGAATATTCAATGCATCACCAGTGTAAAAAAAACAGTTTTTTCAAAATAGACAAAACATAGTTTAGAAAAACAATCAGGTTTTTGAGGGGAAAAGACGGTGACGAAAGCATTATAGCATTGTGTACATTGTGGTTTGAGTTGGTTCTGCTGATGCGGTTTCTGCCCAGTGTGTGTCAATTTCACATTTTCTTGGAATTTTCCTAATATTGTTTGCGTTTCTTCACCTTCATCACTTCCATTCATCTCTTGTGTGCTTCCCTAGATATTGGCTTTCTCAGCCTTGAATTATTGCAGAGTTAATAGCTAGAGCTGTTATTGCACCCCATGGTAATAGCATGTTACCATTCTGTCTAGTCCTGTTTATAGGTTTCTGTCCGTTTAGTTGCTTTAATTTCCTTGATTTTTGCCCCAGCGTCTTTTTTTCACCTTGAATGTTGAATTTGTGCCACTTCAACACTCAGACCTGTGCAGCCAACAGTCACACCTCTTTTAGAAAGGCCTTCTGTTTTTCAACCCTTCCGCCATGGTAGCCTTCTACTAGAGGGTGGCGTTGTACTTTTCGACTAACTGGTTGTCCCTCGCTCGAGGGAGGGAGCGAGTGTAAAATGTGTGTGCAGCAGTCGGCCACACATATATACTTGTATAAAAATGCTTTCATAACTGAAAGAAAGAATTATTGAAAAACAGACAGTCATTTTAACAACCCAGATAAAATATTCACAATCCCTCTAAAAACCCACTAATATATACAATAGCTTCTCACTATTGAACCAAATAATGGAAAATTCCAAGCTACTAGGTATAGTTTTGTAATCAATATGGTTGCTTGTCGAGTTGCAGCTCTCCTTTGGGGCAAACAAAGACATGTGCGTTCCAGATTCCTTCAGTTAGCCAGACCTCGGTTCCAATGACAAGGCAGATAAAAGTAAAGTAAAGAAAAGATAAAGACTTTCACAAAGCAGATGTGACCAAGACGTATTCTATTCACCCTTGTTTGCTTCACTTCAAAGGACTCTTCTGCTTTTGTCCAACATGATGTGAACACAGAAACTGAACTCGCTTGCTAGTTTAATCCCAAACCAATTTTGGTGTGGTTCACTTGAAGTGTGAAATAAAATAAATACATACGGATCTTGGTCTGAAGCAAATGGAGAACTGACTGTGCCTTTACAGAATTCTTTTGACTGCATTCATTTGTGCATTTTTTTAAGTAGTCTAGTATTTGGGCAGTTTCTGCAAATCACAGAGCAAATGAGTAGAAATGTGGCATAAAAAACGCTTAGCAAATGGGATTCGATCAATCTGATGGGCAATGTTCTGTAAAAGTATATAAAAAAAGAAAATGTGTAACTTTATATAATAATGCCCAATGCCACATTCTGCACTGTATATATGTACTTATTTACATATTTACACAACACATTTATTTCAACTTTTATTATATTTGTTTTGGTAATATTTCTCTGTTATTTTCTCTGTATTCAGACACTATCAACATTATCATAGTCAACGTAGATTGACACACACACCCAAAACTATATAACACATTTTTGTGAATATACTCCAACAAAAGACAGATCAATTAATACGTAAATTAAGTAAATACGTAAATACGTAAACTAAAAACATTTCATAGAATGGTGCTTGACTTTAAGCCTTAGTTACACAATGGTACAGTGTTTAGCGCGGTCTCTCACAGCAAAGTAATCAGACTTCAACACCTAGTGTGGGTTTGCATGTTTGTCCAAGTTTGCATGGCTTATATCCAGTTTCCTGTCACAGTTGGCTCAGCGATCGGATCCCAACCACCCAATTGGACGTGGGACCAAAAAAACAGCCAAGTGGTAAGGAGTTAACCAAAACATTGCTGGTTTGAATCTATGACGGAATAGATCATAGACTGGCAGAATCTATGACGGAAGTGTCCTCGAGCAAAACAATAAATGATTAGGTTCAGGTCGAATTGACCCTTCTTCAAAGATTTAAAAATATTTTATATAAAAATATTTTTTTTAAATACCTAAAAGTATTATTTCTCTTTGAAACTTAACTCCTGCGTTACTTATTCGGTGTAATAATGATATAAAAAATATAATGACTCTGTTTACGTACAGATCAGTTATGTCTCATTGTTACAAAGAAACGCATTTTTTATCTTTCTGAATCTTTTCACAAGACAAGCAGGATACGTTTCAAAAGAAAGAATACTTTGAAGTTTTTTTTTTTTTTTCATTTTAAACTTTTAAAACTGGTCAGTTTGACCCGAACATAATAGGACGGTTAAGCTGCCACCTGCTTCTGGTTTGTGTGTGTGCGTGTGTGTGCGTGTGTGTGCGTGTGTGTGCGTGTGTGTGCGTGTGTGTGTGTGCGTACGCTTCAATGCGAGTATAAACATTTCACTGAATGTGCTAGAATACGCAAGTCCACTTTCCATAAAACATGTGAACATAGCAGGCAGCATTTCATAAAACAAAATGATAATAAAAATGAGATTTTTAGCACACACAGTGATTTAGTCAGCATATAAGGTTAACCAATGCTACTTAAGCTTACAAGCAAGCACATAAACACACACATGAAGGCTTTACCCTCTGGCTGTCGTGTGTCATTCACCCTCTTTCTCAACGCAAGAGCACACAACGCAAGAGCTCTGTGGGAACTCAAGTTCCCACAGAGCATAAGTAAGCGAAGCATGTCATCACAGCTCCACGCTCCACGCTGCACACAATAACCTTAAAAATAAGACCTTCACGATTCTCTGAGAGCTCCAAACTCGGACGTTAAGAAAAGCAGACATGTTTCCTTTTTTCTTTACATGCATGCAGCTTGTATAACTGGCACTGAAGAAGAGCATCTCCTCCTTCCCTCCACTTTATAAAGTGAATGATTTATAAAGACAGAGTAGTTTGCTCCACCGATCTGTCTGCAGAGTTTAACAAGCTTCTCAATACTCATACATACTCACAATTCAACAAGAGAGAAAAATATACGTTTGCGTGAAACACTGAAAAGAATAAACTGCTGCGTTTGCGCCAGCCAGTGAATGAAAGGGTGGATCAGACCAGGATCTGATCACATGATAATATTGTGACCAATGGTAATCACAGGCTCTTAGATCAGCCAATCACGGCGCATTTATTAGTTTGCTACGTTTGAAAATAGCTTCACGCATTATCTGCGTAATAGCTTCAAGCATTACACAGATATTAATATTTCTAATTAACAACTCACTATTTTAATAAATAGAAGATTATAAACATTAGTAGATTTAGTTTAAGTTCTTTGTTTTGTTTATTTTCCAGCAAACTTTAAGACATCTCAGTGCCTAATAATTGCAGGAATATTGCAGGAATAAATTGTAGCAACAACTAATATAAATACCTTGATTTTTTGCTGTTGTTTTACTCTATTGAAAGTAGAATTATTGTTTACTATTTTCATTTGAACTACTACTAAAACAATAGGCATAAATTAGAAAGCATGCAAAAATCAAAAACATCACATTTTAATTGTTTTGGTTGCCAATATTCTGAATCAATCGGTATCACAAATCTGTTGCATTGAGCTCAAGATCTCTGTTACGGTCACAGTTTCTGTTGGAGAGTTTGTGTTGTTCCACAGTTGGAACGTTAAATTATGTTGCTCTGTTTACAATCAAGGACATTTACTATAAAATTGTATAGATCTAAGTGTGTGTGCGTGTGATATTGTAACGCCTGGTCAGACTTTTATGTGTTAGTTTTATTTGTTTTTATTATGCAAAATCTAAATAAAATTTTTATTAAAAAAATACCGGTATGTTGATTCCAAAGACGATCATATGTAAAATCATGGGAAAATCTACAGAACACGTGTTCCTGTTTTTAAAATAGGTCTGACAGTAAAATTCCACAGTAATAACGAGTGACGTTTCCACGGCTGGGATAAAGAACTGCAGCAAGATTTAAAGCCTTGGAGTATTTCCTGAACAGACTCCAACTTCCACCCGAGTTGTTAAAATGACACATTATTTTCATTTGGATTTTATATTCTTGTTGCATAAATAATAGATGTGATTTATTCATGTCATAATAGTCATCATCACTTTAATTTGGCTGTTGTTATTTTCTCGTTTACATGTAGGGAAATAGAATTATAATCTAATTGTTACATTTTAAAATAACATTTTATTCTTAATGAAGAGGCAAACATTTCCTTTCAGCCCTCGTTAGCATATTAATACAGCCAATACAATAAAAAATGCTACAATCAGCCCAACTAAACAAAGATTTGCATGATGAACATATCCCATTTATAAAGTCAGCAACATAAAATTCACCGTAAGGGGAACAGCACAAGTTCAGACTGAATGAACCTGGAGTACAGAGAGTGTAAATGAGGAAAGCTGTTTACTACTCCCTGGCATCGACAAGTGCTTGGAAGCACAACTGTGATACACAACTGATATAGCACTGCTATGCTAAATGAGGAGTGTGTGTGTATAAAAACGAAAACAAATGCTCTAATGGTATGAAATTGTTAAGATGCTTCTCAACTCAATCTCCCATTGGATGGATGGGGGGTGAGAGCGTGTGTGTGTGGAGAGAGAGAGAGAGAGAGAGAGAGAGAGAGAGAGAGAGAGAGGGAGAGAGATTGAGCGATATTGAGAGGGAGAGAGAGAGAGAGAAAGAGAGGGAGAGAGAGAGACAAAGGGAGAGAGACACTAGGCCTCAGAAGGGGAAACACATGCGCTGGCACTAATACAGACACCCACAGGCTAGCGAGCTCGTGGCCGTCTGCCAACAGCATGGATGAACCCACTTACCCCTCCGCTCACTCTCCAATACGCTCGCTCCTTTCACAATCTTTCTGTTCGCATTAGGGGAATGACTGGCTTTTGTAAGATCGCTCGCTGTTTCGTTCATCAATCGTGTCACATCTATTCCTACCTTCCCCGCCTCTGCGATAAACAAAAACAAGCGAGCAATAATGTGCGTAGAACTTACTACTGTCCAAACACATCGTGGGTGTGTAATATGTCATTCTAGTGAGAATGCGCGACTGATGAATGTGTGTGTGGCTTGTTAGTTTTAATTTTGTGAAAAAAAAATGATAAACATCCAACTTCAAAACATCCCATTATCTCACAATTCAATCAGTAGTGTCTAGTTTCTCACCTTAAATCAATACAATAAAACACTGTCACACTTATTAAATTAAATATGTCACAGTAGAAATGTATCGTACCAGTCATACCATCCACAATAATACCAGTATAATTCCTTACATTATAAAAACAGTGTTTCGCTGAATTAGCCGAGTTGCAAAATTTTTTCTACTTTGAAAGAAAATTCAAGCGTTTTAATTTGAAATAGTTTGAAATATGTGTTCAGCTATTAGTTGGCCAAGGTTGCAGGGCGTGTGTCCCGCCTTCAGGCCGAGAGTTGCTGTGATTCTCTTCAGCACCCTCTGACCCAAAATGAAAAAAGCTGATCAGAAATGGATGGAATTTATATTTTGTGCTAAAATAAGTCCTTAAAATTATATTGAGGATGATATATTACAATGTTGTGTATAAACAATATGCAGCATAAACAAAAGTTTTTTTTTCTTTTTTGTATCTGCAACTGTATGCAAGTAATAAATAATGTGTGATTGTATGTGCAATGTATTGTTCATGTGTGGTTCCTATTAATGAGTGTACATTTGTTTATGCTTATGTATGTTTGCATATGTACTATGTGTCTCTGCTGTTTGATGTTGTTTACTTTCTCGTGTGTGTGTGTGTGTGTGTGTGTGTTACAATACAATTCTTGCCTCTAATTCTCCATCAGTCTCTTCACTCTCAAAGACATGATTGATGAATATTTCATGAAAAATGTTCCTGGTAAAAGGGCCTTCGTTGGAAAGCATATTTTGAAAATTAGTTAACATTTTTATAACTTCTACGTCATATAAACTCAAATCTACATCTAGACAATGACTAAATGCACTGCAACAGCAGCGAGTAGAATACACTGTAGAGCTTGTCTCTCTGTGGTCTGCTCTACCACTCCCTCATCTCTTTCCTTTCCTCCCTCTTTCCCTTCCCATTTGACCTTTCCATTGTTCTGTCTGCCAGAGGGCCCTGCAGGTCACTTAAGGTCACGACGCAGGTCAGCTGTCTGACCTCGGTGACAGACAGAACAAAAACACCCTCCCCCTTGAAGGATAGCTTTACATACTGTACACATTCCACACAGAGTTTCATTGCGTTTAAATCCATATTTTACACATCCAAGTGAGAGTTGACCACTTCAGCAAATCTCTGCACGAGTATGAGAAGGATCAGATCCAAAATCACTTCCTCTGCTAAAGTTGAGTAACAATGACATCTAAAGCACATCCTGATAACATACTTCCACCTCCTATTTCCAACTCATGGACATCCTTTCCCCCCTACCCACCCTAAACCTCGCACCTTTCATCTCATGTCAACAAGATCCGACATGGCCTCGTGTGTTTTAATCCAAAAAAGATCTTTGCAGCATCCACAAACAGCAGGTCGGAGACTCTGGAGCACAAAGAAATAGATCTTGCCATTCAGCTGAAACGGAGAATGAAAATCGATTCCTAAAACAGATGTCTAGAGAAAAAAAAATGCAGAGGCGCACAGGCTACGCTTTTACTGAAAAAGCAGAGGCATTTGCGTTGCATAACCGCTGAGTGAATGACTTACCAATAATATGGAGGATAATCTGGACTAATCCTCTCTGCCTCTATCTCATGACCAGCGTCTGTGTGTGTTTGTGTGTGTGTGTAGCATCACAGTTTTGCTCAAAGTCACACGTTGTCTATAAGAAAAATCGCAGAATAAGATGAGAATTTAAGCCGGTAGCTTGTAGGTTACAGAGTCGTGTTCTACTTCAAAAATAGAAAAACATCCAAATAATAAAAATAACACTAATAATTTAAAGCCATTCGTTATTACACTTTTTTCCAACTTTGAAATAAAGAAATGTTTTAAAATGTGTTTCTGCTCTAGTTGGATTGACTCATAGTTTCTTTTCAAAGCAATTGCACTATTGAAGGTTACGTTCAAAAATGCAGATGTTTTCAAATGGCTCAACAAAACGATACTGGCATGACTAGGTTTGTTCTCCAGCAGTCTATTTGTACTATTTGTTCTCCAGCAAAATATATCTAAATTATATTGTATACACTACTCTGGATATAATGAGAAACACGATTTTTTTTTCACGGTTCTGGATTTTTTTTTTTTTTTTTTAAATCAGGTTGTCAAACAGCAATAGAATAATACACATTGCTCTTTGATTTAAATTTAAATAAAATAGCAAAGAATGTTTTGTCTGACATTGTAAGACATAATTTATACTCTTGGACAGAAAATGTGAGAAAAGTGGAAAATGGAGGCAACTGTTGATTTGAATCTGTAAAGCTATTGGGTGCACAATTTGATTTTATTCAGAATGAAAAACAATATAATGTAAGTTGTTTTGTTGTAATGAAACAAACAAAATCACTATTATGCTGAAAAAACAAAGATACAGTATCATGTACAGTTGAGGACAAAATTATTATCTCTGTTGAAAAGCCCTTTTAAAATACTTATCAAACAACGATTATTTTGTAGGGGGTCTAATAATTTTGTCTTAAACTGTGTATGTTTGCTGTATATGGTTTGCTGAGTGTCCGTCGTCTTCTGATTTGAAACCGCAGTAAACTCACACACACACACACACACACACACCAGAATAAAATCCTTTTTTCAGTTACTAAAATGTCTGAATTGATAGCAGAATTACTTTACTGTTGTGTTTCCTCACTCATTCTCCCCGTTTATTTAACGTTTTTTATTAAACTCAACGCATAATAAGCGCATGTGACCGTGCGTCCGGCGTCATCACACCCACTGGGACAGTGCAATCTTTTAACGATTAATCGTGCAGCTCAAATACATATATATAAGAAATTGTCCTTTTCGTCTGCTTTCTTCCTATTGAAAAAGGTCAAAGAAGCACCACAAGTAAAGAATTACAGGTATCTGCAGTTTGTGAGCAAAACTGGATTTACTGTAAGTAAATGCATAGATGCTATAAATACATTTTATATAAATAAATTCTTTAAATATTTAACTTAACTCATTCTCGCAGTGTTGTTCCCGTGGTGATGATCAAACACGTTACAGAAGGTTGGCACGACTTCCACATCTCCAGTTTGTCAAACAGTATTTTGTGACACATTAAAACAACACATTGTGACACTTTGTTTGTTTAGCTCTTGGCACTGATGTTAAAAAGTGTGTTAGTACGTAGTAATGCATGTAATAGCTCTCTTTAAACGAATTGAAATCCATTTATGCCTTTCCTTCTAGCATCGTTGGAAGCCGCAGACAATCCCGGCTAATCTGGATTGAGATCAACACACAGATCCCAGACTCTCTGGCTGAAAGTGTGGTTCTGGTGGTCAACCAACTGCGGGTCAGAATATTCAACTACACATACTTGTTCACACTTAAACAGTACAGCAGTAAAGTAGTCTCCCGCTTAAATTCTCAAATTTCTCACCTCACAAAAATTTTTCACCTCACAAAAAAACGAGGTGTGCGTACTTAGTCAGTAGGTGCGCACTTAAAAAAATAAGTCTCCTAAATATATTTTGCATAATTTAGAATTTGAGAGAAAAATGATCAGGTAGATAAGCGGAAGGTTCATGTACAATACATGAGAATTCATGGCGATTAAACTGACTGATCTCCAGAAAAGCCAGAGTTTCTAGACACTGCCAAACCAAAAGCATCTTACAGAAGCTTAAAACGAGAACGCTTCATCCAACACCGCTTTCTGAGAGGTGACAGTGCTAGCACTTGTTAGTACTTTATGCTAATTATAAATACTAGGGACATATGGAGGAGTGTTTACACCTCCACATATAGCCTTAAATTCGGATTAAGATTCCCTCAACACTTTAGTTACATAGACATGCCCATGTCTCAATAGAGCGGAGGACGAAAGCTGCTAAAAACAGACGTGTGTTTGGCAGAAAACCGGCTGATGCGCGTCTGTGAACTCTTCCTCTTACTAAAAATACCCAAAAGAAGTTAGCAAGGAAAGTCCACGAGCACCGGAGAAGCACAAGAGCGCTGCCGAAGCGGCTTCAGAATGCCATTTTTCAGCAGCAGCAGAGCAGAAAATGAGATTTCGCCATCAATAACCTGCAAGCCTCTTCTTAACCGCCTGGAATTTCCTCCGCACAACTCACATTTTCCGAATTCTGGAGAGCGGGAAAGCGAGACGGATATGGAGAAGAGCAGAGCGATGGATGTTACTGGAAGTGATGTCGCCTTGTTGCGAAGGAGATTTGGAGGAGAAATAAAACCCCAAGCCCTTGTTTTTCAGTGCTTTTCCAAGACGGTCTTTTGTGCAGAACTGAAGCCAAAGGGCACAACTGCTGAGGGTAATTCTCAAGAGAACACAAGCCCACCCCTCCTTTTTACACCCTCACTCAACTTCTGCTTGAGTGTTTGTGTCGGTGAACCCACTGACCCTGACAGTCCTCTCTTTGTTGGTTTTCCTCCATCAAATAATCCAATTCGTTTCAACATGAATCATTAATAGATCTTGTTTTGACAGGACGCAGTGTCGTTTGTCTTTCTAGAAACCATGAACCTAAAAATGAAATGTATTAGCAAAAACACCTTCAGACTCACGGCCAGATTTTACAAACGTTCGGAAAAATGTTGCTGGCCGACATCCACAGCTTTCTTAAAACGGTTATGTGAGAAGCACAGTGAAGACTAGGCTTAACCAGCGCTTGGATGCTGGGTTTAAAGACCATCAAACTGCATGGAGATCAAAGTAAATCAACGGTTTGAGGAGACGTGGAGGAAAAAAACGGATATGAGCAGTCAAAGTAGGTTCATTAAATGGAGAGATGTGAAAAAAAGTCAAAGATGATAGAAGAAAGATTCTTATGTGGCTGGAGAGGTTTGGTTTTTCTTCTATGCTCGGCAGTTTAAAGAAGCATCAAGAACTTCCAACGCTTCCAGGCTGAAATAAATGTACGCGATTCATGGAAACAATTTAAAAAATGCCTTGTTTTAATAGTTGAAGCCAAAATTCATCCTCTCACACTCTTTAAACATAAGTTTGGAAGGAGCAACTTGCCAAAAGCAAAGACTTTTTTCTCCGGCTGATGAATAAGTAGAATCCGTTTGTTTAAGAGACAACAACATGAAGCTAGGGGAGACAATAATTATGTCTCAGACAATAATAATACAGACAATGTCTGTGGAAGATAAATTTGCAAAAAACCAGGGGAAATTGTGCAATGAAGTTATAATCCACGCAGAAAATGGGAGAAAGATCCTGAAGATGCTGGTGTCGTTTGTGACCAGTGATGATCAACCTCCGGACCACGGGCCGGAGTTACCATTGGCCACCCTTTCATTTCAATAGTCACAAAAGTATTTAGCAATTTAAGTGCATTTGAATGAAAAATATTTGACAGCATGCTAATATTATAATGACTTTTGAGATGAGGCATCTCGGAAGGGCACATTTCAGAACAATCTAAATATGCGTGTCACCACCAGTGTCGATTTGTCAACAGTGAACTTTCCAAATTTGCGAAAGGAAGAACTGAAACTGACTGGCCACGTCGTTTGTGAACAAACTTTCCAGCAAAACCTGGGTCACATTCACAGATTACAAACCATCATCATCTTGATTCTGTTCTGAGATTGTGACAAATCTTGACCCAAACTTTCCCAAATTCAGTGCGTTCAGAAAAACAACACTGATAACATAAGCATCAGAAGGTGAGTCCTACAATTGTTGTTGCTGCATTTCACGATTCAGCACTAGATTTATTTTATATCATAGGAAAAAACTCATTAGAGGAACAAACCCAGTCAGGTATTACTGGCGTGTTGCATGCAAACTCCCTTCTGATAAAGCTGCTTTTGATATCTTTTGAAGTCTGCGTGATATACAGCTCAGAAAAAAAATGTAAAAGAAACATATAGTCCATCTTTTTTTTTTCATACGTTTAATAATTTAAAAGGTACGTTCCTTAGAAGTGCTCATTGATTGGCTGCTTTCTGCCGATTGATCGCGGTTCTCAGAAATGGCTGAAAAGCTGTTCAGTTATGTGAGTATATAACTGAAGTCCGAGTTCCGTAGACTGAAGATGGAACAGCTGTTATTATTCAGAAGATGGCACACTCAAGTGGTCTTCCCTGGAGAAAAAACAAGCGTTTTTAAATAGGCTGTAAAAAAACACATTAGCAGTCTACAAGCGGAGCCACGTTGCACAAAAAGCAACGCAAGCGGTTTTACCACCACAAACCTCGACAAATGAGGTTACGGCTAATTTTTAAAGTTGTCTAGAGCAAAGCAAATAAAAGAAAAAATTAAATTATGCTTCTCACGTTCTGGGAAGTGCTAAACCCACAGATCAACTCAACAACTGATTCGGATGCAAATGTCATGTCACGTTTGGAATGTCAAAGAAGAAAGCTCGATTCAATTTGCACGTCAAACAGGTATTTCTTTCTTTTGATAGTCTGTGTGTATTATTCTGCACACATGAATATACTGTAGTGACGACAAATCATAACGAAAATATTTATGCCTCACAAATAAAATAAAGTTGCATCTCTATTGTGAATCATTTTTACAATTATTGATCAAATGTATGTTAAAAAAAAATACAACAGTCTGCGATTAAGAACTGATAAGTTATTGAAATGTAAATCTTGTTACATTTGATTATCAGCATGACTAAAATCATTTTATTTATTTATGCTTTGCATTTATATAGCACTTTCAAAAACTTTGTTTTGGAAAAATGTGAAAAGGCAAAATGTATTTTATTCTTGTCATGTGTGGCAAAACATTTGCTTTAAATACTAACACGGGCTATGACGTAAAAGCAAACGACATGATATTCAAATATATTTGAATAAATGTTACTGAACAACAGGAGTTTAAACAGACCGAGTGATCCGAGACCTGTTGTGGACGGGACGGGGTCAGAACTGCTCTAGTGAACCGCAAACAAACCAGTTCACACGTGCAGAGACTTTCAATTTAGTTAAATCTGAAACTCAGCAATACATCTACCTAAATTAATATATAAAAATAATGTTTAATCCAGGCAAGATTACCACAGATTAGTTTAGTCAAACGTGTCTATATCATTCACTTCATCTTTCATTTACATTTGTTCTTTCCAAACACGCACGACAAACATCTTTTAAACTTAGAAAGGTCCTGGTTTGAGATCCTGTGAAGGAAAAAAACATCTTCGAAAAGAGCTTGATGGGAGAAAGGTAGTGTCACACACGTTTAAAACCACACGCTTTTCAACATTTCTCACACACACACACACACACACTAAATATGAATTTACTTGAAAATGCCTTTATTTGTCCCACAGCGGGAAAATTGCATCATCAACTGCAGAAAGATTACATAGAAGAATAGAGAATATTTATAGATATATAATCACACATCTAAATAGAAATGCTACTACGCTAAAGTACTTTGCAAAATCCATCCACTTCACATCTTGCTTCTTTAGCAGTAGATTGTTTGATAATAGACAAAACACACAAACCCGAGAAAACATCACCCGCCTTATAACTGACACTCCTGCCGACAGCAATTGTCAGGCAATAACACTCACTGCAAATATTCTAATGACACCTAAAAAACCAAGATGAAGGGAGTGTTCCACAAGCCGATCTAAACACACCAGAAGTGACAGTCATACACAAACTACAGCAGAGCGATTGATCAAACAGACGGCTTCAGCACAATTAGAATACAATTCATTAAAAAATAAAAATAAAAAAAAAGGGAGAAATGGATCCCGCCAACTCAACTCAAAAAATAAAAACAAATCACACATAGAAAATGTTTTGAACAACCTACAGATATGCAGAAAAACAACCTTCCGTGTCATTTCCATGTTTTTATGATAAAAAAAAAACATTCTCCATTAAAGAATTCTTCGTAAACTGGAAAGCGGTCGTTCCTCAATGTGTATGCTACACGTTTCAAATTCACACTGGTATCTTTCAGGATTTCCATTTAACCCTATAAACGCCCCGTCTGTCGTCGACTACCGCTCAATCTATTTATCTCGGATCCAGCGCACAACGCTCGAGTGGTTCAGTGTGACACAAACGCCTTCAGTCACTCAATACGCTCGGTCCCCAAACACCGTCCGTATTCGACACCCACCCACCGTCACACACACACTGAACACATTCAGACACGCACACCTACGTTTTGAGTCGCCCACTCTGGCGCTTCTCCAGATTCCTGGAAATGTCAGCGAGGCGGCAGCTGCTATCGGTGGAGTTGTAAGGGCTGTTTGTGAAACTCCAAATTGTCGCCACGAGATTCAAAAGAATCTAAAGAGTTTGCAAGAGAACTACTGCTGAGCGCTCACTCCTCAAACAGCAGGAGTAAACGACTTTCAACTACTTTATTTTGCAATTCTCCCGATTTATTTAAAAATTGATTTTTACATTTTTTTTTTAATTCTTGAAATCGTTGGAATTCTTGCCACTATCTATCTACAAACGTATATATCACAAACATTTTTATTGGGAATTTTTTGTGGGGGAAAATTTGATTTAAAAAAAACTATAGCAAAAAAGTTATTGTAACTGTTGTGACCATAAAATTGTCTTCTGACACCAATTCTAAATTGACTGATTATAATGCAATTAAAACAATAATACAATTTAAAAATGGTGCTAATATTTGCCTAAAAAAGTCTGCATTCTCAAATTTAGTAGTACACTTTAAAAAAAGGTCAGTTAAAATTGTTGAAATCGGTGAAAATCAGTGAAGAACTTAATAAATTACTGCATCAATTATTTTAAATGAGTTTTAATTGAAATTATACCAGTACATTTTGCAATATAATTACGCAATAATTTAGATTAATGCAAAATTGATTTTTTTTAAGTACACACTGCATTTTAAATTAAAAGCAATATCTGCTAAATTAAAAGGAAATTCAAATGAGAATACATTAAATGTGATTAATAGCTTCTGATAGAAAAACTTCAGAGAGCAATTTTCAATAAACAAACAAAAAAACCCAATAAAGTGTAACAACAATCTGACAAAGATATACAAAAGATACACATGACAGATACAACTTCAACTCACTGAAAAATGCCTTCAATTTGTTCAAAATACAACACAAAGCACAAATAAACTTATCACAAATCAAAGGGCCAAACCTTCGACATGTGGCAATAAGTCAAATAGACCCAATGGCATTTGCAGTCTATTTACTCTGACCTTTTTCAGCAATCAAACACTTGGTCACGAGGACATGTTTACAACACTTACAGCAAACACACTGACCACTGCCGGTGTCAGACAGTCCGGCCAGAAGAATAAAAACCTTGGGCTTCGTTCTGGTACAACATCAGCGGACTGAATTTCTCACATAAAAAAAAAGGTTAAACATTTTTTAAAAAATGTAAAAAAAAAAAAATTTTTTAATCTATAAATAAAAATGAGAAGCATATGATATGACAGATCACAATGCACATTCAACTTCATGCAAAGCCGTTTAATTTGCCAGAGCTTTGCTGCACAGAAATGCAAAGTCAGTTTCCAGAGTTAAACTGATAAATGGTTCCAGTCCTATATGCATGATTGACCTGCATAAACTTCACTCCACATATGGTGCCATCAACAGCAGATAAGAGGCATTATTGCCTCACTGAACTAACAAACACACCAGAGTCAACATTACAGCACTGCCAGTGACAGGAAAACTCCAGCGTAGCCACCTTATCTCATTCCGACTGATGTGATTCAACGGACGGCGATAAGCGTGATTTGCTGGCAGCGGAGTTAAACACAAGGTGGCTAGCAGCGAACATTTCTCTAAAGGGTTAAATCATTAATCAAATGAAAACCAGTGGTATTAATCCTGTAAAGCCCAAACCATTAAACACATTATCGAAATGTCAAATTCTTAGAAAATGGAGCACAAAATAGTCAGTCTGAACACACCAAACTGAGTTTTTTTCTTATTATTAATAAAGTTGAATATAGAAGAATCAATTTGTGTCTCATATGATGATTTGGGCCTTAATGAAACGAGGAATTAATAATATTAACAACAAAATAAAATACAAACCTGGCAGTGTAGAAGAGTAACATTTCTTTTTTTAATTTCATTTTACTAATTTTGGGCTTCAGAGCATTTTTTTTCCTCAAATAAAAAACAGTTTCTGCCTTTGTTCTGCCTCTTTGACACTGCAATTTCATGCCATCTAAACAGACACACACACACACACACACACACACACACACACACACACACACAAGATCACAAATAAAGATTTTTGTGCATTTTCGGTGTAATTTCATGAAAAGCATTAAGCAAAAAGTAGCTAACAAAAACATCATGGCAATCATGGCATTTTCATCATCAGCATTAAACTTATAAGAACCAGCATAACATATCAAAACGTAACAATTTACGCTGTTTATATATAAAATTATAAACGACTGTTCTGCAACCTATGATAAGCACATTTCAACACAGATTCATGGAAACATAAATTATGAAATATTTAATTATTTCACATGGCGTCAAGAAATATGTTTCTGTTTTTATTTAAAAAATAAGTTGAACTGTTATTTACCGTTCCATCTCATGTTCTAGAACTACAAGAATCTCCTCTAATGCAATGTGGGAAATTCAAACTGGGGGTTGGGGACCGAGACCACAAGATGCTATCAATCAGTAAAAATAACCACTCACGCTTCCAAAATAAAAGCCATGAAACATCTGATTGGCTGTCTGATTTGCATTTGGGAACTTCAACTTTAAATAAACACAAAACAGGAACAGAAAACTATAACCTGGTCAGTTTTGCAGCAGATTCGGAAGTTCACGTGAGGAGAAATAAGGCTGACAAGAATTAGCAGAAACCTTACTGGAATCAAATGTGCGTCTGCAAAACCGCTGTGCACCGCAAAGTATGACTTACAATGAAGTTACTTGAAAACAGACATAGTGGTGAGAGCTAGTTCCTCATAAAACAAAAGCTTGCACGACAAATGTGCTTTCTTTTGACTGTCCTGCCTAATCTATGCGCTTCACCAGTACGAAATAAACATCACGGCTCGATACACAATGCAGAAGGGTGGAACTGGACCTGATGCAAGTCCAAACCGAATCAGCCGTTTCTTGGCTGTGAGCGTTGGCAGCCCTGCGGAGAAGCGAGGTTTTCTGAGGACAGTTGGGTTTTAGGATCAGGCATCTCATGGTCCATTTATGACACCATGCTTTGTTCTCTTCTAATGTACAGCGGGAAAGAACGACGAGAAGGAAAAGAAGCTGTTCGCTGGCAAAAGTCCAATTACACTAATACACTTAAGCTGTGTGGCCTCATTTTTTTTTACACTCTGCGTTCTTTCATGTGCAAATCAACAGCTGTCGAAAAGCATTTGGTATCTACTATGATTTATTGGCGCAGGAAAAACAACATGAAAAGTGAGCATAGGCTCGTCATTCCAAGGTGAGATCTTTGAAACGGGCCATGTCGATGATTCCCACCGTGCTTCCCCCCCAAATCAGCCCAGCACTTTGCCAAATGCCGTGTTGAATATTTACAATACACTGAAGGAAATCAAAGTCTCTGCTCCACATACAAAGAAACAATGGAACAAGTGAGGCAGTGTAGAAAAAAAAAAACAATCGCCTTGTTGTATGTCACTGCACGAGCTGGAGGTCTAAATATGGGAAGACAAATCTTGTATTGTGGTGGTCTGAACACTATTCTCGTGCACTGATCGTCTTTAGGGGCTTTTTGTATCCCGGGAGACGTGGATTTGGATGAATGTAGGTTATGTTATGTTACTGAGAACATCCCATTTAAAACTGGAGAGCCATGGCCATGTTAATTGTAAATAAAGCACACAGTTTATGTATTTGGGTTTTATTCATCCCCTTTCAAATGAAAATTTCCGGAAACTGTGTCAAACACAAAACGACAATCGATTGTTTGATTCTAGCGACAAAGTATTGAAACAATCGCCGCCCACGCGCAACGGCAACATCAAATCTACTTTGTTTACAAACTCGCGTGCGACTCTTGCGAATGTTTACGTAATCCCGTAGAATGTTTACAAATGCATCGTCAACAACACCTGCGGCTCAAACCCGATGAACAAACAAGGAACCGATTGCAAACCGATTAGAACGAGACTTTCTCTTCAGTTTCCACCCGGCAGCGTTTCAGAAGAGCTAGCCAAGCTTTCCCAACGCCGTGTATCGCCGTGCTAGCTCGGCTAGCGCCGTTCAAACAATCAATTCGAACGGAGACAGTCGACTTGGCGAAACAACAAACACACCACTATTTAAAACAAAGAACCCGGGAATGGTAATCTTCGTCAGTGTGTAATCTACGGCAGTTTATTAACGCGCATCATTGTGTAATAAGCGCGCTAGCTGTGCTAACAACTCAGGCACGGGGGGATTGATTTCCGCCTTGCCCCGTTTATCCATACAGCGGGGTGTCCGTGAAGGAATAAGGGTCGTGGTCGGCTTCGATACCGACAATAAACCCGAGACCCTCTGTCTCACAAAACACACATAGCAAACGAACTAGTGATACAACAACTTACCTATTCGACGAAGGTGAAAGTCGGTCTCAATCCAACGTTCCGTAGATTACGTGATGAAAACACACAAACATCGGCGAATAATCCACATGTAGGATAATCTGAGGCAGCCACGTTCGTTCTGCCCGGGTTTAGCCAACTGAGCGTCGCGCGCCTCCGCGGAGAAACTGAGCCGCTCTCGCGCTCCCTCGCTCGGCTCGGCCTTCACGCGCTTCCCGTCTGTCTTCCTTCTTTGCCAGCGGACCTTTTTTATTTCCCAACGGATAAACAACAGTCTGTGGCCATTCGCGCTCTCTCTTCTCGTCTGGAGGAAAACAACAGAAAAAGAATGCGAGAAAAAAACCTCTCTGCGTCTCTGGAGGCGTCTTGTCCGAGTGTGACTGACTGCTGCTGGCAGAACTGGACGTCAAGTGCGGCTTCTCGGCTCTTAAAGAGACAGTGCTCTTTTTTATCAGACGCTTCTCTGAACCGATACAAATCATTCGTTTTAAAATCCTCATGTGAAGCAGGCTGACAGAAGCTGTGAATTGAATGCTGTTTTAAACAAAAACAAAAATATCAAATCGAAGTCTTCAAGGAAAAAAAACCTACTTAAGCAAATATGAGATGAATGTGTTTACTTGTGAATTGACTGTAAAACAGCGACACGTGCGGTGAAAATTCCACAGTGAAGACGTTTCTCTTGCTTAAATGCTGATTAGAACAAAAACATTGTCGTTTATAGAAAGAATGAAAGGAGGTTACACCAAAGACAATAAAGTGTTGAAATTAATCACAAATGTGACGTGTAATTTAGAGCATCTACGTAAACGTAAAATACAGTACTGAAATGTTTTAAGTGTGAATTGAAAGCGATATAATAACACTATGATTATTAAACATATAATGGTGCCCAGGGCAAGGATGATTTTTTATAGTATTGCAGTGTGATGAAATGAAATGCCATTTTGATTCGTTTATTTTGTTTTGTTTTGTTTTGTTTGGTTGTTTTCATGTTTGGCTTCTAAAGATATATGAATACATTTAGAACTTGCATTGAATGTATGAATGAATGCATGTTAAATCTATACATTTTCTTGGATATAATTAGCACAAAGCATTGACACTGAGATTCTAAATAAGCAAAAGACTGCGGTGTATTCTGAGATTTTTGGATGAATGGATCAGATAAATAGACAGACAGGCAAATAGATAGATAGAGAGAGAAAGAGAGAAAGAGGCATATATTATTAGACAGACAGACAGACAGATAGACAGATAGATAGGTAGAAAGATAGATGCATCGATTGGTTGAATGAATGAATGAATGCATGGTGTGATGTATGGATTCTTAAATGGATATATAAAATGAAAAATAAAAAATAGACCAACTAGTAAACAGACATACAACACCAAACAATGGATGGATGGATGGATGGATGAAATGATGGGTGGATGGATGAATCTATGGACAAAGGATGGATGAACAGACAATCAGATAGCAGAAAAAAAAACGTTTACAAAATAAGTAAAATGCGTCAGTGGATCGGTTGTGTGAAACACACACTTGGGTAAATTGTTCTTCCAGACAGTGATGTGCTCGTCCGTCCCCCCAGCCGAGTCCCTCACATCTGGGCTTTTTGAAGCCTGCAGAGGCACAAGCTGTGGACACAGTGTTTTAACATTGAAGAATAGTGTGAGGGAGATTACTCGGTGGGCTCGGCAAATGACCTGTGGTGCTCCTAATGATCTGAATCTTTCTCTTTGCAACTCAGCCACCCACAGAATCACCGGCACTGACAGGCACCAATCCATGACGCTTTAGAATCAATCAACCTTTCAGCCTCGGAATAGGAGATACATAGTAGTGCTGTCAAACGATTAAAATGTTTTAACTAGTTAATCACATTTCCCTGACCAAATTAATGGCGATTAAATGACTAAAGCTTGGAATAATGGATAATAAGGTGTAATATGTACATTAACGTAAACTCAACACTAAATATACACTAAATATACAAAGACGTATTTGCAGTTGAAATTGGGTAAATTGTTCTTCCAGACAGTGATGTGCTCGTCCGTCCCTAGTTGAAACGTCTAAATAAGGTTGAGTCTCAGTTTTAACAAGCCTATTCAAGAACATTCAAAACGCCACAAGATCGATGACACAAGCAAGTGTCTGTCATTAAAAACTTTCACCTGCTGCTATTTAGGCGCAAAGTAATCACTCTGAGCTTCTGATCATAATGAGCCACACCTGAGTGACACTAGGCGACTCTCTGGGTCTATTCATTGCATTTTCACCAAACCGAAAGTGAAAAAACTGTGATTAATGGCGTTAAAAATAATTAACTCGATTAAGCACTTAAAATTAATCACGTTCGTTAACTAGTTAACTTTGACAGCCCTAGTACATAGATGTGAAAGGAATGATGCAGGCTTCTTCGTTCAGTACTCTGTACGCCCAGCGGCGCTGGTTGCGAGCATTCACGGCCTGGTGCTTACGACACGTGGATCTGCTTTTCAAAAGTAAAACAATACGTTCGGCCTCGGCAGTGATGGCGCAAGATGATTTTCTGACACAAAGCGCCGTCACAGCCTCGCCTGCGGAGATAATCTCTGCATGAATGTGTGTGAGCCGGAAGATTTGCACGCTGACATTTACAGTGAATGTGCGGGATAACCTTTGGTGAGCTGAGAAAAACTATTTGAGTTGGCATTCATAAGCATGAGTCAGTCATTTGTCGCTTCGACTTAAAACACTTGGTGTTGCTCGTGAACGTTCGCTTTAAGGCAGAGGTCAATGGCGAGAATCGAGAATGCTGCTTGTCTGGCTTCTTTTCACGGAATTGTTTTATGAAATATGTTCGTGAGAAATGCTGTGTGCGTGTGGTACAGTGACATTGACCCCATTTGTTTTTATTAGACCATTATGTCATAACGTGTTTTCTTATTTAGGATAGTTTCTTGAGAGCTCTTTAGAGCATTTATTCTTGAAATTCTCATTTAATTTCTAGAAGACAGGGATCTGTAGCCAATCTCAGCAACTCATGGCCTGAAGGTGGGACACACTGAAGGTGGGGTTCATTTTTCTTCACCATCATCTTCAACCCCCTACCCCCACACCTCTCTCTCTCTCTCTCTCTCTCTCTCTCTCTCTCTCTCAGAGAAGTAAAAAAAATCCAAACTTGAGTAAACGTACAGATACCTTACTGTGAAAACTACTCCTTTCAAAATTACAAATCATTAAATCCAAGACTTGAGTAAAAGTCATAACAAATCCAATTTTAAAAGAACTTGAGTATTTTACTAATTTGATGCTCATTAACACCAAGAAATAAGTTTTATTTCCCAATAGAGAAATTAAATTTAACAACTCAATGTTTCAAATTGAAGAACTAAATAGATTTTTAAAAAGTCAGAGTCAGTCAAACTCCAACGTGCAAAAAAAACCAAAACGGAAAAGTGCAACCGCTAATTCACGTTCACGTGATTATAACATCCAGTACCTCCAGCATCCTGCAGATGGTGATATCACTTCCTCCGCCTACAAAATTAACCTCAATAGAAAAAGATGCTTGTCGCACACAATCACACTAGTTACAATGTAACGTGTCCATTCAAATGCAGTGGAGTAAAGAGACATACTCATTCACAAGTAGAGAGTAAAAATTGCTTATATTTTTAACACTCAGTACATGTACAAAGTAGTCATAAAATACACAAGTAAAGTAGCATAGTCTATTTACTCAAGTTCTGTTTATACCACTGTCTTTCTTTTTCCATCTCTCTCTCTGTATCTCTCTCTTTCTCTTTCACTCTCTTAACCACAGTTGTTTATGTTATCAAAGCTCCCATGAGCCTAAAGTGCCATGGTGCTATCTTATTTTCCATCTCTAAGATAGGCAATTTCTCAACAGTCAGATAAAGTTAGAGTGTGTAGCGTGCGTTGTGTGTGCGTGAAAGGAGACTTTGTGTGTTCAGACCAGTATATACTCGTTCTCCCACAGTGACAAAGAGCAGCTCGGAACATTGGCCAGGATCCAAAGAGAGCCATTAATGTCACAGTTTGCTGAATGAAATTCCATGATAAACCTATAAAAATCCCAAAAAAAAGCAGTAATGTGCCATCTCTAAATGTAAAGCGGCGCTCTTCTGTACATAATCTGAACGGAATTTTGCTAGTTTGAAGAAGCAAACAGTGTTTTTGTCTCTCGCTTCCACTATTTCATCTTTTGCACACACTTCCAAGTCAGCATCAAAGTCTTTTTTCACTGTGAGCTAAGCTTTAGCTTCAAACTATTGATTTCAAAGCACCTAAGCACGTGGCTATCTGAAAGAGAGCCATTAAACTAGCTTAGATTAATGATGAACAACACCAACATGGGCAAAGTGAGGGGGAAGAAGGCGAACGGGAACGCAGGAGCTCTCCTGTTGATACAGCTGAACACATTGCCACGGAAATGACAAATGAAATTGTCTGACATGAAGGAGAGAAAGAAAACGCAACCTTCATTTAGATACGCTCAGATGGATGGTTACTTCACGGAACCACATCTGTGATAACAATTCTACATGCGGAATTCCTTGGATAGATCATCTACATTCCAGACTCTGAAAGACACACACACACACACACACACACACACAATCTTTTTTTCTTCCTTTTTTTCACCCATAATTGTAAAAATTGGAGCCAGCCACTTCCCACAGCGGATGAAAATGTGAAGAACAGACTCATTTTTGCCATTGCATTTATAGTCGACAAGAAATAGTAATAGGAAAAGATTTGAGAGCTGTTAATAAAAATGAGGAAACATATCTGGAGCAGTTGGTGGGTTATATATGGTGTTGTTACAGTTCTATCACAAAATCCCACTCAGTGAGAGAGAGAGAGAGAGAGAGAGAGAGAAGAGAGAGAGAGAGAACACTCTTTGGGTCTAGACATATTTTAACCGTACGAAAGCTGGCATTCATTACAGCAACCAGAGAACAAGGGAAACATTCCAGAGAATTATCCCTTACATGTGTGAGAGTGTGTGTGTGTGTGTGTGTGAGAGAGAGAGAGAGGGAGAGAGAGAGAGAGAGAGAGAGAGAGAGAGAGAGAGAGAGAGAGAAAGAGAGAAGAACATAATCAAAGCAGGTGACATTTCTTCATAAAAGCAAAGAGGACAAAATTCCAGTAAAAGAAAATGTATTCAGAAGAAAAAAAACCCAAGAATGCACAGAAAATGTATCTCTCTTTCTCCCCCAACAATCACAGAGTAGCTGCAGGGGTGTGTTGAGTAATGGTGGTGATAAATCAACAGCTCTTCAACAGTTTCTCCTCTATCTACAGGAAACGTCTTACTTTTCCTTAGAAGACCTTAAAAGCTTTTGAGGTATCAGTAACTCAAACAGCAGCATTTCAAACTATGGAAAATCACAAGATCTGTTAATTGCACTCACTGCTAAAAGTATAAACTAAATTAAACTGACTGTTATGTTTGGGTCAAATTGACTCTTTTCATAGTTTAAAATATTTTAAAAATACTTAAAGGTATTTTTTCACTTTGAAACTTCTCCTGCTTGGCTTATTTGGTGTAGTTATCATATAAAAAAAAATATAACGATTCAGTTCACCACGCTACATGTCTGTATTACAAAGATACTGTTCTGGTCAAATTGACCAATTGACCAAATTTTTTCACTTTGAAACGTCTTCTGATTGTCTTAGTAAGTGTAATCTACATATAAACAACAAATGGTTCAGTTGACATATTTGTAACGCCTACTATACTTCGTTCCATTACATTTTAACCGGCACTAATATAACAATAACTCTAACGCGACACTGGTAATCTGGACCTGGTAGAACTTCATCACACACAGACTTCCACAACACTGCCCATCATACAAGAAAGTCTTGATGTTGCTCATCACGTGACCAGGGGCAGTGGTCCTCTAGTGGTGTTCACATTAGGCTCAGGAGGCTTTGTAACATACAGTGAGTATTGTGGACAGTGCCATTGTGTAGCAATGATAGGACTGAATAGTATGACAAGCCATGTTGTGGAGGGCTATAGGAGATGAAGTTCTGTCGCTCACTGACGAAATACAGCTTCACCATCGTCATGTCACAATAACAAAATTAAATTGGTATATGATTCGCTCCGTTTTCTGCCAAGACGTTTCTGCAGTGTTTTTAACTAGCCAGTTGGCTAGTTATTAGCCAAACACTGTGATAATTAACGAACTATAGAATCGAATTGAAAAAAATAGAATACAGTAGAATATAAGGTAATAGAATAGAGTAGAATAGAATGCCTTTATTGTCATTGTATCACACTATTGCAATGAAATTAATATTGCTACTCCGTTTGGTGCAAAAAGAAAGATGAAACAATGGTAAAATGTATACTGAATAACGAAAATAAATATATAATTATAATAATTAACTATAACTATAACTATATATATTATATATGGACATGATTTAAAAAAGAAGCTGTTGCACAGAACTATTTAGTCTTTCTACACATGCACAAGTTACAACAATTCATAATTTGTGCCTTTTGTGAGAAAGAAAGTGGCCTTGATTTTATTAACAAATTGCAACAAACTGTTACAAATCAACTTAAGCGATAAATGACCAAAAGGCAGAATACGAACTTTTCAAGCAAATGGTTTACAGTTTCTGTGCATACATTAAAACACACTATGCAAGTATAATTAAGATGTAAAATTCCAGCGGCATAAGTTCCCGTTCAAATTTTACTAAACTTTACTTATTAAACACATTCGGTTAGTGATACACTAAGAATTATGTTGCTCAATGTACGTTTCCCCCTTTCCTTTTCCTCTTTCTTCGGTTCCTTTTCAGGCCTACACAGATGGCCCTATTGACCACTGGCATACTTGACATTCCTGCCTATATTCCAGTGTCTGCTTCCTCTGGCTAGTGGCCAGGTTCTTATTTCCCCCCTTTTCCTTTATTTCTGTCTGGAGTTGTTATGTTATGTTCTTTCAAATAAGCATCTTACAGCACCAAGCACAGCCTGGTATAGACTGTAATCACAGCATAGCTACTCTGTTAACACACACACACACACACACACACACAGAACAGAAAAAGCAACCACCCACACTTCTCTGTTTCTTGACAGACAAACCACTTATATTCATTTATGGGATTTGCACATTGTGTTACAAAATTTTGGGAATATTGCCATGTGAACAGTTATAGAATTTAACAATTCCATATGTTTAAAGCTAATGTAGTAGCACGTTTATAGAAACATACTACGCAAAGGACTTGGCGTTTACACACGACTTAAGTCTATTTAGTCTTAAACCTTTAAAAATGGGAAACGAAACCCTGAATCACGTCCTTTGCTCGAATGCCTCTTTGCGTTGAACTGCTGCCAGTGATGTCTATAGGTGAGATGTGTGTTTAAGGACAAGACATTTGTATTCCTGACATGACTTGCAGCAACAATGTGAGAGTACAGTGTGAAATTTCCAGAGGCTTTTGCTGCTTCCACAGTCAAAGAGGAACAAAGCTGCTCTGTTTTCATACCAGAAACCTGGCACCAAAAAACAGTCATGTTTGCTATAGGAAAATCCCATGTTCATCAAAGCGAACGTGTTAAAATCCTCTGCTGCGCCCTTTAACTCCAGAGGGATCACGAGATATCAATGAGCAGAGAAGGGAAAAATAAGGACGCCGTGTGAACATTCCCAAAAAGATGATCCGCTGCTTTTAAAAAACAGCCGGCAGGGAAGTCAATCTTCTGAGTCTTTTCAGCTACTTTTCGCTGAATGTAGCATAAATATTTATTGCTGAATCAAAACAACATTGCATCATTCATGCTTGCCGGGCATAAAGCCTGGAATGATATTACGACATCCCTACTGCTTCTGCATTCCCATTTCTGGGTCACGGGGAGCTGGAGCCAATCACAACACTCTGAGGGCGGGACACACACCTGGTGGCCAACCAATCACAGAGCCAGACACATACTCTACACTGACCTGCAGAGATGTAAAGAGTAGTGGAACACCATGCTTGAGTAAAAGGGTGGATACCTTACTGTAAAAATGATTCCATACAAGTCATCAATTTCATGAAGAGTTGAGTAAAAGTCGTAAAGTATTAAAAGATTTAAAAAAAAAAAAAAAAGAAAAAAACCCAGTCTCAGTCAAACTCAAATGTGCAAAAAAGTGCAACCACTAATTCATGTCACGTGATTTAGCTGATAAATAGCATCCAGTACATGCAGCTTCCTGCAGATGGAAATATCGCCTTATAAATAAATAAGTCCACCCAATAAATTACCGCTGTAAAACAAAAATGCCGACTTGTCATGCACAATCGCAATGTAACAACTATTGGCAAGTGTCTACTCAAATGTAGTGGAGTAAAGAGACCGTTTTTATGTAAAAAAAAATTGTTGCATAGAGTAACCGTGTTACATAGAGTAAAAGTTACTTATTTTATATACTCAGTACAAGTACAAAGTAGCCAAAAATACTCAAGTAATTGGCTTAAATACATTCTTTACACCCCTGCTAACCTGTTAGTGATATTGCAAGCAAGAGGAGAAATTGCTCTCGCTTTATAGCCGGACTATAAATAAAAGTCATATTCATCAGCACCACTCAATTTCTATTTTACTGATATAAATCCGCTTCATATTCGAACGCTCCACCTGCAACTTAGTGGACCGTTTCACTAAAATAAAGTTGCATGTTCAAGAATTGCGTTAATGGATAGAAGAGACTGGCAGGATGCTGTAGGAGGCAGAGCAAAAGAGAGAGGGATGAGGAGAAAGAGGGTCATCTGGGGGGCTCCAGGGCCATAAATAAGGCTAATGAAATGACCGGGCTTTGGATGGCTAAAGCTCAGACCTTTAGCTTGATTTATTCTGATTGTGTGCCGGCGCACTGCAGACTCATCTATTCTCTGGCCCTGTCTTTCTCTCCTTTTCCTCTTCTCTTTCTATCATCCACCCCCACCGCAGGCACAAACACACTCATTTATTTTTCCACAAGTATCATGTTGCTGATATAGTCGCTAGGGTAGGTCCAGCACCGCATGTTGTCATTATTATAATATTTTACAGTTTTAAATTGCAGAAATAAATATACTATGTTTGTATATGTGTGTATATACATATACATATATATATTGTATATACTGTATATTTATATACATACATGTGTATATACTTAAATGCTATACTATATCTATAAACAATATGCTTATACACATAATATATTATATGTGTGTAATATACATGCAGTATTACATGTTATATTGTTAAAAATATTTCAAAATTGAATTACCGGTACTTGTATTGACTGATTATTTTACAGTCAGTGTAGTAACAGCGATGCTTAATTTGTAACTTTAAGCAACTACTGAATCTGACAATGATTGTAATTATGTAATGACTATTTTACTTTATGTAATAACTAAATTGTATTTTACACGATTTGATTTAAACAGTGTAAATAATATTTTAACATTTAAAATACTAAATGCTGTAAGATGTTGCAAAATGATTTAGTACAACTGCTCAGTAAACAGCACAACAATTCTTAAGATAGGAATACAATATTTACTCAAATATAAGCCCTAATAGACAAAAAATAATGTTTTAAATGAAAAAAAAGCACTTAAATAAGACATGGTGAAGCACGTTCAAGCCTTTGATCATTGTATTAACAAACACACTGGATTCTTCAGTCACATCAAGGTTGCAGCTATCGTGACAAAAGAACCATCCAGAAAAAAAAACGTAGGTTACATTTCTCTTATTTATTATCTGATTCTGAACGATGTTACGTTTTGGAGAAGATCCAGTTTCCACATCTGTCTGTGACTCACTCCTGACGCATGTCAAGATTCTCACATCTGCTAGCTTCTCAAACAGCTGCAGCGGCCGCCAACACATTATATATTCAGGCAGCACTGAAATCCGCAAGCTAGCAAAATAAACCAGAAACAAAAGTCTTTGTAACATTTCTACGTGCAGGGTTACACCAGAGCTACAGTGTAGTGAGGAGACAGAAGAACCAACCACTTCAGCAAAAAAGAAGCTGCGTTTAACATACAATAGTAGTCGCGTCACGTGACGAATGGATTTATCGCAACAGGTTGTTCCCACGCATCAGCTATCAGTTAGAAAATGTAGAATAATCCGGATTTATATTTATGAATACACTATCATTATTTTTGTTGTATTTTACTGTATTTTTTTTGGTTGTCTGCTAGATGTCAAAGGCTGGTCCATGACAGTAATGCCTGAGATCCCACCAGTCCAATGCAAAAATAAAAAGGCTTGAGACCACTAAGATAAACTGAAAAGGACAGCATTTTTTAAATTCTGATTTATTAGTGAATGTGTTTGTCTGTGTGTCCCGCTCTGTGAATGGTTGGCCACCAATCCAGAGTGTGTATCCTGCCTAAGACAGGTATCTAAGTGTATCTAAGCTAAGTGTACCCTAAGACGCTGAGATAGATGCCAGCTCCCCGCGACCCTGTAAAAAATGAAGCGGTAGAAGATGAATGAATGAATGAATGAATAATTATTCATGTGTAAATAAACACTATCCATTTCAGCCACCAATCACCGTCTATTCACACACATATATATATAAGTTTATATTTATGTACAAACATGCAGTATACACACAGTATACTGTATATAAATTGCATCATAAAATATTGCTATAAACAACCTTTTGGTGTCAATATCAGTTTCTACTTAAACATGTAGTGAGTGTTTTCTCAAGGTAAAAACATCGATTCTAAAGCATTTCCTACGCTTCACTCCAACACTTACCAGCCTTAAATCTCAGTTAGTCTTGGAAAACAGATGATTTGTGTGTGATTCATTCAGCACACTGGCGCTTTGGGATGGATGTGAATTTAGGTGCACGTTCCAATCCCACAAATCTCAGCCGCAGAATTATTCATCACGGCCAATCATGCCGCTCTCGTGGGCTTGCGTTTCTTTGATGCATTTCTGATCTAATATTTCATCTTCTCTTTTTTCATGGACACATCCACGGTAAAGATAGACGTCTTGACAGCGAAGTGAAATATGGAGCTTCTGGTTCTCTTGTTACATCTTCAATTTCTTTTTTCCTCCGCTCTTCTCAATTATGCATGTGTGCAGCTGAGATATTAATAACGGACCCTCAGGCAGCTTGACAAAGACCCATATCAGTTATAATTACCACAGTTATGAGGGGCTGTAACAGGAAACCCACCAGTTGTTCCTTCACACACACACACACACACACACACACACACACACACACACACACACACACACACACACACACACACACACTCTCTCTAGACAGGATCCAGAATTACATTTGATGGTCTCCAATTGTCTGCCACAGTTGAAAATAAGCACCTCGTGGATATAAGCACCCGCTGATTTTTCACAAAATGATACAATTAAAAAAATATCAAAAAAAATATTAAAAAAAAAAAACCGAACATTTCTAGCTAAATACTTCACTTAAAATACTTATTTACTAAACAAACCTAACTTTTGACTAACTTGTATCACTTTGATGTCGTTTTACTTGGATAATAAATTGAACGCCTATGTCGTAAACAGATGTAATAATTTGAGCTCCTCCTCCCAGAATATGGTTTTGCCCTGTTTAGCAAAAAAAAAGTGTTATGATTGTGTTTGTACCCTGCTTTTGACTCCTTGCCCCTGTTCTTCGTTTCCAACTGTTCTCTTTCTGTCCTGACGCATTTGTCTGCTTATGGACTTCATTTCTAGCCATTAGCCCTTAGCCTGTCGTCTATAGCCCGGATCACACAGCAATGCCGATAAATTGCAGGAAAATTACAGGAATGACTTTACCGGTAAAGACTGTTCACACAAGCACTGCCATTCCATTTTAACGATAAAACATCATTCACACAGCGTTTTCAACGTTTTTTTCGGTGACATCCATAACTGGCAACACCTTTTAAACAGCTGCACCTGTAAACGCGCGACCCTCGTCAGAATGTTCTGATTAGCTTAGAGCAGTCATTTGCGTCAGGGCGTTCTTATCTTCTGCATGCTTTTTCCGGCAATCTCTGTGCTAAGTTCACACAGGGCAGTTTGCCGGCAATTTACCGGCAACGTTACAACTACCCTTTCCAGCTAATTTTCCGGCAATTGTCTGTTCACACATGACTCCATGCCACCAATTTACCAGTAAGGTCTGTAGGTGTGAAAGGTGCAACTGTCTGTTTCAATATTTATTACTGTATTTAGTTTATTTTTGTCTAACAATTTATTTAATCCACGACTAAGTGTCGTAAAGTGTTGTCTTGGCTAACGTTTCTTTATTTCTGTTATTGTCACAGAACCACGGACTACGTTTCCCATATTCCCCTGTTCCTGTTTCCGGTCAGGTGTGTAGTCACGTGGTTCATGTCTCACCTGTTGTTTATTAGTACCTCGTTTGTTTCGTTATTTAAGTCTCACCGGTCTCCATGTTCTTTGTCGGTTATTGTCGTCACACCCGCGTGTTCCTGTGTCATGTTTCCAAGTGGTCCCGAGTTTCTGTGTGAGTTAGCGTCATTGTTTTATAAGTAAAGTCTCGTTTTATGTTCACCACCGTCTCCGGCTCCTGTCTGCACCGAGGACCGTGACAGTTATTGAGCCTATAAAAGCTTTTAATGCACGTTTGCCTCCGAAACCACGCTCCTGACTTGTAAAATTGTAAAAAAGGGTGCTTATATTCACATAAAATGATAAAATATTTGCAAATTGTCCATAGGTGTGACTGAGAGTGTGAATGTGTGTCCCACTCTAGGGAGTCACACCTCAGGCTGAGTTTGGAAAAATGGATCAGCAGTTCTAGAGATGGAAAATAAATGGAAAAAAAGTGATGGATTGAGGTCCAAATCTAACTTCAGACGCACACATAGCATTGATTAGCATTTTAGTGGCCAAGTAGTCATGAATCCTCCAAAAACACCATTAAAGTTGCTTGAAAAAGTGGGTGAAAAATACAAGACTTCAAAGAAAAGTGACTTCTGTCATGTTCAGACTGAAAAATTAAATGTGATGCAGCAAATTAGCAGAAGCTTCCAGTCGCTGGCTAATTGACGGTCGTGTTTGACTTTAAGTAATTAGAGAGAAAGAACATGCAGTGATGGTCCGGTTACGCAAAGAACCCCATTAAAAAATGAGGAAAGGAGAAGAAAATGTGAAAATAGATGATGTGAAAGTGTCTTAATGTGGAAAAAAGGTAAATGGCAAGAAAACGAAAAAAAAAACATGCTTTGGCTTGAACTGGAATAATTTCAGAGCTTCTCTACAAGCTGTTGTCTTCTCTATGGTGGTGGCCGGTTTTTCAGCTCAGTGTAAGTGTCGTATAAATCAGGGAATAGAATCCTTGCGTAATCCTGGAACCAATGAAAAAACAAGGAAAGAAGAGCCGAATTAACACGCAGATTTACTGCAATTTTGTTTGACGACGACAATTTCAACATTATCTGAGAGTGACACTATCCAAAGTGTTCTAGAAACATTAGAATCAATATTAAAATATATTATTTGTTAGATGCAAAGTTGTCATAATAAAGTTATAAACAGTGTGAAAGTATGTTTATGAGTACTGTATATATACTATATTTGTGTATACAGTAGATGTGAAATTTAAAAATGTATGTCTGTTTATGGGCTGAATTTCAAAATGTGTTTATAGACCTGCCTCAAGATAAAACGTTTTTTTTTTTTTTATTAGTGAGGAATTTGCAGTGTTCTATTAAGTCGTTACAAATGTTTTATTTTCATCCCATTTTTAAATTCATAATTCCAATAAACGGTCCATATTTTGCAAAACTTTGTGTTTCACAGGATGCTTTGCAGAAATGTTAACTACACACACACACAACAATTAAAAGTAAAAAAAAAAACTTCTCATGCTATAAAGTTTAAACTATTTCATTCAATACCTTTTTTATCGTCTTTATAATAATAAAAAAAGGGAACACAATGACAAGTTCCCTTGTGTTGATTTATTCTCGCCGAGACTTTTCTCTTCCAGAATTCCGTCTTTGTCCAAAGTTCCAAGAGCAGAACAATGGCATTTCTTCCTCTCTGCATTGCGTGTTATATTGCACAGAGATGCTCCGCGGTCTCAAGGTTATCTGGTGTTAAGTCTGTGTTTTTCTTTCTGTGCGAGTAGGCCGCTATCTGCGGTGATAGATGATACTGCTGATAGAGGGGCCGGTGCCACCCCCTCCATCCCCTCCCCCCACCTCCGCCATCGGAAAAGTGCTGAAATACCGAGTGGGTTTCATTGAGCCCCAGGGGCAGGAGAGAGAGAAGGAGCAGAAAGAAAGCGTGATCAAGGGAGGCTCACTTAGCTAGTGGAGCTATGCGATAATGTGTGACAGTGTGAGTGGGCCATAAATATGGATGAGCATGTGCACATACGCGTGGGGGAGGGAATGTGCGTCGTGAGCCAGTTCCGCTCAGACCGTTAAAGCAGATGAACGTAATGAGCGTACGTGCTAACACCCATGATTGATGCTTCAATGTTCCTCTTCCGTTCCTTGCCACCATCCGGGCTTTCTTTAAACGAGATACTGCTCCGTAACGCAAAGTGTCATGGCGAGGAGCTGTGAGGTGATCGCACACAACAACCAGGCCAGGTTGTTCACGGAATGCTCAGGCGCATCTTTGTGTGTCTTCCAACATGTTCTCGAAAAATTAAAAATAAAGTCATTTTTCTGAAGGCATTGTTTTATGTGAAGACACCTGAGACTCTTATTTCACAGTAAATGTATGATGAATAAAAAAATATGTTGGCTGTCTTTATCACGCAAGATATGATGATTTTGCCGTTCTATAATAATGGCAATAATATGTACATTCTACAATCACTTATGGCGATTCGTATTGAGAAGAGAAAAGACACGACTTTGAGACGTTCCTTATTAAAGGTAATAAAACAAACAGAAACTAATAGCTGTGGCCGATAAACTCAAACAAAGTAATGCACCAGAATCTCTGTAAATCTCTAGACTCGGGAAGCAAGCATCACTAACTAAACAAAGATCTGGCAGATGAAGACAGAAAACTCCAAATTTAAATGCAAGAGAAATTCAACGGTTAACAAGAGGAGCATCGAAACAGAATCCAAACTAAACACATCGATATTGTTTATTTAATATAACAATTCTATGTTTTAGCTGGTTCTTCCATCAACATGATAAACACAAATAAATAAATAAAAATCTTTCAAGACTTCAAGACTTTACAATTGTAAATTGAAGAATTGTAATGCGTTTAAAATGTTAAAAATTCTGTCGTTTTATTGTCAAAGGCAATATATTAGTGTATATAACTACCTATATAATTGTGAGTTTTTTTCTTCTTTATCTTTAATTTCAAGCTCACACACTTCAAGCCCAAGTCACACACTTAAACCGAAGCTTACATTTATTCAATTCAATTAACTTAATTTGACCAAACATTTGTTTCCACAGAATTGTCATATTCCAATTGTCTGATGGATTTTTCTGGAAACAAATTAGTGCCAAAATGTTGATTTTTTTAAATATAAAATATTCTTTGATTTTAATAGTTTTTAAGGACCAATTTAATCTACGTAAAATAAAGCTTTATTTATCCCACAGCAGGGAAACATTATGACACTTATGTAGCATTCTGGTGAATTTAAAACAATTATCAATTACAAAAGTATATCAAAGTGTATTGATAAATCTACTTGTTTTAAAATTGATTTATATCATCCTTAAACGATTTCAAACAAGCTGTAACTACAGTAGTTGCCATAGCGCTAGGAATGAACAGAGCGGCTGGTTTTGCCACTTATAGGTTTTATTTCACAGGATAGTGTGGAAATCTTTGTGTATACGCGCACAGTATGTACTGTATATTAATGTCTCGCACCTTTCACATCTCACATGCAAACACACGTCAGAGATTTTTCCCCTTTTCATTCATCCAGTCTGGCTTGTCTTTTATGATAGTGCGCCAGCGTAGTGTGCATAACATGTCTATTCTTTGCTGTTTCCTCAAAGGGTCAGAGGTTGGAAGCAAAACACACACACACACACACACACACACACACACACACACACACACACACACACACACACACAACACACACACAACACACACCCCACACACACACACCACACACACACACACACACACACACACACACACCCACACACACACACACACCGAGGGAGAGGTCAGTGGTGATTAACACAGTGAAAGAGACCTTTCCCCTAGAAACAGCTCTTTCTGTATCAATCATAGTCAGACTCTATTCAAGCCTAATAATGGTGGTGTGGATTAATGAGTCTGTGTCAGACAGCGCTTCGTCCTCACACACACACACACACACACACACCTCAAAATGTGCTGTGGAGAGACACAGTCAAGGCTGTAAAATCAGACATTTACACTACGTTCATGTAGATTACAGTGTACAAAGGTAAATCCCAATGATCGTCAGGTAAATAAATAATACACAAGTACTATGTATAAAACACACAAACATAGACATCACCTAAATCATCATCTTGTTGATCATGTCTTTGATGATCAGATTTGTTTATATTTTACAAATATTATAACACGAACAAACTGGTATTATTGTAAAACAGGTCATAAATGTACTGAGTATTAATGAATATATAAAATAACGCATACAGACGTACGTATATAAACGGCATATATACTGCATACACATATACATACATACAGTGTATATATATAGCATATATAATAAATACACAAAGATATACTGTATATCCTTTCATTTTCCTATATTCTTTTTACTGTTTTCCTTTCCTTCGACACCCGATACACAATCATGTGATACATACACACACGATATTAAAAAAATAGTGTATTCAATTCGAGTAAAGAAATGTTGTTCTTGTGAGCGTTTTAAAGAACAGTAATTATTCTGCTTTTAAGACTAATCAATAGTAAAGTACTCCTTTGCTTCTTCGGTGTTCCTTGTGCATCAGTAGTAAATTCCCAGCGTGACTGGATCACGGCGTCAGGCCCGTGTGAATGAATCACTCCGTCAGGTCGTGTTTACAAGACAAACCGAGAAGATCTGAATCATCGAGTGGACGCCGCTGTAAAAGACGCGTGTGGAATTACTGGCCAGTATGATTTAATAACACGTTTGCTGCCGTAAAATACAAAGAAGCAACGACGTCGCATGTTAGCAGGTAGTAAAATGTCTTCAGGAATGATACTACACCGTAGATTATTGAAATGAAGACCGTGAAAGATCAATATGTAAAATCAAGGTTGAAGACACAAAGCTTCCTCCTTCCCATCTGTGCTTGCTGTCTTCCTCTCACACTCTCACAGACGGCCATTACTCAGTGTTTAACACACACACACACACACACACACACACACACACACACACACACGGTACTATTATGAGGGATAAGGACACAAAAGTGTATATCTGATCTTTTATTAGCTTAGCTTAGCTTAGCACAGCCTAAATAGGTAAACAAAACTGTAAACCAGAACAAATAAGACTTATATAATGTCAAATACACTATATCAGGCCTATACTGTAAACGTTTAAGTCCTGGTTTGGCCTTTACTTGGTAGTTGGTAGATTTATAAAAATGTTTAGATTAGATTTAAAGACTTAATGTACATAACCCATAATGTACGTTGATAGCAGTGTTAGGCTCAGATCACGAAAGTCGTAGGTGATATCAAACGTACACTTACATAGACACTCGGATCCACGACGAAGGTGCAACTACAATGAAGTTGGAACTGGAGGTGGCACCTTAAATACACTGACCGACGAGGAACAGGTGGAAACAATGAAATGATTACACACCCTGGAAACAAAGGCTTGTGGGAAATGAAGTTCATGCTCAGTGCATGAAGGTGACAAGCAGATTATAGATACATTTACAATTTTAAGTTTTAGATTGTGACTCATAAATTGTGATATACAACGCAGAGTTTAAGCTTTATATTGATAGCCACAATTTTTTTCTGTACAAGACAGACAGTCTCGGTCTGTCTGTCGTTCTGTATCTCTCTCTCTCTCTCTCTCTCTCTCTCTCTGTATGGATCTATGTATCTATCTATCTGTCTGCAAATATTAATATGATATCTTTAACCAGGCCTTTTAAAGACACTTGTTTATAAGTTTCATACCAACAATGTGCAAACATTGTTCATATATTCATATATCAACAATGTGCAAACATTTTCCATTCATTTTCTTTATATCTTAAATTAACTAATCTCATTTTTGGGACAAATATAGGTTTTCTTCTTTTTTCTTCTTCTCTATCTGTCTGTCTTTGTTTATGGCTTTGTCTGTCTGTCTGTCTGTTTTTCTGTTTGTATGAGTCTATCTGTTTGTCTGCCGTGTCTTTCTTTCTGTGTTTATGTCTGTCTGTCTGTCTGTCTGTCTGTCTGTCTAATAATAAGTTCTTAGAAGCGCGTTGTTTTCTTGACACCCTCATCATCCTATAGTACCCCCCCCACACACACACACACAGTGTCTGGCAACTGGTAGGAATCTTGTCACAGATTACAGCCAAAAAACACCAATGATCTATAATTGAACAGCGGGGAATGTTCAGTCAGCTATGAGATTTTCCAGGACAAGAATGCTTGCGCTGATGGAAGATTAGATCAAGTACACAAAGGTTCAATGGCCTCAGTCTCTTTACGTAACCCTGTGTAAAGGGCCATAGTGGGGCCCGGGGCCCGGCGCGGACGTCAAAGAGCTGGCACAGAAAACACTGCTGCTCACGAGCAAACATGGACGTGTCGGGGGAATTGCAAGGTTGCTGGCCATATGGTGGAGTGTGTTTGAATGCGGTGTGTGTGTGTGTGTGTGACAGAGACAGTTAAATAGTACAATTTTTAATGCTGTTGTTAGTAGTTACTAACACTGGTGAAATGTTCTTGAGTAAATTGACTTTGTTACTTAAGTATTTTTGGCTACTTTGTACTGGGTATCAAAAATACGAGTAACTTTTATTCTCTACGCAATTGAGTATATGTCTCTTTACTCCATACAATCGTTTCATTGTGATTGTGTGCAACAAGTCTGCATATTTTGGTGACATTGCCATCTGCAGGATGCTGAATGTACTGGATGCTATTTTGGAGTTTTGTAGGCACTTTTTTGCACATTTGAGTTTGACAAAGACTGACTTTTTGTTCCTTTTTAATCTATTTTGTTCTGACATTTTGAAGCGTTGAGGTGTTAAATTTCATTCCTATATTAGAAAATAAAGAATCATAAATAAAATGTTTCATGTTTTTCACGTTTCTTGATGTTTTTGAGCCTAAAATCAGTAAAACACTTGAGTTTTAAAAATTTTTATACTTTATGACTTTTACTCAAGTCTTCTTGGAATTGGTGACTTGTAACGGAGTAATTTTACAGTAAAGTTCTCTTCACCTCTGGTTACAAAGTTTTAAGTCTTATTTATTAGTCGGTAAATTCAAAGTTAAAGTTAGTGCAGCTGTATGAGTTAAACAGGACAACTAATATAATTTAAGAACGACTGAGACTAGTGAGCAATCAGAATTACAATAGGCGACAATAGGAAGAGAGACAAGACTAGAGAGAATCATCTCACGGGTCTCAACTGATGGTCTAATGCTACAACCAAGACAAGTGCATCCGTGCGTCCATTGTCCAAACAGGTTTTTGTTTTTCATTTTTGGGTCACAGGGATCTGGAGCCAATCACAGAGCAAGACACACACAATCTTTATTTTTTGGTAATTTTGACTGGCTTCTATGTTCCATAAAAGAGTCAAAAAACAGAACAGAAATGAGGAAGAACTACTAATAAATGTCTCAAACACACTATCTTTAGAAAACATCCACATGATCTTTGTGCACTTAGACATTTCCAGGAAAAAGAGGTATTTTTTTTTTTTTTTTTTACAATCAATGCATCGAGATTTATTGGTCAACTACAGGTTCATATAATAATAAATAAAGCAGACAAGAGGTGCGGTTATCTGAAGATTGTGGAGTCACATGACCTTTCCCGTGTATTGATGATACACAGCTGGCGTGACCTTTCCCCTGATTACACTCTGTGCCTGCAGGAACTTTATTGCAACACAGACCAGAATGGAATGGCAACCATTTTTACACTTGTTTTTGTGTATGTAAGCAAACTTTTCACTTTCTATATAGCTATTCACTAATAAAACTTCATTACAACTCGTTTTTTTGGTGTAAAACTAATTAGCCCTGCGACAAAACTACTCAAAAATGCTTTCTTAAGGCTATAAATCACACTAACAGTCTCTGCAAACATACAAAGATTAGTTAAAAAAATATAACATCATGCATTTAGGGTACTTTTAGCCTCTAAATAGTAAACTTATTTGTTTTATTAGTTGGAATCTTTGTCATTTCCTCAATCATTCTTCCATGTTTTTTTTTTTAGCTATTTCTTTCTTTGTGTGGAGTTTGTATGTTCTTGTGGGTTTCCTCCAGGCCTCCATGTTCCCCCCACAGAAATACTAATTAATGTGACTGGTTGAGAAGAGAATAGACAACTCAACAAAGCCTTACTCAAACTTCAAACTTAAAGTTTCACGAAAAGGTAGTAAACAATTAAAAGATGTTATCAAGAAATTGATATAAGAAATTCTGTATATTTTCCTTTCTTGTTTCATGAACGTGACACTGTCTTTACACACACACACACACACACACACACACACCCACACACACACACACACACACACACACACACACACACACACAACACACACACACACTCGAAGATATGACAGTGGGGTTTTATCATTGACATACTGTAAATAAGTGAATAAAAAAAGTGAATAATCACACTCTTAACCAAGTCAATCACACCTTCATTCCGATTATCCCATCTTAACCTTCAAACAGGTCTTCGAAGTTGAGGACCCAGGCCCACGGTCCCCACTTTGCTATATAAACCTATCATTTGAGGCCCCACAGTGGAATAAATATCAGAACACACACTTTCCCCCTCTTTTTAAGTCTTGCGTTGACCGCACACAAGCAGAATCGTTTCTCCAGCCGTGACTCAATCCCAATAAACGAATCAGCAGATTCTGGCTCGCACATTGATTTCACGTAGCGCCCAACAAAACGGAACTTTCCAGCACAATCTCCCGCCAATCTTCACGTCAGCACTGTGTGATGTCACACCGACGCCGCTTGTGCAATGCGATTAAGCCTGGATGCAGAAACTCCAAGGCTTTACAAAGAACGATGACGAGAGGGAATGACTGGGAGTCCAAACAGGCTCCAAAAGATCTGAGGCATGACCAATAAATAACATCCTACTGTGACACACACACACACACACACACACACACACACACACACACACTGCTTGAAAATAGCTCAGGTTTGACACAGAGTGCAGGGAGGGCCTCCCAACCTTTCACCTCCATTTGCCAAGCGTCTGTGTGTGTGTGTGTGTGTGTGTGTGTGTGTGTGTGATGGGGGCAGGGTTGTGGACAGAGAAGGTTCTGCTTAATGGTGTCCAACACCAGACAGTACTTGGTACCGTATCACACAAACAGAAGCTGTAAGGATGGATGTTGCTCTCTTTATCCACTCGTCCTGTCATTCCCAGTGGTGTTAAGCTGAAAACCATACTAGAGTAAAAGTACTGATATATTACTGTATAAATGACTCTATTACAAGTCACAAGTCACCAATTCCAAGATGACTTGAGTAAAAGTTGTGAAAGATCCAATTTTAACAGAACTTAAGTACTTATTTGTACCGAATTTATGCATTAAGTAATGTGACATGAAACTATTAATTTAAAAGGATTTTTTTCCTAACACGTATGGAAATGAAATTTAACACCTTATCATTTTAAAATGTCAGAACAGAATGTCTGTCTCGGTCAAACTCTTGAAACACCAACTCTCATCTATGTTGTGCCCCAATGCTGTAATGACAATAAACTACTACTACTACTACTAAGCATCCAGTACCTTCAGCATCCTGCAGATGGCAATATCACCTCGGTAAAAAAGATGACGACTTGTCACACACAATCAGAATGTAATGATGAATGTTAAGTTTCCATTCAAATGTAGTGGAGTAAAGAGACCTACGTACATATATACTCAATCGAAAATGTAGTCAAGAGGAGAGTAAAAATATTTTAGCATTGCCTTTATATTGCTATATTTGTGATATAGTACAAGTACAAAGTAGCAAAAAGTACTCAAAGTAAATTTACCCAAGTACTTTACACCAATACTCATTCCCAGGAAGCATCTTTCACTTCCAAATCCAGTGCTTCAATAGACGGCCGTCTAAACTCCTGTGATATTTCTGAGAAGATCCGCAGACAAACACGAGCAGCCATTGTCGGCTTTATTGGACGTGTTAAGGGAAGGAAGCCATTGCGTGTCATGACTCTGGCTTTCTGTCCTTCACTGGGTAAATAAATAAAAAGCTCTAAAAATAACTCTGCCTCAAACGACGAGATTTAGCCAACATGAGCAAACACTGACAGCTTTATGTGAGCTGAGGGATCACAGGAGGAAGAGACACATGATGCAGACGCTCTCTCTCTCTCGCTCTCGTTTTTCTCTCAAATTCTCTCTCTCTCCCTTTCACATTCTTATTTGACATTCTTGCTCATTTTCCCTTTCACACTTTCCTCAATCTCTCTCCTCTTCTCATTCTTGCTCTCTTGTATTGCTCGTTCCCACTCCATCCTGCTCGTTTTCCCTTTCTCTTCTTCTCAATCTTGCTCATTTTCTTTCTCACTTTTCTCATTCCCTTCATTTCCTTTTCTATCCTCATGCTTGCTCCATCGTGTTGCTCATTCCCTCTTTCCTTCTCATTCTTGCACGTTTTCCCTTTCTCTTCTTCTCATTCTTTCTTATGTGCATTGCTCATTTTCTTTCTCTCTCCTCATTCATGCTCATTTTCCCTTTCTCTTTTTAATTTTTCTGGCAACTCCGCATTGCTCATTTCCTCTCTTTTATTTTCATTTCTGCCCATTTTCTCTTTTAACTCATTCCCTCTCTTGCTCATTTTCTCGTACTCTCTTCATCTCGTTTATGCTCTTCCTTTTCCTTTATATCCTCCTCATTCTTGTGTTGCTCCTTCCCTCTTTCCTTCTCATTCCTGCTTGTTTTTCCTTTTCCATTTTCCCCATTCCCTTCCTCTTCTTCTCATTTTTGCTAATTCATGTTGCTCATTTTCTTTCTCACTAATATCATACCCTCTCTCTATTCTCCTCATCCTTGCTCATATTCCCTTTCTTGCTTTCCTTGTTCTGACTCCTTCCCTCTTTACTTCTCATTCTAGCGCATTGTCTTTCGCACCTTTTCATTTCCTCCCTTCTCATACTTTATCACAATGCTCATTTTCTTTTTCTCATTCCCTCTCTCTTCTTCTTATTCATGCTATCTTGCTCATTTTCTCTTCATCTTGTTCATACTCTTTGGCTTATTTCCTTTTTTCTTACTGTTCTCATTCCCTCTCTTCTTCTCATTCTACCTCTTTATTTCTAACTCTTGCTCATTTTCCATTCTCACTTTCATTATCCTCTCTTCCCATTCTTGCTCATTTTCTTTATAACTTCTCATTCTCATTTCCTCTTAATTTCCTTATCTCTCCTTCTCATTCTTGCTCCACCACGTTGCTGATTTCATCTTGATCAGTCATTTGGTCACTTTCCTTTCACACTCTTCTCGTTCATGCTCTTTGGCTCATTTTCCATTTCCTCATCCCCCCTTTCTTCACACACTCATCATCTTTGCTCAATCACTCTCTCTCTCTCATTCTCACTCAACTTTAATGTTGTGGGAATCAGCCAAAGGTCCATCCAAATGCCCACAGGTCCCCACTTTAGTATAAAAACATAGCATACACTCCCAGTTTGACACACACTCTCAATCACTCGTTCTCCAACTCATTCCTTCCCTAACACTATTAATGAAACACACTGAATCAATCACTCATTCCTTCCCATTCTCAGCATCTTGTGAAGAAAAGTTGGATTGATTCAGAAAACGTTGCAGTGATTCAGGACAGACGTCATGTGTGATTGTCTCCTGAATTCAGTCTTCCGGCAGCACCATTACCGCACTGATCGGTGGGAAGCAGTTGGGCATTGACGAGGAAATAACCATCACGCAGCGACGCAGACAAGCACTTAATGTGAGCGAGACACATGAACACACTCCGCTTGCATCATTGTCACCCACATCAGCATCACACTCCTGCTACCTAATGTATAGCCAGTTACAGGTCGCCATGGCAACGTTTTGTTGAAGCTTTATATCCTTTTAATCTCAGTGAGGGTTTTCTCGGAAATTGTCCTCCAGGAACAAGCATCGATCATGTTCTCCCAGGATAATGAGGACGACTACTGAAGCACATGCCGCTCTTCTTTAAACATGTTAGGATTACGACTGGACTTTTTGAGATTTACAATGGAAAAGCGCTTTATAATAAATATATAGAAAAATAATGTGTGTGTATTTCTTGTGTTTAACATATAAACCAATAAAACACATTCAAATTATGAGTTATTGGTACGTGAAAACTACTATATTCAATAATCTATTGTTCAAGTATGCTAATTAAACACAATATCTCAAAAAAAAAAAAAAAAAAGATGAGAATAGGAAGTGAGAAAAGGGGAACTTTCTTGCAATCTCCTGATTGGACCAATCCTAAACCAATCACTTGTCGCTGCTGCTTAATTACAAATTACTGTATTTGCATTTTTAAACAACCATATACACCTGCTAGTGGAAATTAACAAATGCAATCAAATGACATTTTAAATGGTGATTACAACAGCCAATTGCGACTATTAAATGACATTTAAAATCAATCTCTCTGTTAAGGTGGAAATATATATCTATACCTTAAGGTGGACCACGGAATTGGATTATTTACTATGCATTTATTTACTCTTGTGATGATTTGCTTCTATTACGCTCACCATGACGCAGCATCCCTTCCTGACCTGCTGGATTATTACAATCATTAATCTAAACGTAATATAAATTAGATAAAAAAAATGAATCAGGTTGCCACAGCTTCAACGATTGCCTGACCAAAAACAACAAAGGGCGCCCCCTTATGGATTACTGAACAAATTCATTCAAATTATCGACAATTCTTATAAAAATATTCAACTGAAACAGACATCATAAATCACCCTAAGCATTTGAATAGTAATAGATAAAACACTTGATATGACACCAACAGTGATGTCAAGGAGTTATATTCGAAAATTTAAACCCTATGTGTTCGATAAACATTAAACTTATATCTTTGCAATCGGATGCTGCAAAAAAAACTAAAATAAAAAACAGTTTGAAATATAAGCATTTAAACTGGATTAATCTGATTGCAATGTCAGATAAATACTAGAGGGCTCCTGGGGGTTGAGCACTGGCCTGGAGGATGCGTCTCAGCGCAGCATCAGGACCAGCATCAGCGTGAGGCTCTAAACAGCCGATGGCAGCAGCTGGAGAGGAGCTGACACATCTCCTGCGCTCAGCAAGTCCACACACAGAACCGCTGACCCACTGTAATCTCAGACTCCCTTTAACACCCGCTGAGTCCTTACTAAACCTGCTCACTATAAAAAAAACAGAAGACATAGACGGTGAGTAAAAACAGAACACTTTATACAATAAACATGGAAAAAAACCCAAATGAATACACAACTACTTTACAAATACGAATGCGGTTCTTCTCCCTGCCCGGTATTTACACGTTCTGACGCGGGTCACGTGACCGTGATATATCGATGACGGTTCAAGGGCAAAGACAAGGTGGCAAACCCAAACACGGACTGAATCCAGGCGGAGGTAAAATCCCGGGATGATGGAGTTGCATTAAAACAGAAACGGGTTCCCGCTTGTGCGGCGGTCCGCGTCGGGTTTTGTTCTTCACTGTTGCTGCTTCCAGATTTTTTTATACATGTTTTTTTTATATATATTTCATACGGATCTGCATCAATCTACAGTGTGTGTGGGGGGTTATCACAACTACTGTAGCTAAATATTGTGAATTAATATTGAGAATTTCCCCTCACAAACTTCAACTGGAAGATGGGAAGGAGACTAAAACACTACAGCGACTGGTGGGATGCGACTCGTAGGCCGCGGTCTCTTGAGAATGTGATGACACGTTAAATACGCTATAATCGAGCACATAGCATGGTAGAAAAGAAACATCTGCCAGCGTTTAACTTCCGAACGTTGGCTAAAAAAAAAAAACAAACAACCATCGCACCGGCGGCGTGGAACAGGAAGTCGGCAATGTTACGCTTTACTCCTGAGAAAGTCGTCTTGTTTCGAGTCTCAGCTTTGCAAGGCATCAGAAATTGTTAACGCGGTGATGTTTCCTAACTGGTTAGCTCATGAAACGTAAACCCTCAACTCAAGTACTTCCTGTGGCGGTCTAGCTGGAGCCGCTGGGTTTGGCGGGAGTTTTGGAGCGCATGGCTCCTCCCCCGCGAGCGCCACCTTTGGCCTGCTGAGACTGAGGGGCGGCGGCCTGCTGCGGGGCGGGCTCTGAGGCGGCGGTGTTCTGCTGCTGGGCGGGGCTGTGTGGAGGCGGGGTCTGGATCTGAGGAGAAGCTGCGGCCACCACCTGCTGCTGGAGGAGCTTCTGTTGGACCATCACCTGAGCAGATCCAGCGGCGGGAGCCACCTGCGTCAGAGCCACCGTCTGAGCTTGAGCCTGGATCTACACAAGGCAGAAGACCATCCAATAACACGGCTTAAACGGAAAAAATGAAGTGCATTACACAGAAAAACGGAACACTGATTCTCCGAAAACATTTCGATTATTAAACTAAATAGAATAGAGCAGAACTTAATGAGGGAATAATTGCTTATACCTACTAGTTTTTAAAATCTAGTTTCTTCTATTTAAATGTTACTATTTGGATGTGGTTTGAACTAGATGTGACTTCTAAAGGAAAGATGTGGGAGTTCTGCTCACAATAAGCTAAAACTGTTTGTCCCATCACGGCGTGTTTTGCTGAAGGAGATGATTTTCCTATATTGATTTAAACTATTGTTACACAAGATAAGTTGACACCACTAGAAACAAGAAAACAGCAAAAAGTGGATAGTGTTGTTCCGTTAAAACTAATAAAACTGATTTCTTAACAAAGATGAAAGCCTCTCGACAAGTTTGAAGTTGACAGAATGTTCCTACAATCAGGAGGCGGAAAGCTTAGAGATCAAGGGTCAAAAGTAATATTAGGAATAAAAATGATCGTTCAAAATTAGCAAACGAGAAAAAGTCTAAAGGTTGAAAAGATGAAAAGAGGACGCACAATTAGGAAGTGAACAAGAACTCAAGAGTATTATATTACTCATTTTTAAAGTGCTCTCCCACTAAATAATTAGCGATGTAATATAATTATTTTTATTTTGGTTCATTTAACTGTTATTTTGGGCTTAGTAGAAAACTTCTACTATTGAAAAAGCAACAACAATCGCAATTTTTGCATGACATTTTCCTCAAATAGCGGAGCTGTAGATTCACAATCATAATTCCACAAACTCTTCATATTTTCAGCATTTTAACAGGCGTGACACAGCGTGGCTTATACTCAGTGAAGGCCTTTCCGCGCTGAATTATGAATTATTATCTTACCTGCTGGGGTGAGGACACGATCTGCTGCTGAACTATCTGAGGAAGCTTAGCCACCTACAAGCAGACGGAGAAATGACTACAGCCGCTGTTACGTCACAGCGCGGGATGCTACGGCGGCTTTGGTACCTGTATCTGCTGACCAGTGGCGGTCTTCTGAGGTGGTGTGATGGACGTGAAGAACTGGGTCTTGATGCCGGGCTGCAGCTGTGGGCTGGTGGCAAAGGTGACTTTCTGCTGCTGCTGGGCCGTGGCCTGAGCGGCTTGTTGAGCTCCGAGCTGAAGATGGGAGGAAGGAAGGAGAGTTAGACACAGGATGAAGTGGCTGGACACCTTCAGGTACCTTCTGTTGCACGGCGGCCTGCGTTGCCTGCGGCTGCGCTGCTTTCTGGACCGCCTGCGCAGCCGCTTGCTGCTTCTGCCGGTGCAGGAGCTGGTGGACCTGCTGCACTTGGAATGGGTGAGTGACTACCTGACCGCCTGTACACACACACACACACACACACACACACCACATAGCCATAAATGGTTTGCTTGAAATAAGTGTCTGCTTTGGTCTGTCCTGCTGTGCTGACGTGATAACCGGAGCTGGACTATAGTGTAAAGCATTAGACTTTCTAATTTGAAGCTACTTTTTTAGGACTTGTTTATATATTATATACCGGTAAACCTTTTTGAGCGTGAAAATGTGGAGCGTGAAAAAGTGCTTATATTCATGTAAATGCGGTATTTGAATAGGAGTCACTCAACCGCGTTAAAATTTGAGTTGATGCCACATACCGCACTTGAAAAAAGTGAATTTAAAAAGATTATTGCTTTAATTATCTTTAATGAATTGTTCTTTTCCACAGTGTCAAGTAAATATAAAAAAACTTTTTATTTTTTTAAAGTTTGTTATTAAATTAAAGCTGTTTTGTCTTTTTCCTAACCATTTATTACAAAAATTCGGAAGCTGGAAAAGGGAAAAAAAATGTATAGAGCAATATTTCCAACAAAATTCTAAAGAATTTGTAAATTACATTTGAAATGTATCTACAATGCTAAGTCTGGAAAAAGTTCAAATGCCAATGCAAAAGTTAGCTTACGCTTCTACCTTGAGCACAAAAAAACGGCCAAAACGTGTGCAATGATGATTACGCTTCAGTATGGAATCAATATAGTGCGAAAAATAATAAACGTACATTTCTAAGAAATGATCGAAAAGACTTCTTATTTTTCTGTAGTTTTTGTTTCCAATCCTCACATTTCAAAACTTTTTTTTCCCCTCACCAGCCTTCAAAAAAATCTGAAGCACAATATTTGAACGAAAACGTGAAGATCACAAGCGAAAAAAACAACAACAACAAAAACCAAACGACAATGTGAACCATTGTGTGAAACAAATTTACGTTTCATATTACGCCCCTACCCTGATTCCATACATAAGGCTTTATTTTCATTTTTTTCTACTTGTGTGTTGTACCTGCTTTCTGTGTCTGTCCAATGGCGACGCTGATGCCAGCGACCGTGACGGGAAGGGTGGTGACGCCAGCCGAGGACACCACCGCAGGAACAGACACTACGGGCGGAGGTTTAGTCAAGGTCACCTGAGCCGTCTGACCGGGCTGAGCTTGGATTGTCCCGGGCGCTGGAACACGGGTCTGTGAGGAGAACAGCACATTAAACCTCCATCACGTTCATTCATACTACAAAGAGGCAGAGCTGGGCGTCTTTACCAGTCTGGCCACCTGTAGGTTGGTGACGGTGGTTCCAGTGAGCACAGGCCCGGCTCTAGGTGCGGCCACAGCTGTGATCTGCGTGCCGGCTTGGGCTGCGGCCGTGGCCTGCACCTGCTGGGGCTGCTGGGTAGACACAGCCTGCTGGTTCTGAGCGGCGGCCACCGCTGCTGCCACCTGTTGCTGGGCCATCTGCAGCTTCTGCTTCTGAGGAGACGGAGAGCCAGCGCATGAGAAACCTAAAGCTCAGATTTCCTCAGAACAGTTTCTCTTTCACTACGTCAAAGAAATTTGCTTCCAAAGTAGAGTTAAACTAAGTATTGTCTTTATTTTACAATGAATTGGTTGATGTCATTTTTACGCTTTGGCTTTCAGCTCAGCGTGAGACCCAACGTGTTTGTCTGTTCTACTTTTTTATTTGTGCTTTTATTGTCATTTTTATTATACATTGATACCCCTACTAACAAAATTGCTCAGCTAACAGAGTTTCAAGTTACGAAACGTGTCTGTGAGAAAATGTTGTCCCCAAGTATACATTTTTGTCGAGACATTGAAAGGCGATGTGTGTGTGTGTCTCTGCTTCACTCCTCTCCTCTCATCTCCTCTCCTCTCGTCTGCCTAATTGGCTAATTTAAGATATAAACCTCAGTGGTTACTAGTCAGACTTGTGACCACCGAGGTTTAAAAGGTAAATTGGATTTACAGAGGCTTGGAACGAATCAGGGTGTTTCAATTGATATTGAATTCAATTGATTTTCGTCGTCTCTACTTACGAAGTTTTCGCCTTCAGCACAAATTTGTTAATTTAGTAAGTTGGGTACATATTGTTTAAAAGCAATGTTTTTATTGTGTTGTTTATGTTTTTGCTGTCACTTATACTTCTAAAAACTGTTTGACATTTTGTTGGACAGACCATGTACAGCATTTTGGTCAACAACAGTTGTTTTAAAGCGCGTTGTGAATAAATCCAATAAATCCAATAAAGCCAAAGTGCCCTTGCTCTATCTGGGAGTGTTCATTATCATTATGGATTCTGCACCCCTTTGCTCATTTGGTCTTGCAGCCTGAGCTTTTTGTTATTTTAACTAGAAACGTATAACGTATATAACATGTACCTTACGTTTTGTAAATGTGATATTTCAAGCTACATCTGGTTTCCATGTCCGATATTCTCCCTACGCGTGTTTTTCCCTGCTTAAGTTATAGTCTTAGAAGAATCTCTGATGTCTTGAGCAAACTGATTTTTACAATAGAAACAACAAATCTCCATCTGAAACTGAGAGTGTTGCAGTGATGGCGTACCGGCTGAGGCTTCCCGACGGCCTTGATCTGTGGAGAAGCCGCCTGCGTCTGCTGGATCTGTTGCTGTCTGATGAGCTGGAGTTGAGCTTGTGTGATCTGCTTTCCTGCAATTCAGATGGAAAACAAAATGAAACAGAGACACAGGTGGACGTAGAGCATCCAGAAAATGAACCCAAACTACCACCCAAGAACCCAAAGAGAAGGAGAGGCTAACTATGGATGACATGTCATCTACCTGGAGCCACCAGTGAGCGAATTTGAGACTGACCCGGAGTCAGATTGGTGGACACCACTGCGGCGGCCGTCACAGGGGTGACCGCTCGGACCCCCTGACCCGTGGCGATTGCGACCACCTCGGCCGGCGCCGCAGAGGCTGGGACTGTTCTCTGCTGCGCGTGAACCACTTGGGCTGTGGCCGCTCCAGCCGCCTGGTGAAGCACATGATTCAATTAACAACATTAGTGGTACCCAGACTTAAGAAATTAATCCGAGCTGTTTCATTTGGTGAAAATTTCGTTGCCATCTAATCCATGCCATGACTTTGGCACATTTTTGGAACATACTGACACATTTTTTTTAATAGATGATAAAATATTGGTAATAAATGTTAGAAAAACATGTTACATAGCAGGTGTTTATAAAGGTACAGTACATAATTATACGATCTTACACAAACTGTTGCCGCCATCATGAAATGTCGTCATGAAAACCACTGAGATCTCGATAATCTCGCGAGAACGGAGAAACTTGGTCAGCGAGGACACTGAACTGACGTCATCAAAATATTCTGCAATCACTATATTGTGTAACACCCAACTAAAATAGTGCATGTAAGGGCTTTTAGCTTATGTGCTAAGTTTAAGTTGAAGTTCAATGCATTTGTAAGGCGCTTTTCAGTTACAACTGTCTCATAAAATTAAAGTTTCCTGTGAGCAGGGGAGTTTGTTAAGACAGAGCTTTTGTGCGTGTGAGCAAGAACTGTGTGAGCAAGAAAGTGTGGCTCTCTCCACTCTCGCTCAAAATCGCCGTGTCTAAAAACAGCATGGTTCTATATTGTGACGAAGACGGTAGAGCAAAAATATATATATATTCTCAATTCTGGCAGAATACGAGGTGATTTTATATGTTGGAAGCAAGATTTCTGAAACTAACTAGTGTTTTTGTTTTCTCAGTTTATTTGAAGTGTGTGAAGATTAAACAACGTTTTTTACACGTCTGGACTCTCATCTGCATGCATATTAGCGGTAAGAAATAGACGCATTTGTTTTGTAAAGTAAAGTCGGGACGAAATTTTCATGCCGACGCATTTTGTTACTCTGGATTTTCGTTATCCAAGACATCCGTAAGTCGGGGTAACTTTGTATAAAAACAAGAAAAAGTGTCTGCAGATGGTTCCAGATAAGACCCGTGCAGGTCGGGCACTTACAGGTAGAGCTCCAGGAATGACAGGAGACGCCAGGCGCTTGTTGTTGAACTGCCCGGGAGAAACTCCAGCCACTGTGTTCACGATGACATTCCCTGTGACTGTAGCAGCGGCTGGAATGACATCAACAAACGTGTGCGTTTAAGTGTGAGTGCTGGTGAATGGTTTTCTGGTTAGGCGGGTGAAAGAAACCTACCAGGCTGGATGTTTGTGCCCACGGCCGTCTTGATGCCGGCAGACTTGAGAAAGTAGAAAAAGGTTTATACCTCAAGTGACAGCAGCCATTACAATCACACAACACACATGCATGTTTCAGACGGGGTTTAGATTAAACATGGGGTTTAATCTAAAAAAAAACGAAAAAACAGGTTTAGAGAGAGAGAGAGAGAGAAATAAACAGAGATAGATGGACACCCAGAGAGAGAGAGAGAGAGAGATAAAGATAGAGAGAAATGGAGCAAGAGATGGTGAGACAGATAACAAGGAGAAAGACAGAAAAAAAAAAAAAAAAAAAAAAAAAAAAAAGATAGATGGAGTGGGTTAGGTAGATAGAAAGAGAGACAAAAGGATAGACAGAGAAACATGGGCAGTGACAGAGATAGAGAAATAGGCAACTGGATGGATGGCTGTAGTGATAGCTAGATAAATGGATAGAGCCAGACAGAGACAGCACAGATGTATGGACAAACAAACTGATGTATAAACGGACAGAGATGTATAAATGGAGTAATAAAATAAAATAAAAAGATAGTAGTGTAAATAACGTAATAATAGGGAACAATGATCATATTGCACTGGTGTATATATACACACACACTTTGAAAGCACATTTTGTGCATTGAACTACGGTTTACAGTGTGTTCTTCCCAGCTTGATGCATCTCTAGTGGTTTCTGAAGAGGTTTTGAAGCCATGCTGAGACTCACTGGTGCGGCAGCATTGGGGAGCGCCGCTGCTCCGGGCTGGTTGGGCTGGACTATAGCGGTGGCTGCAGGTCCCACTGCAGAGGCCTGTGTCTGGACCTGTGTCTGGGTGACGCTCCCCTGAGGTGGTGCGGTTCCTGCGGTCTGCTGCTGTTGAGCCAGCTGCTGAGCTCTCTGTTGCTCAGCCAGGGCCTGGACGCCACAGAGAAGTACAGAGGCTTAATAATTACCCTGTTTTTCTGACTGTAAAGCTACACTATTTATCAACTTCTGGTCAGTGGTGTAAAGTACTTGAGTAAAAGGACTTTGTCTCTTGAGTATTTTTTGGCTTTGTATTTGTACGTAGTATCAAAAATATAAGCAACTTTTACTACTTGCCTACATTTTTAAATTGAGTATACGTCTCTTTACACCACTACGTTTAAATGAACACTTAGTGATTACTCGTTACTTTGTGGTTGTGTGCGACAAGTCTGCATTTTTTTCTACCGCAGTTTATTTCTTGGGTGAATGAGGTGATATCGCCATCTGCAGGATGCTGAAGGTACTGGATGCTATTTATGAGCTCATGATTGAGGCGTTACATTTCTATATTGGAAAATAAAACCTTATAAATATAGAGTTTCTTGTTTGTCACATTTCTTGGTGCTTTATGAGCCTAAATTCAGCACAAGCAAAATACCTAAGTACTTTTAAAAATTGGATACTCCATGACTTTTACTCAAGTCTTTTTGGAATTGGTGACTTGTAATTGAGTAATTTTTACAGTAAGGTATGGTTCTACTCAAGTACGATTTTCAAGTAGACTTGAACACATTTCTCTAAAGAGGGGTCAAATTTTAAACATGGTTTAGGATTTTAAGAGAGCCTTAGAATTTGAATAACAAGCCAGGCCACATTGCGTCCCTTCCCTTTCTTTGTCTAATCTGATTCCTAACAGTCAGTTATTCGTGGACCAGATCTCCTCTGCAATCGTCTCACCTTCTTCTCTTTAGCGATCCTCTCGGCTCTCTGAGAAGCAACCTGGATCGGAGGTAGAGGCTTGTCGTAGGTTATCCCACTATAAATCAATGAAGGAACAGGCATTGAATCCAAAGATAGAATGAAAAATGACCTGAGATGTTAACGATAGCAGTAGATTTGTCAGTGTCTACGCAAGCTGAGCTTCAAGATCAGTATCGGTCCCAACAGGAAGCAGATAATAGATTCGTGTGAATAATAAAGGCAGAGCTCTCACCTCTCAGCCAGCACAGACGCGTGCTTAGGATTCTTCTGGAACGGATTCATTCCCAGCCTGCCAAATAAAAACCAACCGGTTCAGGCTTATCATAGTACAAACAAGCATTTCTATTCCTGTGTGTTAATGTCTGTGCGTACAGTGGCTTGATTGGAGGACTTCTCTTGCTGGCAATAATTTTCATCAGCTCGAAGCGGCTGTTGTAGAGTTGGATCTGAGATGCGTTGTCATCCTGTGTGTAAATCTGACCGGTGCGAAGAGGACGACTGTTTTTAGACTGTAAACACACAAACAACAAGGTCATGAAAAGCTGTAAAATTGTTTCCAAAATAAAGTACAGGTAATAAAAATTTTTTAAAAACACAATTTTCCAAAAAATCCAAATAATCTCCCACCTTATAGATGCTCTTGGTTTTGTTCTTTTTCGGGTTGGATTCATATATCAGCTGTAAAACAAGTGTTTAAAAAATTGAGAAACTCACTCAGTTAAATACTCAGTGAAGGACGCTCCAGGATTACCTTGCCCTCCTCCCTGGGGATGATGACGTTCTCGTAGCGTGTCCGGCACTGCTTGGGTGAGCGGTATATTCTGCTGCAGGAGTTCACCACGTCACTCACCAGGTCCCAGTTTGGCGTGTGAGCCGGGGACATAATGTTGAGGTTCAGAGGAAGTTCCAATAACTGCTTCACAGCCTGCGATCACAAACAAAACCTGTAACGCGAGGTCATCTGCTGACACATATCAGGATTATTCAAGCCACTTAGATACTCTACTTGAAACTATGTAGAAGTACCAAGTGAAATGAACTAGTGTATCAATAATAATAATTTGGCAGTATTGCAAAATGTTGCAAATGAAAAAAAGAGATCACACAGAAAATGGAGCTGGTCATTTTTGTCAACAGCAGGTGCATTGACCAATCACGGTGGCTCATCTGTTTCTGTTTAGTTTATTTATAAGCACTTTTCCCAGCCGCAAACCGTAAAGCTGTAGTGCAAATTGAAGCTAGTGTTGAATTATGTCCGTTCAATAAATCAATCAACCCCAGTCATATGCATCAATGTATTGTACAGAAAGTAACGTGCATACAAAGCCATGATAAGTGAAACCTGATAAAGTGGCGTACCTGTAACAGAGCCCAGTCTTCACTTATAAGCCATTCTGGGTTGTCCTGTCCAGCCTCCGTGGCTGGTTTGAGAAGCGAAGGAAGGGGTTTGGCGAACGGAGCTTGCTGCTTCAAAGAGAAGTTCTTCTTCTGGTCTTTGCACTCCCTTCTCACTTTCAGCAAACTGGCCTTATCGAACAGAGAACGTGGAGGAATCACAGATTCACCATGGCCCTTCTTCTTCTTGCGCCCGAGAGCTGTGTGCCAAAATAAAAGCAGGTAAGAGTTGTAGTTTAACATCAGCTTCCGTGCAGATGGGATGAAGTCTCCATGTGAGTATTCCAACCTGACGGATCCATGTGTCTCTTGCGTTCTTTACGGACATAGACAGGAGGCAGTTTGGACTCGGGCATGGGTGCGGAGTCATACATGAGGCAAATGACCGAGTCAATGTAAATGTCATTATCGTCTTGTGGAGGTGTTGGGGGAGTCCAAAGCTGTGGAAGAGCAAAAGCAAATTATATCCCAAACAAATTTATAAACAAAATTATATCCAAAAAAAAATTACAAGTAAAAACCATAAATAAAATCTCATTTATAATGTAAAACATACAGGCATGATTTCCGTTTGTCCCTCCTCGTTTTCAAAGACGTACTCCTGTAAATAAGAAAGAGACTATGACGTTCTAAACAATGCATGAAGTAACAGCTAGTCATGTCTATAATGTAACAGAACATAAAATAAATAAAATAAAAGTATAATACAACTAATAAAAGAAAACAAAACAAACTGGCAACAGGGATTTGTCCCCTCCCACATTGTCCTTTGGTACAGTCACCCTTAATCCTCATTGGTTAAAATGCAAAAATAAATAAAAAATGAAAACCCGTCTATACAAACCTAATTCACAAGAGAACTTTAACACAATATTGATCAAATTTATTATTAATAAAAGAAATGTAATGCTCTGTAGAATGTTCATTATAAATTAAAAAATTAAGAGTCGGTTCTCTTTAGGTGTATTTTTTTCATTTTCTCACGGGCAGAATAGTTTTGCTGGCCATTGTCGTCGTTCTTTTGCTCACAACTCATGGCCATAGTTAAAATCATAAAACTCAAACTATGCTAATATCGATTTATTTTGTACAGCTGTTTTGAGAAAGTCTGCAATTGTGAAAAGCGCCTTACCAATGAATTAATCTCGAATAGTCTGTACAGTTCAATAAATGCTTTGTATAACCTCGCCAAAGTTCCTAGATTTCTACCATGTTGTACGCATCCTCTCTTGTGTAGGTGAACAGATCCTCTTCTCCCTCAAGGAGCAGTTGCTCCTCTTTTTCCATATTAAGTCGGTGCTGATGCTGTAGTTCCCAGCCTCTCTTCGCAGCCTCCAGACGGTCCTGTGGCCCACAAACACACAATTATACAACCAGCATAAAGAGCAATAAAAATATCAATGTTGTGCAAATTGTAGTTAGAAAGCCATTCCATACCTTCACAACCTGCTCATCCTCACCAACATGTAGATACTCCAGATAGTGCAGTGCGTATCTCTCGATAGGAGTCAGCTGGACAGATAAAGCAAAGCCTAAATTCCACGCACTTTCTGTGCTTCCTTTTATTTAGTGTTCAGAAAAGTCTGTGCATCCTCACCTGCTCCATGACAGACGCCAGCTCCTCCATCTGTGACGTTTCCCTACTCGTCCCATCATCCATGTCCGTCTCATCTTCTTCTCTGCCTTTCTCTACATTACTCATTATGTTTCCTTCTTGCTTGATCTCCTCCTCTTCCTCGTTCTGAGACTCCAGCCGGATGGTGTTGAGGGCCTGAATGTAGGGTCTGGCAACATGAGGTGGGATGGCTTCAGATGCCGAGGGCTCTTGATGAAGAACCACAAACTCCTCCACCTTCTCTCCAGAACCAGCCTCCACCTCAAACAGAGCCTGAATGGTGAGCTGCGGAAGACAACGCAAAGGCAAGTTACACTGATTGTTGTCGTGTGATGAAAGACAACATAATATCATCAAATTAAAACTTGTACAATGTAATACAAAATTGAACATTTTAAACAACTTTTCATTTCAAACATTATATCCATTGTGCACACTGTAAACTTTCATATTTATTAAATTACTGTACTGTGCTATACATTCTGTGCTGTACATGATAAATCATAAATTCAAAAACATCTTATTTTCTTCTGGGTAGATGCTCAACACAACAATGAATAAAACTTTGAACTTATCTGAATCTCAACTAATCTAATAGAACTAAATTTGATTAAACTGGAATAAAAAAAAAAATACTGTCCTATGAGTTGACATTACACTCGTAAAATGTATGCTTTTGCTCTTGGATTGAATGTACTAGCCAAGAGTTAAAAATGTATTTCAAAACAGTGACAACACAAAATTCAACTGAACTTTAAAAAAAAAAAAAATGTGTATGTATTCATTTAAATGGCATCTTTGCTCTATTAATTTTACATTTTCTACTTTAGATTTTTATATTACTTTCTAGTTTTATATTTATAAGAACATTTCTCTACGTGTGTGTGACCCCAAAAAATTGATTTTGATTTGACTTACCCAATTTCTGACTTGAAGATTTGATTTGAAGCCAAAAAAACAAACAAACTAAGTTTAAACCTAGGTATAACTGAAAGTATGTTTACCTGGGTTAAAAAGGCAAGAGTATAGTCCATTCCCTGTGCAGCCACTTCTTGAATGAGGTCTTTCGTTCCGTTCTTCAGAATCTTTTCCTCAATGGAGTTTCCGCTCTCCAAACTGTTGCAAATGCACAACAAATGTTTAATATTTAGATAAAGAAAATCCATAAATCTACAGTTAAAAACACAATGAATACTATAAAAGTATTGTCATCAGCATGGCGACTTTCTTACCGGTATATGTGGATGTCCTTGGAGCGGCCAATCTTGTCACACCATTCCTGTGTCCGCAAGTCCATGCTGGGGTTCAAGTCTGTGTCATAGAACACAACGGTGTCCGTGTCGAACACGTTCCCCATGGCGGAGCAGCAATGGTTGGTCAGGATGGTGCAGAAAAATCGATGGCGGTTAAACAGCTTGATACGTTCCTAAAAAACGTGAATGTGTGAATTTTTTACCAAATAAACGCAAACTGAAATGAGCATCTGAAAAGTGCCATGAAGATTTCATACATGTCTCTCATCAGCCGTTAGACTCTCATCCAGTCGCACGTAGGTGAGATGATGGTGGTCTAAAAAAGCCTCCAAAATGTCCAACATTCGGGTGACTTGAGTTAGGATCAGCACTCGTCTGTTCTCAGCTCTCAGCTTCTGCAGCAGGATGGACAGAGCTTCCAGTTTTCCTGCACAAACAAACACACACACGATAAAATTAGATTAAAGATCTATTAAATGTCATTTTTAATCACATGATTGTTATGCTACATGAGTTATGCTTTATATACTTTTTAATTCATAGATAACCACTATTTACATCATAATTTTGGGCTGACAATGTAAGTCTGATAAGTACCTGAATCTCTTTCCAGCATATGAACACCAGGAAAAGAAACAACAGGAGGACAGGACACATTCCGGATCTCTGCATTGTGTGGAGCAGAGACTTCTTGCAGTCGTCTTCTGAAAGACTTCTCAGCTAAACTGTAAGTGGGCGGAGGATTGCATGCATATAACTGAGGAGGCGGGGCTACAGCAGGAGGAAGTACGCTGAACCTACAGATAAAAAATAAAATTGTCATATTAAAGCATCACAAAAACCACACTAGACTGTCATTTTTGCCATTTACTTATGGTTTGTGTATGTTCATTATGTGTGCGGTGTGTCATGTTTGTTTATTTATTTACAGTGTGTGCAGTGTTATTTATGTTTATGTAATGCATGCATGCTTATTTGCTCTTATTTACTCTTCATAAAGATGTTTTTATTTACATATAATTGACTGCTGTTTTGATAATGTGACATGCTAATTTCCCCGCTTTGGGGCAATTAAAGGCTTTTTCAATTAAATTCAATTCATTAAACACGCACTTCTTCAGCAGAATTCCAGCAGCTTCCTTCTGTTGGGATATGGAATGGATTGCAGAGCGAAGTGGAGCCACAGTGGACACAGTGGTTCTCTGGGCCCTAATGCAGCTGTCTCTTCCGACCCAAGCCCAGCGTGAACGATGAGGGGTGAGGAAAGAGGAAGACGCACGATCCGTGAAAATGCAACAGGTCTTGATGAGGTCATGGCCGTAGAGCACCGACTGCGACGTCCGCCGCTCGTTGACGGAGAACAGACTAGCCAGACGCTCCTTCAGCTGCTTGTTTCTTTCTTCAGTTGTCTCCTAAAACACATCATCAAACAAGCACATTCAACCACAATCTGTCTGCACTTCCTTTAAAGTCGTTGTGTGGAGCTTACTTGTGATGCTGCGTTGGTTGAAGGTTTGGCGTCCGATGTCGCTGAGGTTGGGATTGCATTACTCGTCGTAGCTGCTGCTTTGAACCCAAAGAAAAAGATTTAGTAAAAAGTAGATACCGTATTTACTCAATTTCCTTTGAGATTTTGGGCTCAACTTTGAGTTTCGTCTTTTAGGCGAGGTCTACAGACAAAGCTTACTAAAGAACTGTGTGCAGATATTTCACCCTTTCTCGCAAACAATAGAAATGTACGCCTGATTAAATTAACTGTAGTGATATGAATTGAAAAAGTCTTAACCGTATAATATCATACCGGTAAGCACAATGCTATGGGATCAAATTAGTGCCAAAGAGTTTTTGCGTGAGCAAATCGACTCAAATATATTAAAAAAAAAA
>CM051498.1:19486815-19513025 GCA_028031935.1 Paedocypris micromegethes | reverse complement strand
TTTTTTTTTTTTTTCGAAAATAGAGGGATGCGGCTTATATACAGGTGCGGCTTATAGTCCAGAAAATACGGTAATAATTAGGCAATTATGACCAAATCTCTTTCTACTCCATATAACATCTTTCCTTTTATTCAACATTTTTAAATTAGTAGTCATGTGACTTAGGGTAAATTGATGCCATGCAGTTCCAGAGAAAAACTATTCCAAGATGGCTGTGATTATTAAACCGTTATTACTAAACGTCTAATTCAACGTCGATTGGATGCACATAATGGTCTGCTTTATTTGATCTTCTGAATAATCACATTATCTGATACTTTTTCATGTGTTAAACTGTATAAAAGCAGATGAGACATTTTGACTGTGCCTGATTGTGTATACAGTGGTAGCTCAACTTACGCATGGCTCTACTAATGAAAATTTCAAGTTAAGAAGAGAGTCTTCGAGAAAAAAAAATTTCTAAGAGACATGCCAAATGTTGTAGCGTCGAGATTAGGCCAATTTTTTCCTCATCGCTAGTATGCTGGGAGATGTGTTTTGTACATGTAGCAATGTAACATGTTTTTATTTCAGTTATTACCACAAATTTTTTCATTTCTAAAAAAAAGAACATTTATAGTGTAAAATTTGTTTCTACTTATGAAATTAATTTGTTTCATAAGGTGAAAGTTTCGTAAGTAGAGTTACAACTATATGCTTATATGTTAACAAATTAACTCTACAGCACATGAAGACAAAGTGTGTCAAGAGTGCAGCTCCTCTTACTCTGGGTGGAAGGAGTGGTGGTGGACAGAGGTGATTTACCCCTGGGTTGTGTGGTGGGGGTAGTAGTGGTGGGGACGGGTGCAGTGGTGGGTGCTGGCGTAACAGTACTGGCACGTGAAGCTTGAGTTGTGCTGGCTGTCATTGGGACCAGACGCCCCTCTGGTTTAGTTCCATACTGAACTGGCAAGAACAAGCTGAAAGCAAAAAAGCAAATAAAAGTTAATAATGATTAATTCTGTAAATAATTTATGTAATTAACAGGAATAGAAGTCTGTAATTATGGCAACATTTTAAAAAAAATTATTTTTTTCATTTTCTTCATTTCAAAAATTCATTTGCAACATACAAAGGACTTTACAATTTGGTGCAACTTTAGTGAATTTAGGTTGAAGCCATGAAACACTAATGAACGGAGAGTAGGAAACGGATAAAAAAGATATATCACAGTGCCGTTTTTAATAAATGTAATTGAATAAAAACTAATTTAATTAAAATTAATTTAACTTGCAATAGTTTTACCAAATGATTAATTAATACAGACAGTGAACATCACACACTAAAAAAAAGGATGGTGTGTATGGTGTTCTGCAGTGTAAGAGGCGCTTTGAGAAGACCCTGGTGGTCTTGTAAAGTGACGTTCAAATAAAAATAAAATAAATAAATAAAATACATTATTATTAGTACAAAATATTTCCTCTCCTTTTAGCATGGATATTTGAATTAAGAATTTTGTAAGAATTAAGAAAAACAAATTCAAATGAAGAATGTAATGCCACTTGAATAATACATTGAAAAATACAAATTGGAATAAAATGTCAAAAAAAAAACAGCCTTGCATGATTTTGCACATGTATGTGCTCAGATGGCTAGAAGCCCAGACCTCATCGGTTTGATCTTGCAGGGTCTGAGTCGTGGTGCGGGCTCGGGTGCCGTGTAGACCTCTTCAATTAGTGATTTGGTCAATCTGAGTTTGGGCAGAACTTCCTCCGTTTCGTAACGGGTCACGCGGCCCTCGTTGTTTATCAGGTCAAAGGGTGACAAGTCAACGGTCTGGAAATGAGGGAGAAAAGAACCGTTGATGCCGTTCTTTAGGACAGGAAGTGGGTTTTGGGTACCTTCCACTGATCCTGCTGCAGGGCGGTGAGTAGTAATGATGGAGTGCTGTACTGCAGGGGCTGACAGAAGTAGGAACTGTGAGTGTCTCTTGGTTTGATGAGATCTGGATGGTTGCATATTCTCTGCAGCTGCATGAGAACCTCAAGGACGCGAACAAAATGTCCAGTTTTCAGTGCTTCCTGTGCACTAAAGTGCGGGAAAAGCAGCAGAGGTCAAGGGTTAAATTCACATCACAGAATGTTTGTCAGTATTATACAGGTATCATGGCATTGAGGGAAAAAATGGACTTTACATTTTAGTAGACCTTAAGTATATTATAAGGCAAAATTTGTATTCTAACTTCATTTAAAGTAAGAGATTAGACAGATTTTTTCTCATATAACAACACTTTGCAACGGCAACGTCAAATATCACCAATTAGAAAAGGAGGCGTCATCATTAAATGCCTCCGTATTATCATCAGCAGTGTTAAATGTTGTAACAAAATAAATATAAGTTTATTATAAAAAACTTATTTTATATTTATATGTATAATTAAAATCATCAATGTGTAACAGTATATGAAGGTGGTATTGTAAAATCCATATTGTGGCAAAAATCAATACCGGTATTCACGTTCATATCAGTATAGCGTCCAGGCCTATTGGAGATGTGATTAAAGTGAAGTGACAGACCTGGGCTGGACGAGGATATCCTCATACATGCTCTTCTGCCTCTTAGACAGACGACACTTCAGAACGTGCTCATACTTCTTAGGCAGCTGCTTTTCTACGTCTCTTTTAGACCGGCGGAGAATGAATGGCTGAATGATCTAGAAACACACAAGAGCTGAAGTTTAATAATGCACATAAATTAAATGAACAATAGAATTTTAAAAATACAATTGTTATGAAAGTTGAAAACGGACAATGGACAGGGAGCGCTATTGGTCGATTTAATTAACCGACAGTTCACACAACCAATCAGTGAGCAGGCTTTCTTTGTATAAAGTTGTGGTCTGTATAAATCTTGTATAAAGATATAAAGGTCAAGTTCCTCGAGGGGCTAATATGACTTACGTTCTCCGAAGTAAATTCCTGCTTGTGCGTGCAAAAAAAGTAAGTGTGCGTGTTTGTTGCTCTTATTAAGTTGAGCATGTTATTGGTATTGATGGTATTATCATATTAGTGTTATTGGAATTATTAACGTGGGGTAAGTTTGTGTAAGCGATCGCCTGTTCCAGTTTTAGTCAATGCGGTCTAAACAATTGTTTATATTTACATGAGAATTGCCAAGTGGAGTGCGTTTGATGGTAAATACTAAATGAAATACTAAAATCTGAAAAATTACCCAACGCAAGGCCGCAGTAAAATTATCAGACGTCAACCGGTCCGTGACAACAAAAAAGTCAGGGATCACTGCGTTAATGCATTAAAGTTTGTATGTGCTAAAGTTTATTCTAAAGTTTTGTGTGAACATGGCGTCGAAATCTTGAATGACCAACGATGTCCAAAATACCCAGGACGTGCACTTGTCCGGAATCCACTGTTTAACTAAATTTTCAAGCATTTTCAAGAACTTCATTTTAAATTCACGCATTTTCAAGGCCTTGAAAACACTTGATTGAAATTCAAACATTTTCAAGGATTTCAAGCAGCCGTAGGAACCCTGAATAAATATAAAATGCCAACGGCATCAATTGCGGCCTCAGTCTGATTTTAGCACTCACCCTGTGCAGTCTGATGACCAGTTTGTGGCAGAATTCCTGGTTCTGATCCGTACCAGGCTTAATAGGAAAGTTTTGATACGGGTGAGTAATTCCAGGAAAGAGAAAATGGATCATGGTCCACAGCTCCTTCAGAGTATTCTGCAGTGGTGTGTTGATCAAGAGGATTCTCTGATGGCTGTTATCGAGAAAAGTTTGAGTCACACAAAAAACACAAACGGAAATCCGCTGACATGCTTCCCAACCTCCGAATGTTGAAGATAGTCTCCCAGTGTTTCTCAGTCATGTTCTTGAGGAGCTGCACTTCATCCAGCACCAGGTGCTTCCAGCGACGTCTCAGGAAGTGCGACTGATCTTTCAGAAGAAGCTTGTACGACGTCACACACACGTGGAAGCTGTTAGGCTCGGACCACCTCTGCAAAAAAAGGTAAAGGAAACAAGTGAAAATCTGATTTAAAAGGCATTAACAGTGGTACTTTGATTTACAAGTTTAATTTGATCCGTATTGTGTCACAATTTGTTTGTAAAATAATTTCAATGCCACTATTCCATTTCAACCCTTTAAAAATGTCACGACATACTTTTAAATAACAAAAATAAATTTGTAAATGACAAATATCGTATAAAACATGAAAAAGGATTTTTATAGAGTACTTTATCCTTCGAGTTGGCGACTGAGACACGAGTCAGGCCGGGAATTAATATATATTTTTACATTTTGCTTTTTTATTGTAACTTCCAACAGTGAGGCTGCCAATTGTCTTTTCTGACTGACTTAAACTAAACATGTCCAAAAAGTTGGAATTTTCCGGAAACATGTTGGACAACCTTCACAAACAATTCGGAGCCAAACACATTTGTACACCAACAAATCTCAGAAAATCAAATCGCATCAACAAATCTGGGTTTGAGTGCGTTCACTTTGTTTGTGTGTAGGGTTTGCCGTATTGACAATCTCACTCACTTCACTTTACTGTGCAGTTGAAGGCATAAATAAAGACGTTCTAAGGAGCGCTTTAACGTCTTACATGTCAACCGTTGCTCGCAAATTTGTCTGTCAAATCACCTGTCAATGTTTATAAGACAGCAAAGCAGTGAGCGACAAGCAGCGGTTCATACCGATCTCTTGCATCTTCGCAGTTTTCCGTTCCCAAGGTACAAGAGGATCTTCAGTCCAGGACACCATCGTTTGAACTCCATCTCCCAATTCAGAAGTTTACAGGTTCTTACTACCACCAAATGCGGTCCCCATATTCCTGCAACATTTACCAGTTTAACATTGAACAGTGACAGTGGTACCCTGACTAACGAAATATATTTCAGAGTCGTATCATAAGGAGAAAAGTTTGAAATGCAATTCCCAAGTAAACCCGCTAATCTGTTTCAAACCTCTGTAAAAGAACATTTTTTTTTGTAAATATTGTAAAATTATTGGTTAATAAATGTAATAAAAAAACAGTTGTTTTTACCCATAGGCAGATATTTATAATGGTACAGTACATAATAGCGCTGCGTGAATAATCATTAAAAGGTTGCCATCTCGATTTGACCCCACTCGCGATCTTAATCCAGCATTTATACGATTCTTCCAAACTATGTTCAACGAGCGATCTCTGTGAGCTTGTGCGAGCATAAAGGTAAAACATTTTTTTTCTTTACAACATTTATTTTATATTACAATACATTATTTTTCATTCCATTTGTTTAAATTTGAAGCAAAGAGTATTATGTGTTATTATATGGCTGTTTGACAATGTGATTTTCAGAGCAAAAAAAAAAAAATCCAGAATCGTGAAATAAAAAAAAAAATCGGGATTCTCATATTATCCAGAATTGTGCAGCTCTAGTATCTAATGATACATAGGACACTCTCACACGAATGCTTTACTCTGCCATCTTGAACTCAAATCCCTAAGAGTTTCGTAATCTCACAACAATGATGACGTTGGCTGGTCAGCAAAATGTTCCGCACGGACGTTATAAATTAAAACGGCGCTATGCGGGATCAAGTAATGTATTTTGGAAGCAAGATCTAAGAATCTAAATAGTGTTTTTGTTTTTTTTGACAAGCGTGAAGAATTAACCATTTTATGCATAGACTCTCTCATCTCTCCGCATTCTAGCGGTAAGAAAAACCTTGAACTCCTTTTGTATCTCGAACAAATGTCGTAACTCAGTATTTAGGATAACACTGTATTTAGAATAAAATTTCACTTGAAGTATATTTGAATTCAAACTGCGGTACCTTGGTTGCAAGCCAGGTGAGCAAAATAAGCCACAGTCTGAATAGTTTTGCCCAGATTGGCTTCATCTGCCAGGATGGCGTTGAGGTTTCTGTTGTGCAAGTTGGCCAGCCACTCCACCCCAACTTGTTGGTACTCTCTCAGCGTGCCATGGAGCAAAGCAGACGGAAGAGGACGATTCTGAAGAACACACGAGTTGTTACTAACATGGCTCATCAGAAGCTGAAAATGGTTTACAATGGTGAATTCGTCTCACCGTTAGCGTGGTTCTGGCACTGCCTTTTGGCAGAATTAAGTCAGTGGCTGCAGCCACTTCGGCAATATCCTTAGCAGGTTTTGAATCCGAGTTGGAAGAAGATCGTGCCGCCCCGCGGTTTTGCTCCATAATCAACAGTGAGTCTATCTGAACCGCTTCATGTGGACTTTCCATCGGTGAATCCAAGTCTGAACAGAGATTGGCAAAGATAATTCAGACCAACCAGCAGTGCCATCAACCATTCAAAATGTAGTCCTTCAGACTGACACGGACCTTCAGTATCTTCATCCTCACTCTGGCTGGAAGTCTGCACAAAAAACTCATCGTAAGCTCCAGAATACTTCTTCAACAGATCGTCCAGAGGAACCTCAGCTGCACAGACAAAAAAAGCATCCGCTTTAGAAATATGTACAGACAATACAGTATTTGGAAATAAGAACATAAGAAATATAAGAAGCAAAACCTTCTTTTGTGAGTTCAGCCAGCTCTGCTTTCTGGTCCGCTGCAATTTCCACAGACTCCTGTTCTTCTATAGTGCTTTCTTCATCTGAAAAATAAAGAAAAGACAAAAAAAAAAGTGTTAGAGTATTAGGCCTTCACAAAAAGAGGATAAATGATAAATAATACCATCAATACAAATTGCAAATAGTCAGAACTTTCACTCGCTTCAATATTTCCATTGCACTTTACTGTACGTATATTTTCAGATCATAATATTCAAGACAAATACAAAACCTGACTCATGGAGCTTGTAAAAAATATCAAAAACAATGCGATCATGCAGGCCTAGATTGAGTAAATATACCTTCAATGTCTGACAGCGATGTACTTGACTTCCTCTTGCGGAAAGAGCCAGACTCCTGCTGGCATTGAGAACAATCTTTAAGATTACTGTGCACAATCTTATCAAAATTTATCAGAGCAAACTCTGCTCTTACCGCTTTACCCTCCTTATCAGATTTCTCTCCCAATGACTGAGCCATCTTAGACTTGCCTAAAACGAAAAACAGTGTAATGAAGCCACTTAACGCAGATTATTGTGCTTAAATCTGTATTTAATGGACATAATAAATCTCACCTTTACCCTTTTGTAGACTGAGAACTTTTTGCTGTTTGTCAAATATCTCAAAACGGAGCTTGATTTCTACAACCTTAAGGAAAAAAAAGGCTGTGGTTAAGTTTTTAACCATTTGTTGGTGAAAGAAGTGAAAATATACAATTAGCCATGTGTCCCATTTAACTTAAGGCATTTTCTAACCTGTTCGATATTGGACCAGAAGCAATCGACCCCTCGGGCTAAAGTGCTGGCGATGCTGCGGAGGCTCATCTCCTCTTCTCTTTTCTCCTGTTCTTCCATCTTCTTCCGCTCGACGTGGTAGCGAGAACATGTGCGCACAAGCTAGAGACAGAAATGCCATTAAATACCCTCCTCTACATTAAAGTGACCTTATAATATATATAGTAGACTTATAATGGCAAAAAGCTCTCACTTTTTTGGCAGAGGCCATCTTCCAGCGTCGCTCCTGGGCAAAGTCTGCAGCCATCCACTGCATCTCTTCCAGCAAGTAGTCCCAGTGGGATTTGGGCCTGCAGGCTTCCTGCAGTTTGGGCAAACGACTGGCAGACCACTGGCCTTCTTTTCGGAGCTCTGAGATACGCTGGTGCACATGACTTTCCTGGAATTGAAAGTCCAAATTGACATTGACAACAGATACAACAAAGATCAAAATCTTTTTAAAAATCAACATCGTTAAGACTATTCTTTACCAGCTTGGCTTGTTCTGCTAGTTTGTCCTGAGAACATTCCTGCGAGTTCTGCACAGATGGACTGTGACCCAGTCCTGGCACTTTAAGCCCAGTGGTGCCGTTAGCAACTCCAAGTTTGGATTGTGCAGATGGGGAGAGGCTGGTACTGGATGTGCGGACCAATCCAGGATGAAGCGGGGAGGGAGATGTTAAAGAAGATGGAGATGTGATGGGATTGGTGAGAGAGTTGGACATCAACCTCTGCGACTTGGAAGCATCTGATCCGGGCCGCACAAGAGCTACAGTCTGAGAACAACAATAAAATCATTCTTAGTATCAATATTTGACGTGTTGTAAAAGCATTGTCAATATAAATGGTTTTCGAATAGAAAGGATTCAAGTTGTGAAAATTATCAATATATACAGTTTTGTTGCAGGAAACAAATATATAAATATTAAACTGGTATAGTAAAAAAACAACTACAAAATTAACTTGAGGTATAATGTAAAAATGCTCCATTAAAATGCAATTGATTTTTCAATAAAACCTTCAGCAATGCAAGTAAAATATAAATAATGATTACAAAAAATATAGAATACACAAAATAATATTTAGCTTCTGAGTTTGCAAAATACACACCAGCAATACAAAAAATGTATTAAATATTTTTTTAAAAATACAGTAAATATTTATTTAGAAAAAAAGTGTTCATCAAAAAAAAAAAAAAAAAAACCAAATACTGAAAACACAGAGATTTAAACTGAAACTTACTGCCTGTGCAGGCTGCATGACTGACTGTTGCTGCTGCGGCTGCATCTGGAGGTGAAGTCCTGACTGCATTTGCTGAAGCTGCGCCTGCAGCTGCGCATGCTGGTTTACTGGAGCCAATACGGCTCCACCTCCTTGCACACCCTGGACCTTCACCTGAAGCTGACTTCCTGCGGTCTGTGGGTCCACCACCATGGCCTGACTCTGGGACAGGGATAGAGGCATAGCCACCATTGGGAGCCCGGCTTGAGGAAGACGACCCGGAAGTTGTGGGGGTGGGGTGTGAAGGCTGGCAGCGTTCTGGACGGGTGGGCCTTTGGACGGATCGTACTGCTGCTGGTTCTGTATCTTCCCACCAATCTGAACGGCTTGTGGGGTGGGAGGCATTCCTCCTGTTACAAGTCACATTAGGAGTAAACACAACGTGGAGATGGAGGCAACGAAAGACAGAAAAGAAGAGAAAGCAGAGATCCACAAACACAGGAGATCAGTCTTTGAAAATGAGAAGTCTTAGCTTTGCATCTAGAAAAACCCCATTAATTAAATTTAAATATCATAATTCTAGAAACTTCTGAAAAAAATTTGACTGAACAATGTATCTAAAAAAAAAACAAGAACACAATGAATATTTTACTATTAAGGTATATTTACATGTTTTTAGAACAGAAAATTGAAATTAAATATTCATAAATGTTAAACAAATGTTATCTTAACAAATGTTAAAGTGGAATACAATAGTATAACACTTAGTATAGTATAAAAGTATCATGTTAAAATTTCAGTTTCCATTTGTCACCAGTGAAATATGTTCATTTTATACAAGTTTTGCGATTTATGGACATGAGGTTATGATATAACAGCAAAGTGTTACACAATGCTGGAGAAAAGAGAACTAGAAAATTACCAAGAACAAATTAAAATCTACAGAATAAATCCTTACTATCACAGAATTGATCATTAAGAATCCAAATCATGCATTACCAATGAGGTGAAAAACCTCTAGAAAAAAAAAAATTCAAGGAAAACAAAAAACAAATCAACCCAAAAAAGGAGAGTAATAGAGGAAGGTAAAGATGCAGAAATAAAAGGTGCACAACTGAAGCACAGACATAAATGAGCATGCGCCGGGAACGGTTGCATTAACATGAGCTACAGAAAAGCAAAGCCAGAGATACAGCAAGGAAATGAGAATGGAGGTTTAGCACAGACGTATAGCCGAGCTATACACATCAACCATCCACCCCTTCCAGAATCAGAAGAAGAGTCCTGGAGCTTTCCTACAGAAATCTGAGATGTTTCTTGCTACTGATCACTCGCCGCCATTATGTTTCAAAACTCCAAACTGGGAATGGTATGAAAACCAAAAATAGAAGGAGAAATCAAAACATGGCAAGCTGAAAACAAAGACAAAGTAAAAGAAGGTGATGATGGGAACCACGACGGAAAATGCATTGAGAATCCAAGTTGACAATGCAGTGAGTGTAGGAAGGAAGTGAAGCTGAGAGCTCCATAGAACAGGAAGAGTCGACCATGAGACCTCGGAGATCAACGAAAAAACGAATGTGATGTGAAGAGGACATCCCAGTTGGGAGAACGGGAAGAACGGCCCATCAACCGATGAGCCATGAAGAGCCATTGTGGCGAAGAACAGAAACGAATGAAATGGATGGCTCGGAGAGCTGATGAGCAAATCATAAGTGAAACAAACATGTGATGTCTTCCCAATAATCTTCATGGGTTCTTCTGTCCGTCTGATGGTTTCTGAGATGAGGACTAAGCTGGAACGGAATCCCAACACAACTGGTGGATGATGCTTGGAACATAAAAGTGGGATCGACTCGAGGGATTCTGGAATGACCCCTGACCTCCAGCAGCATTGAATAATGGACACAAGAGTGGACCGGATCCCTGAAGCAGCGGCGCTCCTACCTTGGGCTGTGGGCATGAGCTGCTGGAGGGGAACTCCGGCAGATCCTAAAGAAGTTATAGCGGGATGCTGGAATATCATCCCATGCCGGCCCACTTCCATCCGGGACCTCTTAGCCTGATCTGGGACGCAAAACACACAAAACCCTCAAAACGCAAAAAAAAACCCTGCCCCAAAACGACAAAAAAGTGCAAGAAAAACAAAACGAAACACTTGGCACATGGCAATGATGTTTAAACATCAGCAGGTGGGCAGCTCGGCTCCGGTTTTCTGGATCACAGGCCACAGACATAGAGCTGGGGAAAGATGCTCAAAAAGCGGAAGCAAATTTGAGGGGAAAAAGAAATGAAGAAAAAGAGAAACAAAAGGGGGAGAGGAAAAGAAAAGACTCCGTAGTCGCCCGTCAGTGTTGCCATACCTGCTTGTGCCATGGCTTGTTGGCGTTTAAAAGCCTCCATGTCCACAGTGTTGGAGATGCCGCCAGCAGCCACCCCAGCATGAGCCTGTGAGACACAAAATAAAACAAAATAAGAGTCTTATTCGTTCAAATTAGTTAACCAGACTAGTGGAATATCTAAATCATGATATGGAAATAATCTAAGACATGGCAAATTCTAGAAAGTGACACACATCTAATTGAATAAAACAAATATAAAAATGTTACATAAATTCCATTTTGACAAAGAAGTTTTTAAAAAAAGGGTGAAACAAACTTAAACATATACACAAAAGGACAATCAATCAAATAAAAGGCTAAAATACATTCAGGAATGTCCAGGACAGATCCTGATTTAGGATGCTAGTAAAGAAGATTTCATCACCGGAAACTGCTGTGGAGTAGAGAACGCTGCAGACACGTTGGGTGGGAGTTGTGTTGCTATGGCAACTGGCGTCACTGCCTGTCCATCCTTCCCAGTCACCACTTTCACCTGAAAGGTTGTTATAGTAACAGATTTCACATTCAGAGACAAAAACGAAATTTCCTGGGAAATAAATCCATTTTAAACGGACTTCAAAAAAGAAGGTTGTATAGAAAGACATAACGGTGTTAATTTCATTTTAAATAATAATAATAATAATAAAAATAATAAACTTTTTGAATGTAAATACTTTTCACCAAAATCAATTTGCAGAAATTATGAATAGAAAAAATTAATTTATATTTAAAAAAGATTTCCCATCAATTTGAAGGCTAAAAATCCTAAAAAAATAAAGTAAAAAATTGTCTGTGCGCCTGATAATATGAAAAAAAAACCCCAAATGTGTTCTTATGCGTAAAATACGAATTCTGAAACAGTATGACAGTCTAAAAAACATGGTACCTCGTCATTTATGACCTCAGACAGCTCTTCCTCGTCGTCCTCTTCTTCAAGGTCCAGATCGTTTTGCCTCAGGTAGGTGAAGAGGGGCGCGCACGGCTTTTTCTTGAACGCAATATAGTCCATCATATTCCCTTGTAGATGTTGGAGAAAAAAGAGCTCGATGAGATATTCCTTAAACACCTCCTTCAAACCATCCATCCTCTTCCCATGATGATCCAGGCACTGTTTTCTCAACTGCGCCACCTCCGGGCTAGGTGGCGCGATCTCCTCCAGCTTCTTTGGCTGCATCTTCTTCACGCCAGCCGGTGTCAGACACTGGTTGGCATGAGTCTGGGGTGTGTTGCTCTTGGATGGGCTGGAGGGAGGAATGCTGGATGGGACACCAAAAGAAGCCGAAGCGGGGGCTGCCACCATTCCTTGCGCCGTCTTTTCGAAAACCATGGGCCGCGCCAACTGGCCTTGAATAATGCTGCTGATCTGAGGAGGCAGGTTGGAGGTGGTGATGTGCCCGGGGCTGCCCAGGGTGGGAAGGGCAGCCCCGCCAGCAACAGGACTTTGGGGGGCCAGGTGGTGAATAGTGCCCCCTGTCTGCGAGTGTGTCTGGGAAAGGCGTCGCTCTCGGACCGCACCTGCTGTTCCAGATGTTATCTGGACGGCTCCGGCTGTGGTTGGGGCCAGCTGAGCCAGTCCTGTCCCGTCCTGGTAAACAAAGTGCCCACTTCCAGGCGGACTGCCCAAATTGATCTGCCGGACCATGATACCAGCTTCCACGAAGCGAGTCGGACTCTGGCTGCAGAGAGCAGAACCAGGAGCGCCGGGCCTGGGCACTGGACTGTGTTGAGTGGGGCTCTGAGGCTGCATGGCCTGGGGCAGAGGTGACGTCACCTGGATGTATGAGGAAGAACCGGGCTCAAACCTCCACTGCTGCGGCTGGTGCTGGAAACCAGGGGACGCTGGGTTGGTGAGAGGAAGCGAAGCCAGTGTGATCTGCTGGTTCCCTGGTACCACATTCTGTAAAGTGATGTTCATATTCTGACCCGTGACGGGACTGCGGCTCATGATGATTTGGTAATTGGGAGATTGGGGTGCGGAGGGGCTGGCAGAGGGGGCTAACGAGGTCAATGGAGACTGGGGGTGGCTGGGGTTTGTGGGCTGAGTGGCAGACATCGCTTGCTGCTGCTCTTCTGCTTCAGTTCCGGTGAAGGACTTGGATTTCTGGAGATTCCTCTGTGGGTTTGGTGGGCCGCCTCCATGGTGCATCGCGGGACACTTTAATCGTCTCAAAAGCTCTAAAGACACAACGCAATCATTCCGTTAGGGGCATTGTTCTTTGACAACACTTGCTTAGAAGGCAAACGTAAAAATAAATGTGAAAAATAATTTAATAATACACAATAATCGTATTTCATAATACACGAATATGTGTATATTTTTATACAGTATATATAAATGTAATAAGTGTATTGCTTACATTTATTGTGCAATATACAGCATCATGCAGTGGTCATAACACATTCGTCAAGATTCTTAACGGTTTCGTAAAGCTTTACTGTTTTTACAAAAATCATTATTTTAATAAAATACAATTACAATAAAAACAATAATTTTATTTTACCATACATTTCTATAATCTTTAACAAAACAGTTTATATGTATTACTTAAGCGTTCATCATAGCTCATCATAATTTCCTGTCTTAAGTTTTAACAATATTATACAACAAAATAAACAACATTTTATGATTTCTTTAGAGTCCCAAAAAACAAGCATTGTTACACACTTCCAATTTTTAATTAGAAACCTTTACTAGACGGAAGTGTGGAGAATGCATGTCGCAAAAGGAAGGAAGAGTGAAAAAAAACAACAAAATCTCTTAATCAAGAGCAAAACTATAACAATAGAAATACATGAATGCAAAATCGATTTAGCACTTCACTGAAGGCATCTTGTTTAATGAACTTAAACATTTGCACTCTTGAACCATACAAAAACATTGGGGCTAATTCCGCAAATACATTTCTTGATCTTTCACAGCACTGCCAGTTCTCAAAGCAGTTTTCTCATCTCCACATCTTCCACATTTCACCTGTTTCTATGGCCATCCATGATGACCCATGACAGAGATTGGAGATGTTTGTAACCATAGCAACAAACCCTTTGCCGGTTCACCGATGACTGACCACTGCTTGATGCGGCCCAAGGCTCATGAAAATATTGCAAATGAAAAAAAAATGTTCCAAATCAAAATTGATGACTTTTAGTGCTCGTTGGGTTTAGTATGACACGTCCTTTGTTTTCAAGAAACGGCAACGTCCAATTATGAGATGTTGTGAAGCGCTGCAGTACATCACAAATAATTATGTTAAAATAATTGCCTAAATTTAATTTGTGTATTTTCTATGGACAGTATGTTTTAATTTCAAAATGAAGTGAATACTGTGTGGGCCTGACAAAACCATTTGTTTTGCAAATGGATATCCACAGTCTGCTAAAGCTAACGATCACACAAACATTCCCCGTTCTTCCAGCTGATTGTTGATTTTGTGCGGTGGAAACACATTAAATACACTAATGTTTATTAGACAGTCGCAGAGTTTACCTAGACGTCTTAGGTGAGAAATAAAAACAAGTTTCCGGCTTGTATGAATTAGCTCGCATGCTAAATTTAAACAACAACATGCGCATCACTTACCGTGAAACGACTATCCCGCGCTCCGACCATTCGCTGCAGCTTTCTGACAGAAAACAACGACCGTGTGCTTCTACAGACACAAACACAGACGGTGGTAATAATGTTATATTATTTGTTTGACATATGTAACCATGAGAAACATGGCGGTAGACTGATTATTTTTTTCTTTCTTCTCTGAAAACCCGGAAACACTCGTGAGAGAGCGTGACGACGGGTTACCGCCGTCCAATGATGCTCTAACGCTGAAAGATGACGTCACGATTAAGGCGGGACCATATTGGAGTTCGCTTCCTCTGAACTGTCTATTTTTTTTTTCCATCAAAAGTGACGGCTAAATAAAAAGCGCGTGCTGATACAGTTCAGCATGCACAACGTCATTTTTTTTGTTAACGTATTTTTAATACATTCTTGTTTTCTGTGTATTTTTAAAGACCATGCAAAATCTCTGCAAAATCCAAATAATTTTAGAACATTTAATAATCATTTCCTAGAAATTAAAGATTGCATTTTAATGTAATAACAACCTACCCACTGAAAAATGACCAACACACATGGTAAAATACAAGTGAAATATATTTAATTCCACACTCATGCATTCCGTACAATCCAGGCCTTTAAATAAGGAGACAAATAAAAATAAAATGTCATAAACACTATAACAATTAAACAAAAAATACGTATCGTCTCTAAAGTCTCAATGACAATAATATTGCCTGCCATAAAATGTCTGCACATACACAAAAGTCCATTTCATAAACAATTCTAACACTGCAATGCAGCACATTTCTTATTTAAACAGATCAAGAAAAAGAAAGATAACTTTTGCATCCTGAAAATTGTGTTGATGCAATACAGTGCAAGTGATGAACATGAAGTACACTGGAAGTACCATACTGTTATTTGAATTGTCCGAGAAGCTTTGAGGCACATTCAAGTAAAGTCAAGCATAAAGTCACGACCCAGCGACCTTCAGTGACCTCCAGTGACCTTGAAGAGATTGCAAAAACACTAGAAGCTACAAACCTACAAATCTAGTCACTAACTGGAAACAAACAGCTAAACATTTCAAAGAGGTCTACAATAAAATATCAACTAAATTCTGATTGCATATTGACTTTTCAGGACCAGGGGCAAATTGAACCAAAATAAGCCTTAATCCAAAGACCCCTCTAGCTTTCTTCGGACCCCAAAAGGCAAATAGGTTTATAAAGTGCTTCAGCATTTTATATTCAAATAAATATAGTTAAAACATATTACAAATCCTCAGATAGTGATGCATGAAACAAGAGTCTTTCTCTGTTTTTGTCTGGGATAATTTTGGTCAGTTTCCATATTAAATCTGTTAGTGGTGTGACATGATGATTCAAATGAGCATCAACCACCCTTCATTTACAGCAGCTACTAATAGCACACGTAAAAACACACAGAGTGTCCATTAGCGAAAGAATGCAGCACGTTTCAGTAATAACCGAACAAAGAGTCTTTTTGCCGACTTCCTTTTTAAACTTTACAGTCATTTAGCAGACGCTTTTATCCAAAGCAACTTACATTTTACAGACGCAATAGTGCAAAAGTTCGTTTAACGATGAAAGCCAGCAGGTTTTTCTGATGTTCTCAGTCTACAATCTTTTCAAATTGTGCAAAAATGTCAGTTGAGTTTGAAAAGCGTTTTCCATCTCGTGAAGTTGAAGTAAAACCAGAACGGTTGGTTGTGAATCAAGCGTGTAGAAGCCAATCTCCTGATCACACAGATACTTGCAGTGAGGAAAGGCGTCGCTCAATGCACTGTTTACCTGCAGGGATGACCAGAAAACGTGAGAAAACCCGCACTCAGTGGTCTAATGTGCTGTACTCACATTTGTCGATATTACTGAGGTCTGCAGAATCAGTAATGATTAAAGACAGTCCCTCCATCAGCAGTAAAGCCTTATGGTATCGCTCCACAGGCGTTTGTCCATGATGGAATATTTCATCCAGCGCTGCGGTCTGTACCTTATCGCAAAAAGAGTGGACTGTTCAGAAAGGAATCAAATTGAGAGGAGTGAGTCTGTGTCCGTACCATCTGGACCGCGTGTGTGTAGAGGAGTTTTTCAGCCGTGATGTTGTACATGCGGTCCATCAGCTTTTGTTTGCTGCTGAAGAAAACCTGGAGTTTCTCGGTGAGTGAGCGGCAGGAGCTCACGCAATACTTGTACATATCGTTCAGCCTTCGTATTACTGCAGGTGGAACACACACACACACACACACACACAAAATCAGAACCAATCGAATTGTGCGACAATATATTTCTTAACATTTTAAAACATTTATTTTACTCATTACAATTTAAAAATCAAAAGTATATTTTATATATACAACTTTTATAAAAAATAAATATATATATATATATATATATATATATTATAATTGTTTTCATAATTTTATTCTATACATTTGCATATTTGTAAAATATATTAAAACAGTTACTGAGAATAATAAATAATAAATAGTTTTGATAATTTCATAAGACAGAACAATATTTGTGGTTGTATATTTCATAGCCATGTTAAAATTGTTTCAAATTCCAAGTTAACAGAATGTGGACTTTGACCCATCCAAACAGGAAGTAATATAAATGAGTGAATTTCATTTTCTTTGGGGTTCATTGTATTTTAAATTTTTCTTTTAATAATTTGCTGCTTTTTATAGTGATGTAGCAGACTATAAGCATATGTGTTTGACATTTATATCACAGTGGGGCCTCAAATACTTCTTTTATAGCAATGGTTTTTTACATTGAAATGAAATTTGAGGACTTTTATCTGGGCTCCACAACTTTATAGATTTGTTTGAGGGTCAAGATGTGATTTCAAGGCTACTTAAATGTGGGGCCTCACTATAATATAAATGCAAGTGTGAGTGTGTGTGTGTGTGACTTGCCTAGTTTAACAGATCCGGACGGGTAGAGTTTCTTTGTTTTAATCCCACTCATGGCAGTGTGCAGGGCAGAAGACAACAGTTCAGCACATCTCATGTAGAGAACCAGCTGCTCTGAAGAACTACACAAACATGTACATTACTCATACCAGGGTTCCTACACTTTCTGAAAGATAAAATTCCAAGCACTTTCAAGGTCCATGTTCAAGTTTTTCCAGCACCATACAGCTGTGGTAAAATTAATATTTAAAACTGCCTAAACACAATCAAAATGAAACACTACCATTTTGGGGGAAAGCTTTGTGGTATTGGTGGAAAAAAATGGACATTACATTTTAGTAGACCGTAATAACATTATAGGGAAAATTTGTATTCTAACTTTATATAGTAAAAAAATAGACATCTGCCATTCTTCTCCATTTTATAGCAAAGTGATTTTTTGGTTATAAAAAAGCCGGGAACACTGCAACAATAAAAGTGTTGATGCTTCCCACTTACTGCACTTTTAATCAGACCTGGATCATAGTGATCACAGCCTGTTTATTCTCTCTCTCTCTCTCTCTCTCTCTCTCTCTCTCTCTCTCTCTGTCTGTGTCGGTCTGTCTGTCTGTGTTTGTCTGTCTGTCTGTCTGTGTCTGTCTGTCTGTCTGTCTGTCTGTCTGTCACTCTCGCACGTAAGTCACGTAAAAGTTCGGATCCAATCCTGAGGACTGGCACTTTTCCGAATTCCACCGTTTCATTTCAAGCATTTTCAAATGAAAAATTCAATCATTTTCAAGTCCTTGAAAACACATTATTGAAATTCAAGCATTTTCAAGGATTTCAAGCACCCGTAAAAACCCCGTCATACATCACATACGTGTGTGAGAAGCTCTTTACCTCCACTCACGGCTGAGCTGGCTGATTTGATCTGCCACCATGCTCTGTTCTAAAAACGATGCATCGACCGCCACGGTGCTCGCCATCCCACAGTCTTTAGACTCCGCCACTTCCATGACGCAATGGACAAAAGCCAAAATGAAGCGAAGCTGGCTGAGCAAATCAGTTTGTTCGTCCTGTAGGAAATGACGCCACGTTCTGTAACTAGCCAAACCATGTTTTACTTTCTACTCGACTAAAAACAAAGCATTTTACCTCCATTAGTGTTTCCTCTGGCAGCTCGGGGGGAACAAACTCCACTTCCTCCCGCCTGGCGTCGACGTAACCGTATCGCACGCTGTCCGGTGAACTGGACGTGTCGTGCAGGTGACTGTATGTCCAGCCAGGACTGCACGAGCTGGAAGTGCCCACTTTAAACACAGACAATGATTGTGAACAATTCCGAGCCTAAACATCTCTGGCTAAAAGCATCTCAACCTGAGAAGCGTCTTGCTTGGGCATAAGGAACTGGGTATGTCAGTTCAGGTGTGCCGAATATGAAGATCGTGCCCCCTGGACTGCCAGAACCATGCTCAGATGCCTCACTGCCACTAGGGGGTGCTACAGAAACAAAAACGACATATCTACGATTAACCGAAAAGAAATCAAAATCGACATTCAGAACTTATAAATCAACCACATTCTTCCAGGTAAATTATTTCAATTACTTTCCCTTTAAAAACACTACAGCGTGTGGAGTCACATGACACCAACGTTTTTTGTTGTTACAATATACATTACAGTATACATTACATTACAGAAAATGCGAGAAATAATGCACATGATAGTTTAATTAGAAGATAGTGATAAAAATATCTATTTAAAAGTAGCTGATAAAAATATTGAATATAGCAATTGAACATAATAAATAATGCAAGGTAATTGTAATTGTATTATAATGTTCAAATAATCGAGATTTTGATTTTAAGCCAAATCGCCCTGTTCATGACAGCAAATTGCTATTTTTAACTAAAGAAGTGTTTAAAAAACGGACTCTCGCAATTGAAATGCATAAACATTGACAAACCGGTCATTTCCATGGGTTTCTCTGCATTTAGGCTCTCGCAGCTTCCACTGTCGGACTGAGCTAAAAACACCGCCTGCAGGAGCTTGTCAGAAAGACGCCCGGAACTGACTGACCTACAAAGCAAATCAAAAAGTTCCGCACATTCAGAAACAAACACTCCCTGTGTGACTTTCCAGGAATTTCTAATCGAACAAATGATGTGAAACTAAATTTCCAAGCGCAGTCACCTCCTGTAGACGTCCTTTCCTTCCACAGGCTTGAAAAATGGCATCCGGTGAGCTGCTGCCGAATACTGCGCCAGCTCTTTGTGATCAGAAAGCGTCTTGGTTCGAGCATCTTGGGCTATGGGCATACTTGGAGTTTGACAGGAAAAGGGCCGCAGACACAAATCCCACTGAAGCACAGAAAAAGGTTACAACAAATTAATCTTTTTAAACCGAAAAACCATAGAAAGGCCCGATGATTTTTTCATTTTACATTTATTTTTCTTGAACTTATTTTTTATTAACTTTTCTTTCAAATCCAATAAATGTATTTTCATAAATGAAACCTCAACAAAGAGAAAATTAAATACATTAAAATAATATAAATTATAATTGCATCACATTTATCAGTAACAAATGGTTGCACGGTGAAAAAAAAAAGAAGTTTAATCGGCAGATGGTACTTCAAGTTTGTTGCATTTTTGTAGAGTTGTACAATATTTTGTATTTTGACAAAAGTGTCAATATATGTAGTTAAAGTTTTTGTCCCTGAGCGGGAGTTTTTATATAGTTTTCGTTTTGTTTTCGTCCGTTAAAATGTGTCATTGACGAAGACGATGATGAAAATATTTCGTCAACGAAATGAACACTGCTACCTACCAGTCTGGGATTAGAACCTGAAACACTACATGGTCATGGTCATAGCCACTCACCCTGTGCCCTGCAGAATCCGAACCGTGTCGACTGCGGGACTTTTGGTTGGCCGCTGTGTCGACGACATCAGTGAAGAGCGGCGATCTGCGAGCATGTTGATGACACATGTCTGCGAGGTGAAGAGAAAATGTTAGAATACACAATGTGTGATGGATGAAGAGAACATGAACCATTTTCACCAGTTCTACTCCCGACAGGCTCCAGCGCAGTCTGAGTTTTAGGAACGGTTCCCGCTGAAAACAGACAGGAAAACAGACACTTCACATATAGTTTTAGTTTACAGTACATGCAAAATTACTGTGTGTCCAAAATTTGCCTCACAGTCGATTCTGGTTAATCGGGAAACATTCGCACTGATCAATTTGTCCCTATTAACCGGCTGATCAGATTAAACGGCTAACCCATGTTCCCCAAAAGAATATCAAACTTACTAAACTTAACATTAAATTGTCATTATGAGCTTTTTTTTTCGAAACACACGTATGATGAACATGCAAACAGGAATTCTGGTTTCTTAAATATCCTGAAAACGGTCTAAATTAACACAACGCTCAGGATTTTTGCAATTTAATAATTGCAGCATCAAAATATTTATTTTATTTTGTAGCATTGAAGCTTGTTGTCAATGGATACAATCACCGCAATTTCTGACCTACCGTGCTTACGTGAATATAAGAACACTTTTAAATAACAAATTTAATAACACATTTACCTGATTAAAAAAAAAACCCTATCTACGCAGATACACTTAGCAGTGGCTAAATAACAGTAGAAAAAAATAATAAATTAAATAACATGTCAAACTCTCTGTCTGCAAGGAAACTAGTCCACGTGTAATCCGCAGCGCGTAGCGTGTAATCCGCAATACGTACGCCCAAATTTTGACATTGAAAGTGGAATCATACCACCCCTACTGGAGCTATGCGTAATATTTTTTAAATCTATTACTTAAGTATTATTATCAAGCTTATGTTCGCCTGTTAATGGATTTTTTATTTTCTGCCTGAAAAATTAAAAGGGGGGGGGGGTGGCGTTTGCCTATACGTATTCGCATAAATGGAAATAAAACTGAAGACTACATTAAAACAGAAATAAAGTTCAACATTTCATCATATTTACTTTTAAATGACAAGAACTCTCTTTGCCCTTTTTAGGAAATGTGGTCAAAATAAGTGAACAAAATTAGGCTTACAAGATAAAACATGTTTCCTTTTTTCAGGATTTGGTCTTGAATAAGCAGCAGGTCGGATTAACCACAATCGATGGCACAATATATGAAATCAAATCGCAAATCTGTTCGTGACATAGTGGTTTGTTCACCGTGTGGGGATGGCAGGCAGGGTCGGCATCCTCCGATGCAGTGATGACATTTCTCAGTGGAATCCGGAGAAGCAGCAACTCTCCCAAATAACGGTTGTCTACTTATAAAGACGTTAAACACAACACACGCATTAAACATTGATAAATTTAAATTTAAATCCAGTCAATTGAAATATAAAGACCCTCTTGAGAGGTATTCATGTTTTCTTTGCGGACCCCCAAATACCAAGCATTAAATCTAGCAAATTTAAGATCTTGCTGTGTTTAGCATGAACGCTCTATAAATATGTGTATTACGTAAAGAAAAAGATAAAGCCGACCTGTCCGACACCTGCTGGTTCTGCTCAATCCTTTGGTAGTTCTGTTTTTGTGTCGGCACGGGAACGGCCACAGAATTCATGTAACTACTGCTTGAGAACACCTCCGGCCTACAGAGTGAGAGACGTTAAAACACACTTCATATAATTTGTTTTACTGGTGGACCGTGAAACATTTTCATCTCTAAAATCTTGTACGCTTGAAAAACCATAGCTATTGTTGGTCTTGTGCGTGAGATGACACTTCAAGGAGGTTTAACACCAATTTACATTCTTGAATCTTCAGGATTCACACCAATGTATTAATTACAAAGGGAAGTTGTGACTTGGATTCAGTCACGAATAAGAAAAAAAAAATTCTAAAAGTCAATATATAATAAATAAACAAAAGCGATATCAAAAAACAAATCAAATAATCAAATAAATTATTGCGTAATATTTTTGCAGGTTCAAATTGTACAGTTTTTTTTTTTAAATTGCGACGGTTCCTGAAAAAAGAGAGAAAAGGCATAAAATAAATATTAAAAAAATTAAGAAATAAGAAAAAAAATTTAGAAATAAAAAAAAAACTAATAAAATTATCAAAATACAGCATGATCAGTGTAAACAATAAGCATGAAAAAAAATAGATAATGACTGTGCGTACTGTGGGTATTAACAAGTGTATAAAAAAAAACTTGCAAAACCACATTATAAAAAAGTGCAAACTTCGTTAAACCAAAGTACAAAAAATATATTGTCTGTATTGTAATGTGCTCACAGTACCTGGATGGGCTTGCAGAAGCTCGAAGAGACAGAGAAGACAACGGCGTGTGATTAAGTGACGCTCTAAAAATATTACACACACAAGCAAACAAACAAACACAAAATGTACGATTAAACTCCTAAATGTAGAAAAAAAGACAAACTGCAAATGTTTTTTACATTTTACATTAAGTCACCATAACTCTGATTTGTTGCATATCAAAACAAAAGTTACTTTTTTTCAAATCTTTTACACTCATCACTAGTCACAATCCGCGAGAACGATGGCAACCGAGTGAAAAGTATATCGATCTGCAGTCATATAGCTAAGTTCAGCATGTGAATGTGTATTGGTAGAAGGTTGTTTGTGTGTCGCATGTAACTAAATAGTCGTGGTGAGCGCGTCACATACACTTAAAGTAGCAGGAATATTTCAGATCACTTACCCGCTGTGTGTCAAACTGTCTCGACCTCCTGCACCAACCAGAAAAAAAAGCAGTTACACTTCAGGCAAAACATGTGGATCACAATAAACGCCTGTTTATGTGACTCCTAGTCGGTCAGTGTGTGAACGAGTTCGTCTTACGGTTGAATTGAGCCGGAACCATTACGAAGTCATCTGACTCTGAGGAGGACGAGGCTTTCAGCTGGGAAACTGAAGATAGCGTGGTATTTGATCGGGGTTGCCTCTTCTTCCGAGTTTCAGTGTCAGACTGTCAAAAAAGAAAATCAAATGCCGAAACTTAATAAAAAAGACTAGAATTGTAGCCTTGATGTATTGATGCATGTATAGCTGATGCATCTGCGGACAATTTATTACAGTTTATTCAGTTATTAAGCTCAACAGCAGTGTTAGCTAAACTGCTAAAGTAAAATATTATTTTAAAATTATTATTCAGTACAACTTCTATTTAACAATTTTTAAGAGTTTCTTTCTCTGGTTAAATGTTTTCTTCTTGATTTTCATCAACTTAATAAAAGCAATATTTCAGTTGTTGTTGTTATTATTATTATTATTATTAAGGAATGTGTTCTTTTTTTACAATAAAAAAGTTAATTTTATACTAAAATATTTGATTCAAATAAAAAAAAACATTTAATAATTATAAAAAAAATATTATTTTAATTTATATTTAGGTCATACATAATTCTAGAAATGTAATACCATAAGCAGCAGCTAATTAGGAGTTTTTCAGTTAGTAAGTTTAACAGCAGTGTTCAACTGCTAAAGTAAAACATTGTTTGAAAACTATTCTTCAGTCCAAATTCAAGTTCACTAATTTTAAGAGTTTAAGTTTCTTCCTTTGTTTAAATTTCCTAATATCATAATACAGAACAATAAAAGGCTTTTCTGTCCAGGCTCATTGTATCAATATTAGAACAGTGTAATGACGTGATTCTTTATCTCTAAGGCAAAAGATGGTAATAGAATGATAAATGGATGTGCCACATTACCGGGGTGGGAGTGAGACGAGGAATGGAGGAGCCGCTGCTGGAACTACCAGAGTTAGAGCAGGGATAGAGTGGCATGGGCACCGGAGAGGCTAAGAGAAAGGAAGTTCAATGATGGTTCTTGAGAATAAACAATACAATAAAACATGCATTCAACCCTTACATTTGTTCATTGGCGGGCTGACCTCCAAGAAAGGGTGGTGAAAAAGTTCATCTGGAACAAAAGACAACAAGCATCAGTTAACATGGTATACGCTTGATTTAAAAAGCACAAATGAGTAATGAATATATCAATATAAATTAGTAATATTATGACTGAAGTATCAACTGTGTCACACACCAAAGTCCATGCGTTCCTTATGGTTCTTCTGGAGCAACCCAAGCAGCAGATGTCTCAGCTGACTGGAAGTTTCCCTAGGAATACTGGGGAAAAACATGGGAAATGAAAGTCAATGTTTTTCAGACTTAAAGGGATTCTCAAGAATTTTTAGTAACAGTGATGGACTAAAAAAAAGACCAACCAATTCGTTCTGGTTGGCCGTTGGGAATAGTGAGCACTTAGTATACAGCATTATTAGAAGAAAGATTAATGGATCTCACAATATTACACCTCACAATTTCAGTCCATAGCTTGTGTATTGTAAAGACATGTACATACTTGTAAGACCTACATTTTACTTATCCAAAAAGAAAAATGTTTTTATCAATTACTTTTAACGTTACGTTTTTAACCATTTGATTCAAGTTAAATATTATCTTTAATTATGATATTTGTTTGTGCTTGCTGCGGCAGCACATGATAATGATATTTAGAACTAACCACATTTTATGTTTTTTTTTTATACATGAGATTCAAATTAGTCACCATATTATTCAGCCAATGAATAAATGTGAATGTAAAATGTGGGGCGGGGGAAGAAATGAGCACGAATGAAAGTGCAGGGATCGCTTTTGGTCGCAGTCATCCTTGTTCAGGACACAGTTGATGAAGAACATCAGACTCTGGGGTCTCTTACTTCGGACGCAGGGTTTCGGTTGTCGCATACAACTGCTGCAGTTCTTGAGGAGTATTTGCCTAGAAAGTCAGATTAAAGAGTCTGTTATAGTTTCAATTACTTGAAGTCTGACTGACATTGTTTTATAATACAATTGAAATGCTGCATTAAATCTATTTTTTGCCAGACTAAGTAATTGAACTAAATATTTTCAACTTCCCAAACACTATGCACAATAAATAAATAAAAAATTATAAAAAAAAACAACTCTAACCAAAATTTTTTTTAAATAATTACAATTTAAATAAATATACAAATAAATTACTGAGCGCAATAGAAAAAGGTAGGAGTTTCAAATCTAACCTTCAAATCACAGCTAACAAAGTCTGTAGGAAAAGTGCTTAGCTAAAGGCAGCTATACAAAGCAATGACAAAACCACATAAAGTTGAAATCAGGCAGCAATAACAAACTTTACAAACTTGCCCAATACGTAATGAGATAATGAAGAAACAGCAAGAACTCTGAAAGCAGAGAGCTGTATGACACTGTTTACTTGCAGACGTGGTTTAGTTTACCACAAGATGTCACAATCGTCTTTCACACTCCCTAGGCCACATATTACCAAAAGTGTCAGCCAATAACACTTACGCAACAACCTTTTTGGAATCATTATGACACAGATGCACCAGAGACTGTATCAACTGCTTGTTTGACTGTTTACCAACTACTGGATGTAGTTCTGGCCTTTATTTTGCACATCACTGACCGGAAATGGGGCTTTGCCAGTCAAACACTGGTAGACAATGGTCCCTACACTCCACAAGTCGGCTTTAGCATCATAGTTTTGGGACAGGAGGACCTCGGGAGCCTGTAAAGATGAAAACCGTGACTACCAAAGCAAATCAAATATCAAGCAAATCAAATCAAATCATCCAATTAGACAATCACCATGTACATCGGAGAGCCACAGATTGTCTTGGCCATCATGTCGTCCTGAAGAAAGCGTGCAAAGCCAAAATCAGCTGAAACGAAAGAACATTACAAAAAAAAAAAAAAAAAAAA
>CM051498.1:19459919-19486796 GCA_028031935.1 Paedocypris micromegethes | reverse complement strand
AAAAAAAAAAAAAAAAAAAATCAGTGCATCTAATTTGGTTTGTTTCGTTCATGCAGCATGTCATCACCTAAAACAAGTGTCTGTTTGATTCCACACAGTTGTGACCAATAGCGTCTAAGAATCATGAGGTGAAGGTCACCAAGACCTTAAACAAACCGTAGGCTTAATGCGACAACAAAAACACTACGACTGGTCACTTTCAAACTGATAGACGATATGAAAGGTCACAGTGAGAGTAAAAACAACACTACCTTCAGTCCGATCACCTACCCAGTTTGACACAAAAGTTGCTGGTGTTGGCTCTGCGACTCGTGCTATAGGAAAGAAGGATGTTTTGGGGTTTCAAGTCCCGATGGATTATTCCTTTACTCTTCAAAACCCTCAAGGCCCCTGCAATCTGCTGCAGTAGCACACGAATTGTGTCCTCACTCAGGGTACGTTTTTCTAGGCAGAAAAAAAACATCAGAAATACATTTACCGTATTTTCTGGACTATAAGCCGCACCAGTATATAAGCCGCATCAGCTCTATTTAAAAAAAAAAAAAAAAAAAAGATAAACAAGCCGCACCTGCATACAAGCCGCATGTCATTCAAACATTTTGAAAATTATTATCTCCGCAGCGACGCGTGCTAGGTATATTATATATGAATATTTCGTTTCGTTACTGTACACATAACAATTTTTTGTTTTTACGCTTGCATTCGTTCCATTAAATACTGTGAAATTTTATAGTGGTAGCATTTACGTGGTGCATAAAACAATAAAACACTTACTGTTTTATTGCTTGACATTCGTTCTGTTGTATTCCGTTGTATGTATCTAAAATACCTTCACATTTTTAGTACATACTACTTAACAATCTTTCGTTTTTTTATGTTGTGCACTCTACTGTTTTATTACTTGACATCTGTTCCAGTGATTTTTGTACTGAGATGTTTGTTAACATTACTTTAATAAAGAATACTACGTGAATTAATATAAATACGTAAATGTTGTGCCTCTACTTTCACATTTTCACATATTCGGCTTCGAACGTATCTACCGCGATAAACCAGGGTTCACTGTATTTACTACAGGAACAGAACAATTTTGAATTGTAAATGTACATGTATGTAACTAAATAGATCCTTTACTAACCTGTATTTTAACACGGTAGCAACTTTGCTGATTAAAATTTATAAAAATTATTTCTGCTTAGAGCGGCCCTAGTGGTGGAAAAAAATCTGCAGAATATTAGCACCTTTGTTTAAGCCGCATGGTTCAAAACCTATGAAAAAAGTAGTGACTTATAGTCCGGAAAGTACGGTAGTTGCGTAGAGAAAACATAAAGCATAAATAAATCAGAGGCTAAGCATATGCTTTTAAATGAACAGATTATTAGTGGGATTATTAAAGGGACAACTGTTGAAAAACAACAAAACGACTCAAAGGCAAATATGGCGGCGTGTGCCATGACCCGTTTTTGATTGGCCCAGTATGTTAATAACTCAGGGTCATCCCAGCATGTCAATAGCCAGAAACAGTTTTGCTACGCCACTGAAACTGTGTTCCTGGATTTTATGAAAAGTTTGGTAAACTGGTTTCGAATGGTACTGATTTTTAGCGACTTGTTTATCTTTCTACGAAATACAATTTAAAAGTTATAACCATGCAAAGACTATTTCCTGGACAGAACAAATGTATTTTTTGCCAAAATGATCCTAGATGAACATTTCTAGTTGTGTAAGAAAATATTGATGAAGAACTATCAAAATTTCATATGACACTATCTTTGTTCTGATAATACGTAAAACCACAGAGCATTTTTGGTCAAGCACTAATTAAATTAAACAAATTAAATAAAATAGTTCAATTCAAATTTAACAGGGACAACTGAGACAAAACACATGTTTTGGTTTTGAGCTTTGGAATTCAATAATAAAGAACTTCACTGTCCGACAAAGGGTTTAGGAGATACTGAGAAAACGTGATTATTTTTCCCATTGGATGTAAATTGCATTGAAAGTCAAAAACACTAAAAATAAAATCTCCATAAAAGAAGATTTTAACTCTAACTCCATAACAATAGGGTTTTAGCTCTTTGGGCTTGAACCCCCTACAATACACAATAAAGTCGACTAAAGTCGAAATATTCACCAGTGCTGTAAACCCATCTAAACACCTTCCCTTCAAAACATGCTGGTTTTATGAACACTTATATTTAGCCGCAATGTTTTTCCACTGAAGCAGAGGGGAGCGGGCAGACTGGCAGGTGGTGGGCATGAGGTCAGGCTGAAGCTTGGATTTCAGCAGGGCTATTTGGTCCCGTGCCAGGACAAGTGACCGTGAGTCTGTGATAAGAGGTTAGGGGTGAAGGAGGGGGTCAGGAAGCAAACACTGCCCCTGCCATGTCATCTAATTCAAGACCACACTCTAAAAAAAGAGCCGTCAAAGCAAACAAGGTAAATATAGACCGACTGGAAACTTCATTTTCATGTGGACAGCTTCTGACAGTTGGAAGAGGGGACGATTGCTTCCAAAGTGGCTATTTAAGGGGACACAGGTGTGAGGAAGAGCTATTCTCAGATGTCCCGAATTATCTTTCTTAGGAAAGACCAAGTCATTTGTCAGAAGAATGTCACTGCGCTTTAAAAAATTAATTTTTTGGACAATTTGAAGTAAACATAACGTCTCACTGAACGAATACATTTTACAGCCTTACAACTCGGGTTAAAAAAAAAATAGATTTGTTGTTCATATCTAACAGGAATCAAGAATTCAATCAATAATGTTGGCATTTTTAGAAACATTTTAAAGTGCTAATGACTTAATAAACCTGAAACCTGAAGCTGATTGACAAATTTGAATTTGATTTACGGTTCAACAATATGTTATTGCTATTTCTTTTTTTTTATTAAAGAATTTATTAAATAAAAAAAATAATAAAATGTATTTAATTTATTTTTTATTAAATAATAAAAGTAATAAAAGCAACTGTAAAAAAGCTTTTGGCAGTGATTTTAGGTCTTAATCTTTGTAAAGTTAAATTAAATAATACATTTTTAATAAATTAAAAAAAACGTTTTAATACAGACTATCCTATCCTATCCTATATTAAAAAGGTTTCAGAAATATTTCACATTATCTAAAATCAATTACACACACACACACACACACACACACACACACACACACACACACACACACACACACACACACACACACTTTGCTATAGTCCGTGTGAACTTACCTCTTAAATAATCTGCTAGATCCCCTCCATTGCAGTACTGTAAAACAAAGGAACAAACAGCAAAGTGTGAGTGAAACAGAAGTTCTCACCAAAAATTGTCGCATAAGAGGGAGTGAAACGTGACCTCTGAATCTCAACACATCTGAGATCTTTACAGCAATATTACAGAGAAGCTGTGTCTTTAACTCACCTCCAAAATAAGATAAACACGTCCTGATATCTCCTGCAAACACATATGAACAGAAATTAATTAGTACATTGTGGAAGAAAGAACATCATAATTCATGTTTGTGTGTTATTGAAAGGGTTAAAGAGGGAAATCAATATGTCCACACACAAGTGTCAGACTGACTGTATGAAACCAGACAGGAACCAACACATTGTGCAACACAAGACCCATTTGTTGGATTTCCACGCGGGCCGTGCGGCGTTTCACACAACTTCCTGATAAACTATCAGCTCGCAGACCAGCGTGACACATTTCAACGGCTTAAACTGCTAAAAAACAACTGGTTTTGCGACTTCAAAGTAGCGCAATTGACAAATTTACAATCATGCGGCAATAATGGCTTACTAAGGCTGAGCTAAGTTTGAGTTTGTTTGAAGAACCTGAGAGAACGAAACCAGGCCATCAAACGTAATGCAAAGCCCGGCCCGAGACGACAAACCACACGTAGTGCAAAAACACAAATCTCAGTCTTTTTGTGTTTTCACCAACTGTTGCATGAGATCAAAGCGCACATATCACATAGTTTGGACTACAAAATTCACCAGATTATAAATGTGTGTTACTAAAAATTGCGATTGACATCACATGTTGGGCTGGGCGATTTTGCCAGTGTCAATTAGGTAACATTTTAACACTATTATGATTAATTTATCATAATATTTTTTATAACAAGCCCTCAGTTTTTCTTATAAAAAAAAAATCGTAAGAATAAACAACTTGCCTATTTGGAAACAAAATATTTTCATAATTTTTTTATTAAAGAATAAAATGAGCAGTTCCCATCTAAATAAAATAGCGTACCTATGCGAATATAAGTTTCAAATTTAAGATTTCAAAAATTCACGTAAATGCGTTATTTATCAAATAATCAATAAAAAGCTTCAGAGCAAACAGAAAACGGTTTAAAACGAAGAACACCGCAGTCAAACACAATCAAATCGCTCTGTCTGCTACACTGAGAAAAACGTGACTGCTCTAATATTTACGTCCAACAAAAACCGAGTTCAGTCAGATTTACTCTTTTAAACTCTTTTAGCGCAAAGGCTCATGGGAGGCAGTGAGCAGCAAAGCATAAGAGGTGTAGTTTCGACCGCTAGAATAGATTATTGTTTTATTATTTTTAAGTAAAACTACTTTGAAGTGATACAAGTTAGATTTGTTAAATAAAGGAAAATCAATATTTTAAAGATGAAATTAACGTAATTTAGCCAGAAACAAAACTAAATATTTAGCTCTCAGAAAAATAGCTTTTTTTGTGCAAAACAACTTTTGAGCATTGAAACTTTTGAGCATTTTTCTGCAGCGTCTACACTTGACTTCATTTTGTTCTCTGTCATCCTTCCTGAAGCCAAAATGGGTCCAAAGGACATAGACCGTGTTGTTTTTTTTGTATAAGCTTCTCTAGATTTGTGTGTGTTTTTTCAAGGGAAAGTAATTGAAATAATCCTCCTGAAAAATTTAGATAAGTTCATTGAAGGTATAAATGTGGATTTTGATTACATTTCGATTAAGTGCCTTACTTCACGAATATTGAGGGAAGTCAAAAAGATTCAGGTTTCCTGACTCAGCAAAAGCAGGTTGGCCATCTGCTGCGTGCTCGAGGTCAGGTGGAGCGCTGTGCTTAAACGCGGCTGGACATACGCTTATCACTTTCGTCCTGTACAAGTGGATTACACTGGAGCCCAAGGGTGCACAGACCGCTAAATGCAAATGGCCTTCAAACATGCTGTCGCCCTGAGTGGTATGACAGGTCATGAAATATGCAGACGGTTTTAGGATGATCTGCTGAAGTTTCACCAAGTGGCTCAGTTGCAACAATGTGGCGATTTTCTGTTAAAAAAACAGCTTCAGGGCATGTGCAAAATGAAAGTAAGTGTAGTTATTCGGCATTTAAGCTGATCTGATGTCAGAAGTGGGCAGGATTTGCCTGTCCGCCCAAGAAATTAACCATAGTAATATAGATTCCAACTAGTCATGCACAATCACAGTGTTATGTTTAGTACGTTTACATGACTGGGCCCAGACAAACAAAATGTACGTTTGGTTGCTATGGTTAGATTAGATTCAACTTTTTTGTCATTGTGCAAGATACGTGTACAGTGACAATTAAATGCAGTTTACTGAAGTAAATGTCCTCTAAAAAGTTGTTTAAAAAAGAAAAAAAAAAAAAAAAGAGGCCAAAACGGGGATGAAATGAAAAGGTTGTAAAAAAAAAGTAATAATTTTATATAACAAAATTATAATATAAACATATAATAAAACAAAGCAACATTATCTAAAGACGATGGAATGATAATTATAAAGACACTAAAGATGCAAACAGCAATACTTTTAGGTGCAGTACTGGAAAGAATAGTTTAATGAAAATTAAAGTCAAAGGTAAAAGAGTTTCCGGCCGGCACCCTTATTGACCTCAAGGTGAGGCTGATGTTTCCATTTTGAATACTGAACATTTTGTTATTGAGCCATAGTTACAGAATATTTCCATTTGTTCATGTGTCCTTAAATACTAAATGGGGATTGAAATCGAACAAAACAGATCAAACATTTGTCAGAAGAAATTATGCGACGAATAACGTTATAGGTTATAATGAAGCAGTTGAAACGCTCATTTAAAAACGTATGGATTAATAATTAGAGAAAATATAACACGCAAAAATAATGGAATTTAAGGTATAAAAAGAGTAAAAAAAAATGATTTTCCCTCTTTAACCTCAAGTTAGACGTGACCCTCCTCAATCTCAAGTTTGTTGTCTGGCTTTTCCATTTAGAATCCATTGTGTTGCCATAGTTACTGAAACCGGGGACACGGTGAACTTTCAAAAAAGACCAAACATGTTGGTCAAAATAATACAATCCCAGAAAATAACAATATGGGATATTATCAGTGAAAAAACAGCATAGCGGAGAAGCTTTTTATCACAGTCCCATCAAATCGAAGGTGTGACGGCTTTTATAACCGGTTTGGTTTGTTAATCTCCAGGTGATCACCAGCACAAACCTGAGACCGCCATCTGTGATCAGATCAGCTTGACTGCCTTCAGTCGTGCCCTTTATTCATTAGGACAAACTGATATGGGTATCCTGCATCAGACAACATCTGTTCTGCACACTAATCCTGGAGACAGACTGTTACGGGGGCATGCAAGGTGCCGAAGGCTAATACACAGGTGTCATTCGAATACGGCTATAAACACACAATTGCAGCATATTTGTGCTCTTGGTGCCTTAATTAAACATCTCAAATAGACTGAAAGCTCTGATTGTTGAATCACAACAAAATATGTAATCATTAGATGTAATGTGTCTGAATGACAGGCTGAGGGGCGGGACTTAGATTATAACCCATCAAAAGATGAGATTTGCCATCAAGACAGATAGGCAATTATAAACCTTAAGTGAGAAAATTTGCTGTCAAATGCCATGTACTCGGAAAAAATCTAAATGGATATTTATTAACAGAGTTCTGTTTTTCGGGAAAGACATACCTGAAAATCCAGCAGAGTGACGATGTTCTCATGTTTCAGTTCCTGCCGGACACATTTTGGTTATTTGTTTTTATTCTAGAAGAGCGCTAATATTCCCACAAGTATTTACCATCCGGACTGTGGAACCAACCTTTAAGATTTTGATTTCCTTTCCTAAGAGTGACTGCGATTTGGAAATGTTCTTGTGGAGGCGTTTCACCGCCACTTCCAGTCGATGTCTCTGTTTACGAAATTCATTTTTGACCATTTAGTGAACAATCAGACGTTTCTACACAAGATCATCATACAAACGCAGAATACCTGTTTGTGTCTTCCTTTGAAAACCACCGCAAAGGAGCCGGATCCGATCTCGTCTTTAGGGTTATACTCAAACTTCCCCAAACTTTCCATCTCGATAAAGCTTCAGTAAATCCACAGGTGGGTCAGGAGTCCGCCTGGATGTCCGCAGACACAGCCACCGAGCAGGAGAACCGGACCGAACCGAAACCGTTTGACTCGCCGGTCATGGTCAGTGTTAGTGATCTCGCTAGCATCTTTTAAACACAAACACGATGACTGTCATGCTGTACATGTTATGTCAAGCACGGTGGGTGAATGTGTATGTCGCGCAACAAGTCCAAAAGAAATGAAATAAGCGAAGGTCGAGGGATTTCGACGCCGACAGTCCGTCTTGTTTCCCTTCACGACCGCTCTAGTTCGCAAGTCAGCGTCTAAACAAAGCTGCGTGCTTTTCACGCGTGCGCGTTGGGGACGAGTCTGCGCATGCGCCGGCAGGATGTGTTTACCTCAGACCGGTCCCTAAATAAATACTGTACGTTTCGCGAAGAAACTCGTGGATTTCGAAACCTGCTTACACAAGTCATTGAGGAAGTATGAAATAAACAATTAAATGATGATGATTAAACTCTTCGATAAAGTTGTATGTGGTTTGATTGACATAATGAGGAGGTGTAAAGAGCACCTGAAAACCACACTCGAGTAAATGTACGGATACCTCACTTTAAAAATTACTCCATTACAAGTTAAGCTTTTGATTCCTAATATAGAAATTAAATTGAACATCTCAAGGTTTCAAAATAGCAGAATAAAAAAACTTTTTTTTAAATGAACAAAAAGTCAATATCAGTCAAACTCAATTGTGCAAAACAAAGTGCAACCGCTGATTCACGTTCACATGATTTTGCTCAAAAATAGCATCCAGTACCTTCAGCATCCTGCAGATGGCGATATCGCCTCGTTCGCAAACACCCAATGGACACAATGTAATAACGTTCTATTCTTACATTTTCACACAGCAGTTTTGAGACCGTAGTGACTGTGAAAAGCACTTTACAAATGCACTGAATTTGAACTAGCCAGTTAAAGCTGCGTATATTTTTGATGCTCAGTACAAGTTCAAAGTAGCCAAACTATACACCAGTGCTATATGTGTTTATCTCAATATAGTGTATTTTTTGTCTGTCATATACTCTTTATATACGTTTTTCTGCTCGGATAACTAAAGCTCTGAAGTGCGTAATAAATAAAGTCTAACCAGCCATATATATATATATATATATATATATATATATATATATATATATATATATATATATATATATATATATATATATAATTATTATTGTTGTTATCATTACTATTTTTTATTATTATTAATATTATATTTTTTGCTAAAAGGAAAAAATCTACGGCTTCACTGATTTGGCGTCAAGTTATTTTTTTTTATTCTAAGCAGTTTTGCATGGCTCTTGATGTTTTTGGTGGACAGAGTAATTTGAAGCTGAAGAACATTAGTCAGCAATCTTTCATATAAAAAAAAAATAATTACACAAGATCTAAGATTAAACTTTAGATTGTGTCACCATCTTTTTGAGCATAGTGATGGGAGAGTTTGTTGTCTGACTGAACCCATTGTTATTCTTGTTATATTGTCTCCCTCTAGTGGGGCGTCGCGGAATTACTCACATAAAAATACGTCGCTACAAGAATAGAATAGAATAGAATAGAATAGAATAGAATAGAATAGAATGCCTTTATTGTCATTGCGACACAAGGTTACAACGAAATTAGGATTACTACTCCGTTTGGTGCAATATATGAAAAAACACAAAATAGAAATGTAAAAAGAAGAAATGTAAAAAATGTGCATTGTACAAAATAGAAATGTAAAAATGTGCATTGTGTAAGATAAAATATAAATAATATATGTAGTATAAAGTATATAAAATATAAAATTAGAGCAAACGTTTCCAAAATTCAAAATGTTTCAAATAAACATATTAACAGTAAACAATAAACAGAGTAAACAATCGACAGAGTAAACAGTAGTATGGAAAAGCAAACTTTGCAATTCCACAGAGGGGATAAAGTGGCATGTGCCGTTGGTGAATTGCACGGTGAAGAAAGTGATTTTCAGTGCAGTAGTCAGTGTTCTAGCTTCACTTGTTGTTCAGAGCGTGAATAGCTCTGGGGAAGAAACTGTCCCTGAGTCTGTTTGTCCGGGTTTTGTGTGCTCTGTAGCGCCGTCCTGATGGCAGCAGTGTAAACAGGTGGTGACCGGGGTGAAATGTGTCCATGATGATGTTCCTTGCTCTGCTGAGGTAGCGAGAGCAGGCGATGTCTTCCAGGGAGGGGAGAGGGCATCCAGTGATCTTCTGGGCGGTGTTGATCACTCTCTGAATCGCTCTCCTGTTGGCTGCTGTGCACCCGGCGTACACACCGTGATGCAGTAGGCCAGGATGCTCTCCATGGCGGCTCTGTAGAAGGACACCAGCAGCTTCTCCTCCAGGTGGTTTCTCCTGAGCACTCTCAGGAAGTGGAGTCTCTACTGGGCTTTCTTCACCACCGTTGTGGTGTTGGCAGACCAGGAAAGGTTGTCGGTGACGTGAACGCCCAGAAGTTTGAAGGACTGGACTCTCCACACAGACTCCGTTGATGAGGAGTGGAGCTGGGTCGGTGCTGCGTTTCCGGAAGTCCAGCACGAGTGAGATTGTTCTCTGAACACCACACAGACAGTCTCTCGACCTCATCCCTGTAGGCAGACTCGTCTCTTATCAACAAGTGATAAGAGCTGGATGTTGACAAACAAATTACATACTGTTACAGTCCATCGGCTCAGCTCCCTCTGGTGGCTGAGCCGGGGAGCGTTTGAGGACTGTTCACGGTGGACGGCTCGTTAGCATCAGCGACACCTGTAACCAATTATCGTTATGGTTAAAAGGAGATTGCTGAGGCTGACGAGCTGTCGGTCAAACTAGTTACCAGGCTGTATGGGTCAGCATTTGTTTTGGAGTTTCCACACTGTATTTACTCTTCTTCAGTTTGGACATTAAAACCTGTTTCAACATCTGCCTTCATCTGTCCTTCCAAGGCGTAACACTTACTGCTTAGCCCAATTGCTATATATATTAATATAAAATGGTAATAAAGCCATTTATCCACTGTGCGACTACTTATCATGTCTTTAACCGTTTAATGCTTTCTTGTGGCAAGCAGTTGCGTCCATTTGTAACAAGCCTGTATTTACAACAATTAAAACAAATATTTATTCTAAATGTAGAGCTGCAGAAATGGCTATTTAAATTCTCAAAATATTGATACACTAAAGATGAATTGTCACACTACTGATTTTATGTCATACTGTACCCAACATCTCGCCATTCAGAGGCGTGGCCGCAAACTCACTAGAAAGGCGTGACTATGGGGTCATTAGAAAATGTCTTTAACCGAGTGACAGGTCTTCAAAACGTTAGCTGAGTATCCTTCCGCATAAAATAGTTTCCGTGATGACGATTTAGTCCCAATTTCTCGTCATTTCGTTTTCATTTCCTTTTATATGGACGTAACGCTTTAAAACGTGTATATTACCTTTAAACAATTACATATTTTTGATAAATCGAATCAAATGAAGTGATTTTGAAAATCAGCGGAGGGATATGGTGAAAGCAAGCTTAGTCCTCAGTCATGTTTTCCAATTTTTAATTCACATCAGGTGAATCTTTGACTGAAAGAGGTAAGACGTTAGGGTGTAACTTAGCTCAGTTTAATGCATTTTAATTCAAAATAGGTTTTAAACTGCATATTTCGCCCATAGTCTTTATCTGAGAATTCTCACTTTTTGTGAATTTATCGAGTGAGGTGATATTAAAATGTGTTTCCAATAGTATATTGTTTGGTGTAATTGCACGTTTATTCTGCATCTAATAAAACGGATAATTATGTATGCTTTTAAAGACGTTTTTCATTATAAAATGTTATATTCACAAGTATGTATAAGTCATGGGGCTTTTTAAAACCATTTCGAAAACGTGAAATTTGTGTACGTCTTATTTTTTGTGTGCGTGATTTTTAATGGTGTCTTGTGTTATATTTGTACACTTATCCCTATCCTGAATATTAATTCGGTGACCACGAGGTTGGAAACTCGCCGCCATTTCATTTTCACTAGAAAAAAGTCGCGCGCAAAAAGTTTAGTTTTTCAAACGACGTATAACGTGCTAAAACATTGTAATTCACTCGTTTCTTTACTTTTCTTTACAACTTGACTTTTTATTGTGAATGTTAGCGGGCCACGACGTTACATCTATAAAACGAATGAAAAATTCCAAGTTTAGGATTTAAAAAGGATTAATACAAATTATTCTAGTTGCCGAAACGCGAGAAAAGGAAAAAAATAAACGCCGTGGCTTGTTTTAAGTGCTTTGATCGTTAGATCGTTTTAGAACTCGGTTCAGCATAAAGCTGGTATTTCAGAGATGACTTCAAACGAGTAGAAAGTGTCTTCTAACATTAACGCAGTCATAACCTCTAAAATTGCGGTTTTATCTCTATAGGTTGGGTTTCACTGATTCCTATAAGTAGTTTTAGTGTTGGTCAAATGTCATGAATCCATGTCCATCCATGCCATATTCTTTATTATTCATAGTCGGGTTTTTTTTTAAGTTATTTAATAAAAAAATGTATTTAGAACATTTTAAATATGAATGCATTGACTTAATTTGTTGGCACACTTCAAACGAGTTTCAAACTTATTTCTGTAATTTGAGATTTGATTTGAATTGAGATATGAATGTCTGGAAAATCCTTTCCGAATCATTAACTCCCACTCAGACTGACGTCTTCAGTGCATTGGTCACTTTTGATTGAATTTGATTTCCTCATGCAGAATCATGACTGGACGAGCTCGAGCCCGATCTAGAGCCCGGGGTCGGGGTCAGGAACCTGCGGCTCCAGGCGCGGTAAGGATTCGGAGTACTTTCTCCTGAGATCAAGTTTAGATTGTAGAATGTTTCGTACTTAACGATCAGTGCTGACGTTCTCTTGCAGCAAGCATCAGAACAAGCAGCAGCGGCTCAGCAAAGACCGACTGAGGAACTAGTCGGAAGAGGAAGACAAAAAGCAGCTGCAGTAGTGATGTCGGAAGAAGGTGGAGTTGGAAAAGCGTAGAATGTTTTTTGGTGCCATTTGATGTATGAAAATAAACTTTTTGCTCCTTTTTTCCCCGTCTTCAGAAGTGCAGCAGATTTCTTCAGGGTTTCAGCAGGTCAAGCTTGGGGAAAGAGGTCGACAGAGGAGAGATTACAGTGACATTGGTATCCATACCCGGAAGCACATGGAGCATGTCAAAACTTCTAAAATGGGTAAATGCAGTGATGTCCTGATTTCCCAATCTGATTGAAGTCATTTAAAAAGTGACATTTATATGACAAAGAAAAGCCATACATTTTTAAATGTGTGCGTAAATATGATTCATTTTTATACTGTTATATTTAGTCTAATGTTTTTTTAATTCTGTTAAGTTACATTTTGTGTGTTTAATGACTTGGTGTGCTTACACTAATCTCAGGAAAAGTTAATTTTGAATTGAACCTAAATAATGAATAATAATAATAGTTAATAATTGTATAATTATTAAAAAAAAATAATAATTGTGCGCTTTGAGACATTTAAAATTGTGAAAAGCGTCTTACAAATGCTCTGGACCAATCGGAACCAATCACAATCAGTGCTGTTCAAGTTCAATCACATGCCAGCAGAAGCTATTTTTGTTTTGTTATGTGAGACCCAAATTGTCCCTAAATCGGATTCATTATAAAGAAATTGGTATAAATGAACTATAATTTGTGTGTAGCTTTTTATTTTGCTGTCCCTCAATTTTAGCGTTAAGCGCACAACCAAACCTTTCTTCTCTGCTCTGTAATGCAAATCTTTTCTGCTTACAGGTACTTCAGGCTCCTCCATTGAGTTAACCGCCAATTACCTGCGTCTGGTTTCACGTCCTACCTGGGCTCTGTACCAGTACCATGTGGACTTCAATCCACCAATGGAGTCGCGTCGTCTGCGATCCGCTTTGATCTTCCAGCATCAGGAGACTCTGGGCAAAGCGCACTCCTTTGATGGAGCCAGTCTTTTTCTTCCTGTCAAACTGAGCAAGCCTGTATGTCTGTACATTTCACCTGTGTTTGTCTGATTGACTCGACTCTTTTTAAACTTGCTCTGCAGGAGACGGTTCTGTGCAGTGAAACCAGAAGTGGAGAGGCTGTTGTGATAACCATCACGCTGACCAATGAGCTGCCTCCATCTTCGCCTGTCTGCCTGCAGTTCTACAACATTCTTTTTCGAAAGTAATTGAAGATTGAAAACGTGTCTAAAAATGACACTACTTTGTTTCTGGTGACTGTTTGGTCTTGATACGTTTATTATTATTTTTTTAGAGTTCTGAGGATGTTGAACATGCAGCAGATTGGTCGCCATTATTACAATCCGAGTGATCCGTTTTCCATCCCTCAGCACGGGTCTGCTCACCAAAGCTTGTCCCTGCTTATTTGCTTGCATGAATCCTTTATGTCGCCTGTTAAACTTTTAGTTTTTTTGCAGACTGACAATATGGCCTGGTTTCATGACGACCATCTTACAATACGAGTCCAGTATCATGCTGTGCTCTGATGTGAGTCACAAGGTTCTACGCAGCCAGACCGTCCTAGAAGTGATGTACAATCTGCAACAACAGTATGGACAGCGAGGCTTCACTGAGGCCTGCACAAAGGAGCTCGTGGGCCTTGTGATTCTGACCAAGTAAAATGTTCACACGATCAAATTGAATTAATACTTTCAGTTAGGCGTAATGCAAAGATCTATCTACATTTAACAAATGTGGTTTAATCTAATTAAAGGTACAACAATAAAACCTACAGAATTGATGACATTGCCTGGGATCAGAACCCCAACAACACCTTTTTGAAGGGCGATACGCAGATCTCTTTCAGAGATTACTTCAAGACGGTAATGCGTTTAGTCTGTAAAAATATTACAAACCAGTCATTAATTCTTTGTCTTTTTTTCTCAGCAATATGGTCTGGACGTAACTGATAACCATCAGGTCCTGTTGGTCAGTCACGTGAAGAGACGTGTTCCTCCGGGTTTGCCTGCACCAGGACCGGCGATGCTCGTACCAGAGTTCTGCTACCTGACGGGTACCTCACTTTTTATTATTTATATATTGTATCATTCTCGTTGAAACTGATTCTGAAGTTTAGTATTACTATTGAAGCGTTTCATTCATCCATAGATGTGTATTCTCTTGTTCCCAAGGTCTCACAGATAAGATGCGCTCTGATTTTACCGTCATGAGGGATCTCGCTGCTCACACTCGACTGAATCCAGATCAGCGAGAAGACCGAATCAACCGTCTCGTTACGAACATCAACAGGTTTATTAAACACTCATTGCCTGGTTACAAACGTATTTTTACACGACACTTTAATTTAGAAACCCGGATGTGAAGAATGAGCTGAGTTCCTGGGGTCTGAGCTTTGAGAACAGGTTGGTGAACATGAAAGCACGAGTTCTGCCCACCGAGAGGATCTTTCAAGGAACACGAGTGGTAAGAGATGATTTCTGTCCTCCAAACATTAAATGACCGTATCACAGTTGATAATCTTCTGATTTTTCTCACAGCATGAATATAACCAGTGGACCGCGGACTGGACCAGAGAGATGAGAGGCGTTCCTCTGGTCAGCTGCATGCACCTGGACAACTGGTTTATGTTCTTTACCAGGCGAAATGCAGATGTTGCTCAGTCTCTGCTGCAGACGCTCAACAGAGTCAGTGGACCAATGGGGATTCGCATGCAGAGAGCCATCATGTGAGTAGATGCCGTGCAAATACTGTGGTTCTTCATTACACAATTGGTGAAATGACAAATCGAAATGACAAATATTTGCAGAAAAAAAGTCCTTTGAGTCTAGCCGCTACTCTCAGTTCAGTACACTTTTCTGTTCTTTTCCTTGCAATCTGGAAACGACATCCAAGTGCACAAAAAGATGCAAACAAAATAGTTCTGAGATGTTATGATCTTTGCTGTTAGTGAGCAGAGTTGTTCGTGCACGGCTGGGTTCAGTATAATGTAGTGGATTACGGAGCTTTATATCTTCCATCTCTTCTGGTCTGGCAGGGTGGAGTACGACGACCGTCAGGAAGCTCTGCTCAGGGCTCTTCAGCAGAACGTCACCCCTGAAACGCAGATGGTGAGCTCCACTGGTCTTCAGAACATTTAGCTTCGTCTAAACTCGTGTTCCTCGGGTAGGTGGTGGTGATCCTGTCAACCAACCGCAAGGACAAGTACGATTGTGTCAAGAAGTTCCTCTGCTGCGATTGCCCGACTCCCAGCCAGTGTGTGGTGGCACGAACCATCAGCAAACCTCAAGCCCTCATGACGGTGGCCACCAAGATCGCCATGCAGATCAACTGCAAGATGGGAGGAGAGCTGTGGGGTGTGGAGATTCCAGTAAGACTCCACATACTGATGGGTTTCTCTCCAGTGTTCTGATCATCCTTTCTGTTCCAGCTGAAGCAGCTGATGATTGTTGGCATCGACTGTTACCACGACACGGCGAGTGGGAAACGATCCATTGGAGCGCTGGTTTCCAGTCTCAATCCGGGCATGTCCAGGTAACTGTGACGCACCTTATTACTGTTATTACATCATGTTGCTCTTAAACGATTGAATTTCAGAAAAAATAGAATACGGTTTTGCAGATGTGAGATGATGAGCGCTACACAACCAAGGCTAAATAAGTTCTGTTAAAATTAGTTAAAACTTTTTAAAACCTAGTTTAATGTGTTTTTCCGGTTGAACGTGAGTTTTCAGACACAATCTGCATGTGTGTGTGTGTATACACTCTTTAGAAAAGCTGTTTCTGCTTTGTTTCCTCTCACACCACAGGAAGTGAAGAGCGTCTGCAGTCTCCTGAATCAATCCCAAGTTTTTTTTGTTACAAAATATTGATCATGTGTCCTAATATTTGAAATAAAATAATACTCAAACACAAGTGTATCCAAAGAAACCTTTTTATATAAACTTTATAATCCTGTAGTTACACAAAATAGAATTCCAAGGCCGCATAGTTCTAAAGTAATCAGATTAGTGCCAATAATATCAAACGCAAATTTCTAAGGATGCTTTCACACCTGTAGTTCGGTTCATTTGGTCCGGACCAAGGGACTATAATGATACATTGTTGCATTTCTCTGGCATTTTAGTCCCCTTTCACACCACACTTTTTGCTCTCATCCGAACCGAACCAAAATTCCGTCATGTGACAACATTCACGTCACTCATTGGCCAAATGTGTCCTTTTAAAATTTCTACTTTTCAACGAATCAGAATTAGTTATTTAGCAGGTTAATTCCACAAATAAAGCAAATAGACAACTGTAGAGACAACTTTGAGGGCGCTGGCTTTGTGCCTATATTAAACTACATGGCTATCGTGTATATAGCGTGTATTGATCGCTTGAGACAAATGTTTATTATATACACATATTTATATTTCGAGAGTGTAGCGCGGATGCGACTGCAAAAGAATATTTGAATGCTGCACGCGCGAAGGCGCATTCCCTCTTTACTTCAGGGGAAAGCGTGACACACAGACATTTACCGGGGTTATCCCTCAGCGCAGCGGAATTTAGTCAAAATGCGCAGTCGTTTTTGCATTTGGTGCAAAAACGTGGTCTGACGTGTTGTTCACTTCTAACTTTCAGATGGTTTTCCAAGTGTGTTTTCCAAAACCGTGGCCAGGAGATCATCGATGCACTTAAAGGATCGCTGCAAGGTGTGAAAGACTTGGTGTGTGCTTTAGCTTCAGTGTCATGAGCTGGTCACGTCTTCTCTCTTCAGCCGCCCTGAAGGCCTATCTACGATACAACGGTTCACTGCCCTCTCGCATCATCGTGTACCGTGACGGCGTTGGCGATGGGATGCTCCAGAGTGTCGTGGACTATGAAGTCCCCCAGATCATGCAGTCCATCAAGACCATGGGTCCAGATTACGAGTGAGTGTGAAGAGCCGGCGACCCCTGGTGGTCACATCCACAACTTTCACTTGTCTCACAGGCCGAGGCTGACGGTGGTGGTCGTGAAGAAGCGCATCGCTTCCAGATTCTTCACCCGAATGGATGGCAAAGTCGCCAACCCTCCTCCTGGAACGGTGGTGGATACGGAGGTCACGCGTCCTGAGTGGTGCGCTCCACAGTCTGATGCGGATCTGTGTGGTGGAAACGTCAAGCTGTTTCTGTCCTTCAGGTATGACTTCTACATCATCAGCCAGTCGGTGCGCAGCGGATGTGTGGCTCCCACTCACTACAACGTGGTGTATGACACCAGCGGCCTGAAGCCCGATCACATGCAGCGGCTGACGTACAAGCTCTGCCACATGTACTACAACTGGCAGGTAAGAGATGACGCTCCACCGCTCTACACGTCTTTCTGATGCCGCTCGTCTGCAGGGGATCGTGCGGGTTCCGGCGCCGTGCCAGTATGCCCACAAGCTGGCCTTCCTGGTAGGACAGAGTGTCCACAAGGAGCCAAACGTCAACCTTGATGACTTCCTGTATTACCTGTGAGGTCACCCTCTGTTTGTTCTGCCTACTGTTAATGGGGGTTTGTTTAAAGCGGTTTGTTTTTATTTGTTGGTTTTATTTATCTTATTGTAATTTATATTCATCAGCGCCTGTATCTACCATCAAAGTTCTTATTATTGTGTTTGTTGGATGGTATTGAATTATTTTTGTTTTATCAGGTGATCAGTGAAGGCTGCACGTTTATTTTGTTTAATGTTTTTATTTGGTCTAATGTTTTAATGCTCTGAGTTGACTGTTTTGCAGCTAAACAATGTATATATATAAATACATGTATATAAAAAGGGTCAAATTGTTTTGAAACTGTTTAAAATAATTTTGTTAGATATTTTGTTATTTTGAAACTATCTTATTGCAATGTCAGTAGGGTTGAGTACTGGCCCAGTTATTTACAGTGGTTCTGTGTTTTTTTTTTTTTTAAACCATTGAGGTTCTATAAGATGGTATTAAAAGTTTGTTTCAACTGCATTGGTGTTTTTTTTCTCTCCCTCATGTTGTTGCACAATCACCAAATACAGTATTTAAACCATGTATAACATTACATTTTAGCCTTTCATCAGACACTTATCTAATGTTCCCAAACTTAGCGTTCCAGTTTGTACAACTCATTTTTACTGGCTTAGTAAAGGCATATTTGACTAGTTTCAAACAATGTTTAAGTTCCCTAAAACTGGGTGTCTAATGCTTTTGAAAAAAAGAACAATTCATAAAAAGCTCATTTTGTAACTAAGATTGTAACACTTGCCTTGTTATAAAGTTTACACTATTAGTTTTGTTCATTTGAAGTTCATCCCGTAGAACTGTTAGTATTGAATTTTATTTATCTTCGCATTACCGTTCCTTAACCGCTTTGTTAAGTTTCTCCCACAACACACCCTTAACATTAAATTTGGTTCATTAACAACACACAGTTAAATTTCATTTCCTGCACCCCCACAATCAGTCATAACATTCAATTTTGTTCCCAACAATAAACAACATTTCATACACCGTGATATCATATTTCTTTCCTCAACAATAAAACGTTAACTCGGCACAACATTATACACATTCCGGTACACTACACAAATCACCCGCAAAAAGAGTCCGTGGTAATCTCCTACAAGTCCGTGAATACGGGTTATGTTCCCGGAAAACGAGCAGCCACGGGGCTCCGTAGTCCCGAAAGTTCACAGTACTCAAAAACCGCAAAAGAAAGGTTCAATCTCACCGGCTTTTCCCTGTAGTCCACGCGATCGCGATTGTCCTGTGCTACATTTGATCCACTGGTTGCGTAACAACAATGTCCGCAAAGTCGCCACAACTCCGACAACACGCAAAAAAAACTTCACACCTGGGCCGCGCGCCTCAATCACCCCAACAACACGGATAACTGTCCTGTTGATGTCCACTATTATTAATCTACTATTATTGATCTAATATAAAATGCTGTATCCATGACATGATCTGTGTTTGATATTTTTGGTCTGTTTGTTCTGTTCTGGGTGGAGTAGAGTCATGATAAAGACATTAGAGCTTGTTCCGATTCCGTTGGCTCATCCCGCGGACTTCGGGAATCCCCGCTGACGTCACATTCACGTTGCATCAGTTCAGCCCCAAAACAACCGACTCCGCATTTCCGGCCTAAATTAATAAATGTAATAATTCAATGAATAATTTGATTTGTCCTCACAAACTTGTAATTGCGAATAAGGCATTTAATATTAACAGGTTTAACGCGCTGACGTACGTAAGTTTAAATGCGTGTTCAAGTGCGGTAATCATGATTTCGCTGAAGGGGGCGCAATTGCTACCTTTTTATTTTTGCTGACATACAAACTTAATCGGGTTCGTTTTAAAGATGTGCTATAAGTATTATTCACACACTAGTGCTATATGTGTTTATCTCAATATAGTGTATTTTTTGTCTGTCATATACTCTTTATGTACGTTTTTCTACTCGGATAACTAAAGCTCTGAAGTGTGTAATAAATAAAGTCTAACCAGCCACTCTTTTCCATGTTTATCAGTTGGCAACATACAGTACAGTATTTAAAAATGAAATGTGTTTTTCTGCCCTCTAGTGGTATAAAGTATCAAGACACACACGCACGCACGCACGCACGCACCCACACTCACAGCAAAACTGTTCTCTAATTTAAAGACGATGTACACCATAAAGGAATGTAAACAATAAAAAAACTACTTCAAGTCAACAAACAAGTTAGTAACATATTTTTATAGCAACATGAATTTCATTTTATTCAGCTAGAGGTTTTAAACGATGACAGTTTCTTTTGACATCTTATCACATGCTGTGATTTTGTTATTGCCTGACGTGCAATACCTTGATCTGGTTTTTTACATCCTGATGTAGTTTCTGGATCATACTATACTCGGGAGAGCTGTGTTTGTTGTGGATGTCGAATACTGGCTTGCATTATCTCATCCGTTGCCGTGAAAGATTATCTGCATTATCAGAGCACTCGTTTGTTATTTCATTCACAACATTACACACACATGTTCCGCCTCCACCCTCGGAGCTGAGTAATATTTCCTATTGTTGGCGCGTTGTTCGTATTCCCTCTCTGGCTATAAACTGGAAAGATAAACTCAAGGCTGCCGACGTGTCAAACCACATTTGCAATGAGCCAACGGAATCGGAACAAGCTCTAATGTCTTTATCATGACTCTACTCCACCAAGAACAGAACAAACAGACCAAAAAATATCAAACACAGATCATGTCATGGATACAGCATTTTATATTAGATCAATAATAGTAGATTAATAATAGTGGACATCAACAGGACAGTTATGTCACATCAGACTTCCTTTCTGCTATCCAACCAACCTATCAATCCATCGCATAGTTTATCCATCCAACAATTCATCCATCACACATTTCTTCTATTCATCCATCCAACCAAACACGACATAATTCATCCATCCATCTAACATCTATCAAATACCGTTCAAGCACACTTTTTTTTTTGATAATTGGTTCATTTAAGTTTACTTTCTTCCTTACATTCATCCATACATCCTGTAATCAATAAACCACAGTTCAATTGCTCATCATTCCTTTTTATCTAATTGGTTCAATTGGCTTTTCTTCCTTCTATCTATCCATCCATCCACCACATTGTTCACTCTTCCCTCAGTTGATTTGCGAATCATTTCTTCTTATCTAACTGGTCCATTTGGCTTTTCTTGATTCTTCTTTTCTTCCTTCCTTCTATCCATCCTTCAGCACATTTGCCAATTAGATAACTCCTGATCTAAATGATTAATTTAGCCTTTCCTTCTTCCTACTTGTTTCCATTTATCTATCCATTCTAGAGTTACTTCCTTACTATTTACTCATTCCATTGTACTTTTTTCCTTCCATCCATCAATGGATTCACCCATCCTTCCTTTCTACTTTTCTTCTCAGTTATTTTGCCCTTCCCTTTGTTAATGCTGTAAAATAATGCAGCAACTAAAGTTCACACTAATAACTCACACTTTTATTTCAAAACAGAGCTGCACAGGCTAGTTTACAAACAAAATGACTCCCATTAAAAAGGTAAATCATGCCAACAAGAAATCAACCACACTTTTACCGTTAAGCTAACTGTTAAATTAACCACAATTAAGCTGTTACTGTAGCGTATACGTGTAGCGTTAAAACGTTTTAAATCGTTTTCCCAGCGAGGCCAGAACCAGAATACATCTCCAGATCTTTCATCTTTTAAACATTCTGCAGCCAATTCTGAGGACCAATATGACAGGTGAAATCATTAATATTCATTATAAACCTTCGAGCATATTAGCATTTGAAGAATTTTACAGTTGGCTATTACTGTGCAGGAAAAAGTGAGAAAACAGGTCGAATCAATATGTACAACTTGTGTCAAATCACAGTACAGTTCTGTAGAATTACATTTCTTGACAAAAAAAAATACACTTCACAGATACAGTTCTCACGTTAGAACGTTTAACACTAATAATTATTACTGCCTCAAAATTATATTCCTTTTTAAAAGAAAAGAGAAAAACAGCAAAGATCGTACTAAAGGGAATATTAATGGAGAACATGCATAATTAAGATGCATGAATAAATCGAGCATTTTGATTTCAAAGAGCATAAATTCAAAGTATTGTTGAATTTGAAAGACAAACACAAAAAAAAAAATCACGTATTTATTATTAATAACATTCGGACAGGAACTGGAATATGAAACTGCAAAAGAACAATTTTTAGCAGTGTCAACGTCGTGCTGGAACACAGCAACTACTATAATTTATTTGGTCTGAACTGTGCAAGACCAATAAATACAACTAAAGCACATCTTTACATAATATTTTAAGCAATTAGTGGCTGACAATGTCTTGCGGCGTTTTATGTATTACAAAAAAGGAAAACAATACTAATAAAATGTAAATCTAGATTGTACCACATTACATATGTTTAATTTCAATCGCGATCTAGTGATTACTAAAGTGATTCTCAACCGGGGCTGCGCCCTCTAGTGGCCGTATCCGTAGACAACCCTGTCTGTTTTACTATCGACAACTGTAAAAATAATCTAATACAAAACAGCTGAAACATTATTGACGTTGCATGGCAAATCCTATCATAAATGTCAGTCTGAAAGTGTGTTCAATCCGAAGCGAACGTTAAATTGTAATATGTAGCTGCAAGCAGTGATTGCAGGGAATTTCTTTCCTTTAAATTCGCAGCCAATCAGAATGAATGATTGGGCAAAGTTATTAAAAAACTAAATACAAAAGCACATTCCATGATTTCACAAGTTAAATAATCTAGAAAATTGTGCACATACTGTTTTGAACTAATTATGTGCACATTTTTATACGTTTCATGCTTTCCCACAAAAAAAAAAGATCTAATGTAATTTTCTTGTTCATTTGAGCTTAATGCTTTACTTATTATATTATATTTGAGAACATTTTTTTACAGAATGTATATACCTATATAAATGGCAAAATTATAATATTAATAAAAAAGCACAATTGCAAATCAAATATCTGTTATCGGACCCTGACCAAATCTCAGCATCTGAGATGTGCATTCTCAGTTCAATCTCAGAATCTCAGACCCCGAGGACCCTTGATTGGTGGCCAACCAATCACAGGATGACACACACTTTCACTCACTATATCCTCCATATGGTTTTGGCCTGTGGGAGAAAACCAGAGCACCAACAAACACAAGAAGGACCTCAATTTTAAGACCTTGACAATTGAGATGTTAAGGCCACCATTACACCACTGTGCCACCCTAAGATTGAAATCATAGTCAACAAAAAGCATTGTTATTTACTGCTAAGTGTCCCATTTTGGTAAAGGTGGTCCTTGGAATGTTTGTAAAAAAATAAATAAAATAATCACTGTTCGATCGCTGACACACCACCCTGATTCTCCTGAACTAGTCACATATTTTCAAATTAAGAAATTTTAAAAGTGGAAGACAGGCTGATTTTAAAAATCCATTTGTTCCATTTCTTTTAAACTCGGAGATTATAAACAACACTGAAATATCATTTTCAAATCATTAGCAAGGAATTAATGAAGAAAAGCTCCACTACTCCTCTAATTTGAAATATTACAATCCAAAGTATAAGCGGAAACTTCTAGAAAGCCTAAAATATCTCCAAAGTTTCATTCTATTAATTTTCCAGACAGGTTCTGCTTGTGCCGGTCTACTCTCGGCCGGGTCTGTTGTCATCCAGAGCCAGGACAGCGTTGAGACACAGAATGGCAAAGAGATTCTGCTCAGAACATGCTCTTGAATTCAGAATCTGCAGACACATCACATCTCTCAACAAAAGGCCTTTTGTCTTCTGTTTTAAACGTTTCTCAGCAGGGGGAAGTGACATCAGAAAACAATTTTCTGGCTGTCATCTTTCAACTCTTTGACTCTTATACGGCGGATAAATCGATGCGGTTTGCTGAGTTGGTGCTTTTGTCCCATGTGTTCATCTTTGTAGGACTCATACCTCCCTTGTGGCCAATCATCTGTTCAACAAGCATGAGACAGGATGAAAAAAGTTACGTAGGTTTGTATGAAACAATACATGGTCTACAATCGGAAATAAAAAAAAAGTGAGAACGTGACATGACTCACTATGTCGGAGTGGAAGGGTTTGACGTTAATGTTGCGGATTGAGCTGCTGGTTAATGTCCAAACTTTGGTTTTGTGTTTGAAAGCAGCTCTCACCTTGGGAATCAATCAATCAATTAATCAATAAATGAACAAATCAATGAACAACTCAATCAATCACAATCAATCAACTGATTGGTGAATTAATATTTGTATCAATAAATATGTGTGTGTCTATATATATATATATATATATAGATCGATTGATAAATCATTAATCCAATCAACCAATCAACATAAAAAATCAATCAATCTACTGATCAATCAATAAAGCATTCACCCAACCAGCTAATCATCAAAATAATTCAATTACATATGCAATTAATCGACCAACCAAACAACAAATAAATTAATCAATCATCCAACAATCACTTAAATCAATCAACCAACCAACCAACCAGCCATCCATCAATCATTCAATCATTCAATCAATCAATCAATCAATCAATCAATCAATCAAAACTTTTGACATTATTGCTTAAAATAACTGCTCTACTTTCAGAATAAGAAACTTAAACATGTATAATGTCTTCTCCATCTCTTTGGTCACAAATAAAATATTGTAAAATAATGGAAAAAAATCATATTGTACTTGTTGGATTGTATTCAGGAAAAAAAGAGCATAGGCTTAAAAATGATTAACTTTACATTATGTAGATACAAATTAAAATGAGCCTTCGCCTTAATTAATTATAGCTTTATGCTTTTCATAAAATTAGAAAGATCCTGAATTTTACAAAGCTGTTTCCCCCCAACGTCAGTAGATGGGGCTGTGCTCCCACAAACACCATTTGAATACTGTTTTGCTCCGCCTCAGACATTTCCCGCCAGAATTACAGTTCAGCCATTCACACACGTTGTCAGTAGTGCCATTCAACCATCTGAAAAAACACACGCTTACCTCAGAATTCAGCAAGCAGTGAAACAAGAAAATGAAAAACCCCTTTATAAAAGAGAGAAAGAGAAAAAAGTGACAACACTAAATGTTATCCCTCAATGATAGCGCTCCAATTCACAAGCACAAAAGTTCTTATAAGTCAATCCAGATGTTTGGAAAATCTCGAGCCTTTTCAAACATTGTTATGTTCCATAATATTTAAAACTGTCAGTGTTTGGAGATTACACTATTGATTCTGGAGGCTTTTCACCGAGAGGAAATTAGTCACTATTAGCACTCAATGAACCTTGTTTTTCCACAGTTCTGATAGCAAAGTCTAACCTGCAGCGAGTTAAAGATGGCGAACATATACTGAAACAGCAAGGACTGGTCATTCACCGCCAGAACCCCAAAAATCCACGATATGCCCAAGATGGGCAGGAGCACTGCCACTGCTTTGGTCGTCAGCCTAGAGACACAAAGCGAACAACGTTAGCAAGTTATCGACAAAAACCTCCAGCTCAGATAACTCACTTCACCGAGTTGGCGTCGCCGTGGACCTTATAGTTCTCAGCGCTGATCCTGGATATGATCCGCGTCACGGCTATTAAAATGCCAATGTTAACCTGAAGAGATCAGAGCATTACTCATGCTTCCTGTGTGCGATACGCCAACGTTAAGGCTGACAGTTCAAAACGGGCGCCTCACCATTATAACAAACAGAGCTGGAGCTACGAAGGCCCAAATGGCCCCGTTCTCAAGAGAAAGCCAGCAGCTATGACCAAAAAAAAAGACAGGATGAATATTTAAAAAAAAACAGCCATGTTGATCACAAAACCGTTTCTTCTGCTTCGACTTACTTGCCGATGGCTCCATAGCTGTTTAGCGATGACGTCATGGACACCACACATATGACCAATGGGCATCCTGCGTAAAAAGAGAATCACGATTCACAGGAAATGGTAAAAACACTAAATTGTGATATTTAACGCTGGCCATAATCGCAGCAGACGTTCGTATAATCTATGAATAAATTATCCCATTGTTGGCGAATTGCCGGGTGAGTTTGCTTCAAAATGACGTGTTGGAGGACACGGTCAAAAGACTTTGCTAAAAATATCCAGCTTTAAAACTTCAACGCTGAAGGTTTGGGATTGTCGTAGGAACTAAAATAAGAACCGCTGGACTCGAGCTAGTTATTACGTGCCACCATAAATAAAGAGCAGTGTTCCTCTGCCAAAGCCTTTAAGAGAAAGGAGTCGACTTCACTCTGAAGAAATGACAAGTCTAACAAAGCCGGGATTCTTCCTCCACATGAGTCTATCATGTGTGTCACTATGGACACAAATAAATATTTATTTTTAGCATTAACTGTTCGACTCAAACACAGATGTCAAAAAAACCCTTTATCGCCGTGCCAACTGCGAATGGCGCTCTTAAAGTTAGCCTGAAAGAAGGCAAGCGCTCTTGTAGAGTGAGAACGGACCGAGCCGAGCACATGTTGTCCATTATCACATCTGCACGCTTGAGAACAGCTGGATTATTAGCGCTGAAGGCATCATTACTGATGAGCCACTGAAGACCTGAAGAGAAATGCTCTTAAACCTACTGACATCTCCAATAGAGTGAACACGAGTGAAAACTCTGTCTCGTGACGGGAGGAGGATCCGCGTCAGGCCGCGTAACGACAGCAGCGGGAGTAAACGCCTCACGTCAGATCACAAAACTGTCGTCTGATACATCAACATCTGTGTGCTCTATTTTTCTGCATCTATCCATTCATTCATCCATCCATTCAAATCCATTTGTCTGCCTGCCAGTCTATCTATCTATCTATCTATCTATCTATCTATCTATCTATCTATCTATCTATCTATCTATCTATCTATCTATCTGTCTGTCTGTCTGTCTGTCTGTCTGTCTGTCTGTCTGTCTGTCTGTCTGTCTGTCTGTCTGTCTATCTATCATCCATCTATCCATCCATCCACCCACC
>CM051498.1:19439500-19459902 GCA_028031935.1 Paedocypris micromegethes | reverse complement strand
CCACCCACACATCCATCCATCCATACATCAAGACATCTATTCATCTATCTATCTATCTATCTATCTATCTATCTATCTATCTATCTATCTATCTATCTATCTATCTATCTATCTATCTATCTATCTATCTATCTATCTATCTGTCTATCTAGCTATCTGTCTGTAAGTCTGTCTGTCTGTCTGTCTGTCTGTCCATCACTGTATCTATCTGTCTGATTGTCTATCCAATGATCTCAATGAATCAATCAATCAATCAATCAATCAATCAATCAATCAATCAATCAATCAATCAATCAATCAACCAACCAATCAATCAATCAACCAACCAACCAACCAACCAACCATCCATCCATCCATCCATCCATCCATCCATCTATCTGTCCATCTATTTATCTAATTGAATCAATTGAAAATCCATTTGTCAATGTTATGAGTTTTCTTTACTCTGTTCCATTTTTGTTCATTTTTACATGTCCGGCAGCTTCTAATGTTAATAATTTATCACGTTGGCAAATACCCAGAGATGTGCAAAAATTGACTGCGGATATGAAAACACAGGTGTTTGTGGAGCCCGAGAAGCTAGATCTGTCCTAACTACGTTTATTAACCATTAAAATGATGCAGAGGCAGCGCTCCAGTAAGCTAATGAGAGGAGAATGACTTCACCAAACAAGTCAAAGCTTGTATTTGTCAACCCACTTCAAATCAAGAGTTTATGCTTTCGCGGACCACCTCACGAAAAAATGACGCATTTCATAAAACCAACAAAAAACACTTCTCAACCAAATTATACCTAGAGAAGCAAGACGTTCTGCCAACTCACCCCAGCCGATGGCATAGTAGTAGAAGTGCTTGCTTCCCTCCGAGCCGAACACCTTGACCACCATACTGTAGAGATGCAGACCCTCCACCAACATCCAGGCGAACGCACACAGGAAGAAGAAGTGCAGCAACACAGCCATGACCTTACATGGGAGCTGGAGACCAGAGGATCCAGATGAAATGCATCACATCGACTTGATCAATCACCGACTAATTCAGTTATGGCTTAAATCAGCAAAGACGAGAGAGAGAATGTGAAGGAGATTATCTTAAAAGATCAGCCAGTCCTCGAAAACACAATCACATTAGCCCGGTATCATATGAATCTGTCTGTAATGGCAGAAGCATGTTTGGACACGAGTAGTTACACTGGCTCTTTCCATCTTATTGAATTTCGATGTGTTATGACAGGCTGTCTCTGTAACCCGGATCATCATAAACAAACCATTCAACACGATTACATCAATCTCACATCAGCACTTCTTCCCCCAACCTTGCGAATAATCTGAATTTCACTGCTCTGAGTGAGAGAAATAAACTCACCGTGCCGGGATTAAAGCGGAAGCTGATCAGCAGAAATATCTGAGCTACTAGGATGGCAAACGCCAGGTTGGCGTGAATATGGTAACGCTGATTTCGCATGGTGCTAACGGATCTTCAGAAAATGGGAGGAAAGAACAGGATTGAAGCAAAAATACGTTTCCGAAGCAACAAAAAAAAAGTTTTGTGATACTTACGAAAGCACTGCAAAGGTGACCAGTGTTATTGCCAGACAAAAGATGGATATGGAGCAACCAATGTAGCTGATGGTTGATAGCGCCACCTGGTGGGCTTTGGAAAGCTGTGGTGAGAAACAGCATAGAGAAATAATGAGTGTTGAGATAAAGTCATATTTAACGCCACAGATGGTTTTCAACAAATGTTTTCAAGTAGCAGAACTTTGAACGGAGAAGTTCATGATCTCACGCCACGATTCATTTATTAAATCTTTTTGGACAAGGTTAAAACGCCCACGTCTCACTCCCAGTCTGTCTCATATACGTCAAAACAATAAAGCCCAACTTTTCATATTATGGCGGGCAATCTTGACTGTAGTATTAATTATGGATATTTAACATTAGCGTAGTTGCTGAAACAAGAGAAAAAAATGATAATCAATAATTGTCGGTTATCCAATGCTTATTTTATTAGTTCAATGGCTGTGGTTGTTTTTCGTTAACTAGTAAGACTTGTCGCATTGATTCTCAGTACAGAATGAAGATGATGGTCTATGTACAGTATATTGCGAGAACTCGAAATCCAGGATTTGTTCTTCATCATAAAGAAAGTTTGATCACAAACATGTGTGCTTGCGAATTCTGTGGACATTTTCAGTTCTTCCTTGCCTAAATTTGGAACGTTCAGCATCAAACTGCTGAGTTTTTTCTTTATACTGTATTTGTCCTTCAAAGAAGGTTGCCTCTGGTTGAATCTTTTTCTAATACTAGGTACAGTCAAAATCACTTCTTCAACATGAACTAAAATAACTAAATAAGTATGTTAGAATAGAAAAAAAATTAGTAAGCAAATGGTAACACCTTCACGGGCTGGATATGGCCCGCGGGCTGCATGTTGACGATACTTGTGCTTTAATTAATTGAATGGAGATCAACTAGGGAAAGCAAGAAGTTCTTTGAAGAAAGTATTTGCTACAAATAAACACACACACACACACACACACACACACACACACACACACACACACACACACACACACACTACTAAAACCACTGTCACATTAACTCGTCAACCTCCTTAAACCTCTAAACTTGGAGTGATGCTTGCGTACTATTAGATGACATGAGATTTCATCAGAAATGCTTAACCAAGTCTGACATCAGTCGCATCTCTCGCATCATTTCTGGGAACACGTTGTTTTTTCTAGACAGCGCTAACTGATCACAGACACAGTGAGACAGCAGAGATTGATTTCATTTTCAGCTATACATTACTGGAGATCTCTAAACCAGCTCAGGCTCTTTCAAATCGAGAGCAACTTATGTGATCTTTTGATTAAACCTGTTTGACTAGAGCTTTTACCTCTTCCCCAGATCAAAATGAGCTCTAAGCGGCTCAACTGCTCGAATTTCAAAGTCTTCAACAAGTCAATGACGAGTCCAGATTTTTAAATCAAGCCTCATGGCAACAGTGGTTTTGCCAAAAGTGCTAAAAAAAAGTAAAACAGAAAATGGAATGTGCCTGTTTGAAAGCTTTACACGTCAAGAATGATACTTTTTGATATTTTTTTCAACTACTGATAGTTTGATTTCGAATATGGGGAAACTTTGTTAAACTTACGTTGAACAGCTTTTGCAAAAAGATTGGGACAGAATAATTAATTGCATTGAGTAAACGTTTTAAAAAGAAAAAAAAAACTGTACATGGAGGAAAAAAATTACAGTATGTAATATATTTAAGGCAGTACAGAAAATAATTTTATATTAACAGCTATCAAAAATGCAACATTAGATTTATCACTCATTCATATGTTGCTGCATTTCAAACGACTGCGTTCTACTAGACTATATTGCACTGCATATTGTGTTTATACTAGTACACAGAATTTAATACTTAGTAATAGTTTTGTACAATAAAAAAACATGATAAACAGAAAAAATGCTCAAATTTAAAAGTTTTCAACAAATCAATTGTGGTGCTAAAAAAAAGTTAATAGAATTTGTATTTTTCGGTAAAAAGAGCGTCTAACGATAATTTGTACTGATCATTTGATTTAAATTATCTGGCAATTTTATTTTTTACTTTATATTTCCTAGCTTTTCTTTACCGATTGAGTAAACTTGAACAAACAGAAAACCGAACAGACGTATTCCTTTCTACAGAATACTTGCAGTCCATTTCATCTCAAAGCCAGTGCGTATACCCAGAGTTAATTCACCATAGATCTATTTTCATGCTTGGGTTTGATTGTACATTAACTTTGCTTCCTCCCTTGTGATTATCTCAAGCCTAGAATACGGAGGATGTGCAGAGCCGAGGAGAGAACATGATTTCCTCCGGGCCGGAGTTGAGGTGCGCCGCTAATTGAAGCCCGAGTAGAAGCATCAAAGCTGGAGAGAGGATGATTACATGACTGAGCGAAGACGGTTTCTGTTTAAACAAACAAGCCGAGGCAGAAGAGCAGACCTGCACCTGGTTGCCTCGGTTTTTCTCAAATACCCAAAATATACCCACTGGCATTGGCTGTTTTTTAAGCAATAATCTTTAGTGACTTCCCAAAGTAAAAAAAAAAAGAAAGATGGTCAATATGACCACAAGGGGCTGTATCGCGGTTTGTGCTGTGTGTTTAACCATCCAGTGAAGTTAAATCACACGCTGTGACACACACAAACCCGGAGCAGTGGGCAGCCTAAAGTCGTTTCAGAAACAGCCAGAGTGGGATTCGAACCGGCAATCACTTGGACACAATCCAATTCCCTACAATTGCCACACCAAACTTTAGTGCTATATCAATACATCTCAAGGAAAGGCCTTACCAACATGTCATGACGTGGATCCCATTCCATTTCACGAGCAGATGGCATTTAGAGGCTTTTTCCCTCAAAATGAAGGCTATCCATTCGCTCAAATCAAATCAAGCCCAAAGAAAGTGATTCACAGCTTCTGACTTGTCGACTCCTTTGAGACGGGTTCAAGCGTATTGCTGTATGTTTCAAATGAGCTAGTAACAAAATACCGGACGTCAGCCTTGGAGAAATGTCCCAAGTACAGCCAAGCTGTTTTCTCTCAAACTCCAGTCTTGATTTATTGAGAGTTTGGGCCAATCAAAACTTTGGGCCCTGCATGTTGTTGACTTGCTGGACGAGATATACAGTTCAGTATGTAGAGCCTTGGTGGTTTGGAATGGAATGTTTTTCAGTAATTCTGTTAAAGCTTGTCAGAGAACCTGATTACCGAATTTACGCAAATATAAGAGTCCCACAAATATAAGCACTCCCTGATTTTTCAGGCACAAAACACAAATTCCATTGATAAGTGAACATAAGCACCTCTTTGCTTTCTGGCTGTTCTGACCAAAAATTCTGGCTAAATAGTTCCATTAAAAATATTTCTTTTAATGTTTAGGTGAAGCAATAAAAGAACACGGGCCAAAAAACAAACAAACTATAGAGCAATAACCTAGCCAAATTCAATATATTTATCGAATTGCAATCAAAATTACATTGTGTTCACTTCGATGCGCAGAAGTGGACAAAACTGATCTGCAAAGTGAATTCCATTTACAGTGAGATCAATTCATGGGACAAATTCTGTTTGAGATGTGACAAAAGCAGCCAATCAGCATCAGTGGGAGGGTCCAACACCCGAATGGGCGGTGACTTTACTCAAAGGCAAGTGCATCCTCGTTCTTACAAGGCATCAGACAAACAAGTTTTACTAGTGCTGCAATAAAACATCCACAGAGAATAAATGATCATCCACTTATTGGGTGAGCAAAAAAAGTTCTTAAATTTCACCTATTACATTTATAGTATGACGCCATCCATCCTCCAAGTGATGTCATTGCCCATTCAATCACAGCCGTCCCTCCCGCAGACTCTGATTGGCAGGACCTGTCAACCCTCATAATGAATTCTCCCCGCCCCTTTGATTATTTGCCCATTTATTGGTCCACTTCATCCACCTGTGTTTCTCATTTACGTGGTCAATTTAAACCGGTTTTCTTCATCTTGCACTGGTGTTTTGTGTGTAAATGTTGGATGTGTTTTTTTTCTGAACTCCCATCTAAGACTCTAATTTAATTTAGTTTGGGCCCCATGTGGCAGTTTTGTTTGTTGTGAATCAATGACAAAAGTCCTTTCCGTTCCCGCACTATGGTCTGTCTCCTCCAACACATTGACGCTAATCCATCCACCACACATTCAAACGCTCCATTTGTTGTTGTGATAGCCTCACCTCCATTGGAACCACTTGCATTAAAATGGCAAAGTTTGTCAGATGATTACACAAGCAAACAGAGAAGGACAGGTTTCCATCTGCTCTCACACAGCCCTCGTTGGACCACACGCCCTCCTTGGAACTGGAACACACACACACACACACACACACACACACACACACACACACATGCACACAAATACACAGGTTTTTTTTTTTGACTTAAATTTAAACTTAAATTTAAACTGGTGACTGGAACTATGCTTAAGACGGGCAGCGCTACTTGTTCATTATGTGTTTGTTGGTTCATTATGATGTGTGCAGTGCGTTATGGTGATGTTTGTTTATTTATTTGGATTTGTTGTTGCTGTTGTGACGTGAAATTTCCCCGCTGTGGGACTAATAAAGGATTTTTCAATTCAATTCAATTCAATTCAAGTTTAATGGAGCGTTACATCTGCTGGGGCCAGTCAATGTGTGTATTCAAACCACATGCATTCACACCCTTATCCAGTGTTAATGGAGTAACCAGAGAGATATGAATCTGATTTAAACCAAAATCAAGATCCTATTACTTTATCTTTTATGAGTAAATGTTCCAGTTATTCCATTGCATGTTCGTCACAGGGAGATTTGTTTATTCATTCGGCATCTGAGACCATGAAGTAACAAGTAATACGTGTGATAAAACCAATATAGAAAACCCACTTTGTGTATCAATTAGAACTTAGATTATTTACATTAAAATACCGTATTAAAAACCTCTAATAGAAATGATGGCGGTCTAATTTCCAACTCTTCTGTCATGGCGGCGTTCTATTAGAGGTGATATTTTATTAGAGGTTTTATGGTAACAACCAATTTGCATAAAACACGACTCAAACAACACTTATTTAGCAGAAATTCCCAATTTTTTTTACACACAATCTACATTGGCAGTGTGAAACGCTACTACCAACAACTATTATTTTAAATAAAATTATACATTTATGAATTATACCAATATTTACAAAATATTAATTATTTTACAACATGTTGAGGATAATGCAAACATGGCAGGGAGAATTAATATGGAGAAACACAAGATTCTCACCTGTAGTCCAAAAAGGCGCAGTAAAGAAACACTTTATTACTTTGGTTTGAGGCTTGAAGCTGTTGTTCTTTATTCTGGAAAATAAAGGGAATCGTTTCTACAATTAGGAATAAAGAATCACAACTGTCATGTTGTCACACACAATCGTTTAACTAAGGTGCTTCTCTTAGCCAAGCATTGCATCAGCGGTGATGTGATGGCATCTAAGAAGACACAACCGACTGTTGCGTAAGTCTGTTGTCGTGTGTGTGGAGAGTTTGAAAAACAATATCTAGTTGTCATGGCAACACAGAAACAACAACTATTACCTTATCCCGGCAGATTTACAGCTCATCTGTCTGTCTGTCCAACAGTGTGTCACGCACACACATTGTAACATGACGCAGCCATTTAGGTTAGCATCACATCAATAAGTGAGAGTAAATACACTCATACACACAGACACACACACACACGCGCAATATATGTATCTTATTGCATTGTGTAATAACACATTAGTAAGAGATCACGACCGACAAAAATCAGGCATACAGACATAGATAAATAAAGTAAGGAAAAATACAAAAAATAAAAGCAATAGAGGAAAAAAAAGAACATAATTGGAAGAGCTTTGCTCCCTATGCAGCAATTTTTAAACAAATAAGACTCTATAATTACTTTTAAAATAAAATATAAATCTCTTCAAGTACTTTAAAAAACCAAGAGGTCTGTTTTATTCAACTCAACGTCGGACGGGGAACAATTTGAAAGTAAAAAAAGAAAAAAGTGTTGAGCATCACAGCATGAGTTAAACTATGGCCTCTGGTTCAGGGGTATTTAGCAGCTGCTATGACATCATTCTCACCAGCCTATAAGATGGCAGCGGGTTGTGTAATCACACATCAGACCCACTCAAGAGCGTTTGAGAAGAATGTGCTCATAATTAAGTAGAAAGCGCAACTCCATATCCCTGTCCCCGTGATGGAAGGGTTCACAAGCTTTGTTCTGCCAATTGGCACTTGAGACCCTTTCCTGATTGGATGACAGATAATTCCAAGCACATGTGAGGATCAGTATGTCACTTGACGAAATGTGAAAAATGACAATAATGTGAAAACGGATCGCCGCTCAAGGACCATCTACCTGCAAAAAGCCCACCATCATTTTAAATTACACAATGGCTATTGAAATGAGTTGCAGCGCCTCGGGCGTTTCAGTTCTATTCAATTTGTTTAAGCAAAAGGATCCAGAAGTTGAAAAAAACCAGCACAGCATTGCTCTATTTGGGCCTTTTTCAAGACTTCTCAGAAAGCATCACACAGGTGCCAAACTCCTTCACACTCGGCGCCGGGCTGAGTAATCACAGCATCTGCGTCACACCGCTGGAAAACGTCTGGCGGGACGTGCGGATGTGGCTTGGTGGGACGTCACCAAATGGAAATAACTCTCCTTATGAATATTGATCGGATTATGAGAAAATATTTCAACTGATCTGAAAATAAGTTCTGCAAGAAAAAAAAAAAGAACTAATTTCGCCATAAATTGCTGACAGCGCTTGGACAGTGACTAACTCAATGTCCGAGGGAAAAACTGAGCACGAACCATACAATAATGCCTCATTTCATCTCATCTTGTACAAACAGACTAAACTACACCTTGAAAGGTGACCAAATAAAGTCTTGTGATTAAACATTTACCTGAAGTTGTTGGCTTTATTCAACATAAAAAGGGAAAAAGAAACAGAGAAGGTTATGTCAAAATTATCACAATTTTGTTTCTAAATAATTAGACTTTAGTTTCCAGATTTTTTTGTATCAAGACGTTTTAATAAAATAAAATTGGTTAAAGTTTATTTGTTAAAAAAGTTGCACATTTTGCAGATTTCTCACCAAATGTCAGAGCTGTGCTCTGATTGGCTAGGGAGAATTTAATTGACAAATTGAGCTCAGCTTCAAAGAGCTTTCATAGAAAATATCAATAGCCAATCAGAATTGAGCCCCATTAGGCTTAGCTCCACATACATTTTTTTTTGCCAGAACTCAGAGCAAAAAACATTGGAATATAAAACTACTACAAAAATACATACATTGTGTAAATACATACAAAGTGAGTAATACATCTCTGTGACTTGCTGCATTATTATATATTTTAATTTCATCATGTTTATGATTGCTTTTGTTTTCTTTTTTACGCAAACATCATTCATAGATAAAGGCAAAATAAGTCTTACTCCTTATTGAAGCCTTTGTGTGTAAATTGTGTATGCTCTAAATACACCAAAGTGAACATGTGTCGTTCATGTGTCCAAAAATATGTTCTCATATGAATCGTAAGAAGAGCGTTACATTTTTCCATATGTGTGAGAGGTTGACTATGTACGTCTGCCTCTCTTATGATTGGTTGGCCCATGGTATAAACACTAAGACTGACTCCAGATCCCCCTGACCCAGAAATGGAGGAAATGGTTAAGAAAATAGACAGATGAACAGAGCTTAATTATTTTTCTTTGTTGAAAGTCCTTTTTCTCCCCACAATGTTATTTCCTGCTTACACACACACACATGGTCTGAACGTCTGTAAATCTCCTCACACACACTCTCAGATGTTTCTGGTTGTGACCAAACCCAGTTGCGCACACACTTTATGAAACACACCGCATTGGTTTCCCAGGGCAAGCTGCCGTATGCCGTAACTCTGGGGTGTATTTAAAGAACCGCTCAAACTAAATAAAGTCTGACTAGACTAAATTTAAATAACACAGAAAAGTCTTTTCCAAGATTAATAGATGGAGTAAACGGTCAAAAAATAGTTATTGTGGTACTTTTTATTTGTATGCACAGACTCTGTGTTTATGTGTCCTCAGACTCATTTGTAAGTCAGACTTTTTTCGAAAAAGACCATTTTTACTAACTCTCCAACTACATTACAGAATATACGTTTGTGGGGAAATATTTGTATTATTTAATTTGCCGGTCTTCTGAATTTTTTTTACGCTATTTGAGAGTTGTGACTGTGAAAAGCACCCTACAAATGCACTGAACTTGAACTTGAATTTATGACACAATAATAGTATAATCTTACAAGCTTCAAATAATCTTCTACGTTTGTTGAGGTTGTGGCAACTATGCCAGGGAACAAATATTAAATCATATACTGTATTTATATTAATATAAGTACACTTTTTGGCGAATTTTTGTCTATTATTCAAGCAAAATTAGGAAGTCACAAGTTAGGATTGTTAAATGAAGAAAACAATAGTATTTTTAAGAGAATATTAATATAATTGAACAAGAAAAGTTAACAATAAAAAGAAAATAAAATAAAAACATTTTTTTTTTATTTTGCGCCTGTAAATTTAGGGGGCTTATATTCGCGTAAATACGGTAGTACTTTTCCAACTTTGAATCCGGTGCAAGCTAAATATTAATCTTCATTATATAAAAATATCTACAGTAAATACAAAACATTGTTTTTTTTTCTTTTTTATTGTTTTGATCTAACATTAACAATATAGTCCTTACAATATAATTTCTCACACAGAAGGGGGGTGGGGGTGGCTGTTGACCATAATGACCTTCATTCATGCTACATTTGTTCTTTACTAATTTTTTTTCTTAAGCTATTCCATGTCAGAAAATAAAAGAGAACCATTCTCAAACTACATTTGAGATAAGATTATCTTCCAATGTTCAACAGGAGACAAAAAAAAAGCATGCAATTACATTATTTAAAGATTGAATCTACGTTCATTAACCTCGATTACCCATTCATTTCGTGATTGTTACACTCTGACCTGTATTTATACAAAAATGTAAATTATTAAATACAAAATGAGCAATATATTTTAAGTGAGCAAGCAGAATGACGACAATGGCCAGGAAGAAAAAAAAAATTTTATATTTCACTCACGGAAGATGGTTTTTAACCATCTCTTAGCTATGTTCAAAGAATATGAGCACATTCAAAACAAACAGACATTATGGTTATAAATATAGTATGTTCTCAAGCTTTCCATTCAGAGGATATATGTTGATGCATTCATGTGCGTGTCTTTGGAAATGTCAGTGTGCTCATGCATTTGATATAAACCCAACGTAAACAATGCACGGCGTTTCTGTGGTAAGACTTAGCCGACTTTGGTGTGAACCAGCTCACGGATCCATTACTACAGGAGTTTGCGTCGGGATCGAGGAGAAACCCAGAGAGGTGTTCATGGGGTCAGCCAGCTGTCAGCTGTCCTCAAGACCTCTGGAAAAAGCCATGAAATGGTTTCGGCCTCTACGGAACGCTAAAACCTGAGCCAGACGGAGCCATATATGCTGTGAAACTACACTACGCACAGCTCAGGGGAACGAGCCAATCAAAAGACTTCTGATGAGAACTGTAGCATAAAGGCTTGGTGGTCAACGTATAAAGGCTAGGTATAAGATTAAATGAAGATTTTATAAACTTCTTGCTTTAGGAGAGATTGACAAAGAAAAGAGAAGTATAGAGAGGGAGGGTGGCCACACAACCCACAGCCGCTGGCTAAAACAGCACATCTTGAGCCAAACCATCTGCTATAGATTACAAAGATCCATATGAGAAAGAAGAAAAGAAAGAGAGAGAACGAGAGAAAGAGAGAGAGAGAGAGAGAGAGAGAGAGAGAGAGAGAGAGTACAGGCAAAGGGATAACTATTAAATTATTCAAAAATTAAGGAAACAAATGAAAGAATCATGTATCATGATTTATTATTGAGCCAAAGTTTTTCACTTCTTTCTACAGACCATGTACAGTTTTGGTGATCAGCATCCGCCGCCTTTAAAGACGTTTGATAGAAAAGCTGGAAAAGTGGATGGTGCTTATATTCACGTAAATATGGTAGTTTTTGTGGGAGAATGTGAAACACAATGCTGTGTGTTACTATGGTTTACTATTTGAAAAATTCATTCACAGAGTAATAAGCTAAGAACATGCAGCAGCTAAGAAACTTACGCGACTTTCTCCTCAGTTACAATCGCATGACGGAAATCTGCTTTCAATACATGACATAATACACTGGAAATGACTGAGATTGTGAGAATTTGTCTAGAAGTGGGGGCTGTTCGTGATTATTGCCTTTACTGACTGTGCTACAGTAGACAACAGAGTCCGCAGTCTTACGTCCAAATGTGTGTCAGACTGTGTGTGAGCTTTTGTAATAGCTTGGGTTTTGGGAATCTGTTATTATTTTTGACCACATCGGAAATTCCTGCTGGCCGTCTACTTAGTGTGGCTTAGACAGTTTTGTGAACACAAAAACCAGATTCACATGGGCATAAACACATCTTCAGCGCACAATGAACAATCCTGTGGATAATGCTTCTCGTAATCCTATAAATCAGTCCAGGCTGTTTCATATCTACATCAGATTCAGAGGATCTAGGTCTTTTGGAAATAAACGTAATGAAAAGCTTTATAGTCGACATCACGTCTAGTAAAACCGGGATTGCAAGCCCATGGCCGCTCAGAATTTGCAGTGTCTCTGTTTCGTGTCCACTTCCCTGACGCTTTATTAGGCAGTAATGGCTTGTCGGAAAACTGTTCTGAACCTGCAGATTTTGACAAAAAGCATAACCAGCAATCCACATGAAACCACTCTTTCCATTCACCTTGTGCCATGTGATTTCAAGGTGAGAAGAGAAACGAAAGAGAAGAAAGCTGTAGAAGAGGTAAAGACCAGGGTACAGCTTCTGACCCTTTTTTTTCAGATTAAATAAAATGGTCGGTTTGGTCGATGTGAAAGTGAAGTGTTAAATGGCAATTTTTTGACCAAACTTTTTACTTTCATTTCATCTTTATCGCTGATAAATAACATTCAGTGACCCTCTAAGGTTGGCCTTCAGCCAACTCCTTCATATTGAAGAAGCCACTTAGACTGGTGGTGAAACTTTTCTACTGGAAGTCCAGTTGACATGACTTTCCTGGCAAACCAACTAAAGCAAAACATTTTTTTCAGTGGACAGAATTTCTCAAGCTGGACAACAGAACTTCTCAAGCTAGAGAACATCCAAGTCTTCCTAGTCAAGCTGAATAGAAGAAAGAAAAAAAAAAACAGTTTTGTCTAGTGTGTTCATGAACTGTCATGCAGTTTTGTCTAATGAGTTTCTCTAAACGGAAATGCTCTTAGCCGTCACAAACCTTTATTTTCAAACTTCCGGTTTTCCTCCGTGACCGCGTGTTTTCTGGTCTGTTTATAAGCACCTGATTTTGACTTCACCTTTGCCAGATTGTCAGTGTTTTGTATCTCTTCTTGCCTGGATTCTGACAATTTCTCTAGTTATGTTTTCCCGCTTTAGCCTGACCCTTGTTGTGCTTGATCTCTGTGTACCGACCTCTGCCAGCCTGACCACGTTTTGATATTTAAACCATATGCTGTGCATGTGTGCCCTTCACCCAGCAGCCCGTGACAATAGCCTTGTATGCTATTTGACAAATTGCTTCACTTGCTCTTTTTTCGTAATTCGCATTGGAAGAAAGCGTCTGCCAAATGACTGTAAAGAAAAGTAAAGCAAAAAGGCCATTTGCAATGCTATGATCTTTTCTTTCTCATCCTTTTGCTAAACTTGATACACATCTTTTCTACAAGCCTTTCCTTCGAGCTCCATATCAAGCCGTGGCAAGGTTTTCTAACTTTTCTTTTAGTGCATCAGTGTTCAGTTACTTAAGAATGCATTTGCAGATGTTTTTCAAACTTCCTACAAGAGCGTAGACCAGACATTGAAAGTTCATTTCCGGAGGACCAGGAAAAGCAAGTGAGATACAAAGTGTTTTTATTTCCAAAATGGTTATCCAGACAAAAAATTAAAAATGAATATATGCGCAATGTAAATGGTCATCCAGAACTGATATACAAAAACAAAAAACACTGTAAATCCTAATGTGAAATGGTTAAGACAGGACAGTTTCACAGTACTCCATCACACACACTGACAGATTATTTTTGATCGGGATGAATAAGTTACTGGTCATCTAAACCATGAGGCGAAAATCAATAGTGTAAAGGGAAATACTCAGCATGTGATCATGTTTATCAAGAAGAGTAAATCATCTACTGAAGTAAAATAAGCGTGTAAACTGAGCACAATAGCGATTCTTGTCTTGACCTATCCCGTTGGGTTGTGCGGTTAGAAAAAGTCTGTCGGTCTGTTTATCCATCCATCCATCCATCCATCATCCATCCTCCCACCCACTCACCCGCCCATCAATCCATCCATCCATCCATCCATCCATCTCTTCTCTTCTGGCTCTTGACACGAGCAGACATGTTTCCACCCTCTGCTCTGCTTATCTCTCACTAGAGGCTTTTGTCTATTCCTGTGTTTTTCGAAGCTCTGCTTGTTTTGCTTTGAAAGTACTATAGCAATTTTAAATTGGTCACTGAGCACTTTTGGAAAAAGTTTTCCCCAAGAAGGACTCTCCCGGGGAACCGGCCTAGCCTCATAGGACATTCGCTGCTGGGGGCATTCGAGACTCGTCGCTTGGGCTGCCTGGAACCGTTGTTCATTGAGGACATGGAAGACTGATATGTATCTTTGGCTTTTCACAGGACAGATACAGATTGGCGGAGGAACCACCCTGGTGTATCACAAGAGTGTAGAAGCCGTGGGAGGCATTTTGGCAGCCGGGCTGAACACAGATTTAAAGAAGACCCTGGAGGTGTGCGGACATTGGGATGACATCAGTGGTTGGCTCGGCTTGAGGGACTGAACAGTAACATCTCAGTCACACCGAGTAAGAACAGAGATGAACGGACAACATTGAGAAGCAGAGTGACCGTCGGCCGGCTCTGACGGTTGGACTTTTTTAGCAAGGAGAACTTCTCCACCCTGTCAGGAACAAATGCCCTCTGACTGTGATGATTGATTATGATTCTGAAATTAACCATGAATGTGAAACAGTTTTATTGGCTTGGAATTGTATCCATAACCCACCGCTGTCTGCAGAGAGTATCAGCACGGACTCTTCTTCAAAGCACTGTTATGTCTGCAGGGAGACTGACTCGCATACACACTTTTAACGACTGATGAAGACACTCACAGTTTGCTCACAACTTTGACTTTTCTGTTGCACACTACAAACTTTGGTTTCAGCACATTTCCAGTGCGTAATGTTGACCAATTGTGACCGTATGTTTGCATATGTTTTGTCTGAAATGCAATGCCAACAGTACCTCTCAAGAAGATTGTCTCTCGCCATCTTATTGACATGTAATGTTGTAGTGACAATAAAGGCTATCCAATCCTGTCTGTCTGTCTGCCTACTTGTCTGTCTGTCTGTCCATACACAAAGATCCAAGTATCGTGGAAACACATGGAAAGATAAGGAGCCAATAGGAGCATGGAATATAATTGTGGAAAAAGTACAGTAATACTTATTCAAAAGTATGTTATTCAAATATACAGTAAAAAGGACACTTTTTACTTGATAAAAGGTACTGGCTGAGAAATGAAAAAACCAACCAACCAACTACTAAGATCTTTTAATATATACATGTATAAGCAGTTGATTCATATTAAAAAAAAAAATAAAAATATCCTGCTTAAAATTGTGTATGTACAGACATTTACTGTAAAAACAGGCCGATTGAGTGCAGAGTTTTCAACGCCTTTGGCGCCATTGAACAGACCCTGTTTGCAAAATGTAGGCCAAATTGTGTCTGCATTTGAACACTTGCCTAAAAAATATTCCTGGCTCCAATTCAGGATCTTTTTACTCGGCATAATGGCAACTGTACAAGGGAGAAGTCCATTCACATATTGCTTGTTAAAACAAAAAACACCACTGAACAAAAAATCTCTGACAAATGCAGAAAAAGCCAGCAAAATAAACTGAAAAAAAAAAAAAGTTTTAAATTTCTTTTGAGTTCTTCGTGACGTTGAGAACATTTGCAAATTTTAGTTTTTAATTTAGTATTTAACATGTATTAGTATTTTTTTGGTATTTAGACATGCATTTAAAATAAAAACAGTTACACCAAAAGATAAGTATAAAGTTATTTAACATGGTACTTACTTTTCTATTTGAATATTATTTTTATTTGATATTTGAAGTTTTCAAAGAATTTCTTTACGTTTGAATTTGTTGGCACTAATCTGATTCCATTCTACTTGTCCCGGTACCACTTCAACCACGGACTGGGAGTTGGGGACCACGGGTGAAAAGTAAAGTAAATAGACTTTGTTACTCTACTTTATCTGTACTCTTACTCTACACTACATTTGAATGAACACTTACCGTTACTCGATATATTGTGTTACATTGTGACAAGTCGGAGGAGGTAATATTTCCATCTGAAGGGTGCTGAAGGTATTGGATGCTATTTTTGAGCAAAATCACATAAATGTGAATTTCTTTGAGCCTAAATTCAGTGCGGATAAAATACTTAAGTTCCTTTAAAATTACAACTTTTACTTAAGTCTTCTTGGAATTGATTACTTGTAACTTGTAATGGAGTACATTCTTTAGTAAGGCATCCGTACTTTTACCCAAGTATGGCACTCTTTACACCGCTGATTTTTCCAAATCTCCAAGGAACAACACCCCCCCACACACATACACACACGCACAACTTTGGCAGTTAATCATCTACATGTTCGTCAAGCTTGATGACTATATATTTGTTTCGTTTGTGTTTTAACCTGTCTGATTTAAGTAAAATTGTGTTTTTATTTATTGGTTTGGATTTATTATGTATAGGTTAACAAGTATGTAAAATACATGTATGTTATAAATAATAATAAAAAAAAAACAAAATACAAGTTTTATAATCTTGGGGTCTTGTTAATAAATGATTTAACCAAAAAAAAAAACAAACAAACAAAAAAACCCAAACATGACCACAAGTGATTTTAAAGGCTTCCCTCCGTGTCCTATTGAGTACAGACTCAATTAATGCAGCATCATGCTTCCTTCTAGAAAAATCTGTGTAAAATAAATCCATCTCCTACCAGCTGATGTGTGAGGATGATGCGGATGAGGGGTTCGGCGGACAGGTTTTGTGACAGTGCGGGTGACGGTTCCACCTTCAGGGAAATGAGATGACTAGCCATCTGGATCTTATAATCTTTAAAATCCACTGCCTCGTTGATTCTAGAACAACATTTATGCAGATAGAGCGATATGACAGACAGAAACATGACCTTTGCTTATTTTACAACACTTTGTCTCTAAATGAAGCGTTGTTTTTTGATCAGAATTAAAAAAAACTTTTAAATAAAAAAAAAATTAAATCATCTATCTCCTTATGTGAACATAAATATTTAGTTCTCAACAAGACTATACCCTGCAGCTCTGATATTTAGGGCGGTTATGTTAAAAAAAAAAGGTCAGTCGTGTCCCAGAGCTGACCCAAAATAAATAAATTGAGTTAAACACTGATCACGGCAGTGTTAAGATGGGAAGTGGGTGTTATCAGCGGACATAATGGCTGGGAGTATCAGACGCTGAGGCCCAGATGAGAAAGAATGACAGTGATAAAGTCCTGCCCGGAGGAACAAGATGTACATCAGGAAACACATATATAAGCTTCACCTTGTTTGAAGAGGGCTGATCTTCTTGTAGTAGTTGTGCATTTTGTGGTAGAAAAGTCCCACGATTATAGTCTGAGCTGCTGGGGACAAACAGGAATAACAATTAAACGCTTAAAAAATTGATTTAGCGTACGCTAAATAAACACACATATAAATGATGTATAAATACTATATGTCTGTGTACTTTTTACGTATTTACATTATATAGTAAACATATACAGTATATATTTACAGAGAGAGAGAGAATATGTGTTTGTTTGTTTGTGTGTGTGTGTTTGTGCGTGTCTGTCTGTGTACTACATATTGCCCCATACACTTTATATTATATTTATATTACACCTCTACTATGTTACCTAAACTTATGTCTGTGTATTTTGATATTTGATATATGTTATACAGTATGTTTGTAAATGTCTTTTAGTAAATAAATACTTTATGCGTGTAAAACAATTTGTACAAAACATACACTGTATTTATGCCAACACTTATTACACCTACACACTAGATACATCAGAATAGATATTATACACAATGAAAAGTGTTTGTGGAAAGTCTTATAAAACACACAGCCATTGTGTGTGTGTGTGTGCGCGTGTGCTGAAGAATGTGTTGCACCGCTGGTGAAATGCACATAGGGGAAGGAGTGATTATCATTAGGTCTGTATGAGGTCCTCTCACAGCCTCTCTAATGGGAAATGTGTGTGTTCACACGTACACGCACCCACTGCGCCACAAGAGTGTGATTACTGACCACGGCATGAGGATAAAGTGTGACACACTCGCCCTTAAATCTCTGATGAAAACCATCCAATAACAACGGATGATTTAGTTCAACAGTGGATTTTTTATTTTCCACATTGTTACTTCATCAAGATAAATAATAGTAATTATAAAAATAAATACATAATAAAATAGTAAATACCGTAAGATAAATATAGTAAATAATAAACTTCACGTAATACGTATTGAATAATAATAAACAATATGTTGTATTATTACTTGTATTAGATCTTAGTTTATACTAATAAAAAATGAATTTTTGAGAAAAGTTGAGTATTAATACGTTTTGTTTTTGTATAAGCATTTAGGTCTGTGGGGCCCCGCACATATTTGTGCGTTTGCATATTGTGGATATAAATCATGTCATGTATATTTTTGGGCATATATTTGTGCGCCTTTACTTATGTGGTTGTTTACTGTGTTTATTTATACATATACATACTATACACACATATATGTATAAATTATGTACAGAATCTATAAGCATAATTATGTGTGTGTATACAGATGTACATATATATACACACATACAATATAAAGTATATATACTGTACTGTATATTGTACGTGTGTGTGTATATATTATGTACATCTGTATACAACATGTATATACACATTTTTATCCAGAGAAAACAATCGTATTAAAATATGTAAAATTATATGCTAACAAATATGCTTAACAAATTTTGAAATTTGCTTAATTATTTTCAGACACTTATATATTATTTTTTACTCGAAGAAACCTGATTTGTAAAAACAATCAGATGCCAAAGTGTTTTTACGTAAATCAACACTTTCAGTTTTTACTTATTATCGCTTTTACAGGTGTTGCTAATGCAGTTAATAACCCAAAGTAGGGGCAAAGTGCCAGTGTGTTGCTCTGCGCCAGGCATCAGCTGCCAATAACTTCACAAAACAAGGGGCAAAGTCTCTCCACAAAAGAGTTTTATGAAGAATACAAGAAACTGGGCTCCGCAGACATGAACATACAGTCGATTTTCTCGCTGTTTTTAATTGGCATATAAAAGCCCGGCCTGGCTGTTTTAATGAAGTGTACCATATGTCCAGCTTCACAGGAGAAGTGCATCAGTAGCGTGTCAATGCCACTTCTAGCATTTATAAGGCATTTCTGATAATACAGTTTAGATACTTTATTAAAACACTGTGTAATGGTTTCAGTAGTATTTTCTGGTCCTCATAATTATACCTAATGAAACACATGACAGATGTGGTCCAGTGGTTGAGAGTTGAATCCCATTCCAGTGAGACAGAAGTGTCAGGTGCAAGGCAATGACCCCCACATGCTCCCCAGGCTCAAGGCTGCCCACTGCTCCGGGCTTGGGTGTGTTCACTTTATTTTGCATGTATAAAATAGTAACTCACTGACTCTGAACTTTGAATCTCGAGCTCTATCTCTAAAATGAAAGGTCAAATTTCAACTGAAACTCTACTAAATCAGACTAAATCTTAACTAAATCAATGCAATACATGTCACTAATTATTATATTATCAAGCCAGATGAAGTACAGTGTATTTCCCAGGCTTCTGTTGGTCGTGTTTTGTCAGTTAAACATACTCACACTTCATTTTTAGAGCTTCTCCTGGTACTGAGATGTAACTTTTCCCCTGTGTGGGAAACCGGTAACTGGGCAGATTATAATTCTGAGGGATTTTCATCAGAGAGTAATCTAGACAAAAAAAAAATATGAAGAAAGATTATTAAAAAAAAAAATGCACTCTAATAAAAAAGCTTGAGCGTGTTCGCTGTCAGAATCCAGTCACAATTGCTCTGTCTGGGTTGATGATGACTGGGATTGAATTTACCACGTCTGTTGTATTTCGGTACTCTGGTCTTTCGTAATTTACCCAGTTATTGATTCAGTTGTCTCATCTATTTTGTTTGTTATCACCTTCATGTCTGTCTCTAATGATGCCCCTTGTTTCCCCGCTGACTCGCTCAATTCTTCAAATTTTAACATTTAGTCAAATAAAGTTAAATCTCAACATGCCACGCCAAGGTGACTGGTCATCTACAGTAAGATTAATACTAGGTAATTGCTAAGTTAAGCTTTTAATGTTTTTCCTTTTTTTTTTTGCAATTTTTTTCTGATGTTATTTTCTTATTGATGTTCACATAGTTTTTGTAGAAGTAGAATTTTTCCCACATCTTCCCCCCTTGTTTTGATGCATTTAATAATAGTTCACTCGTTAATAATATATATATATATATATATATATATATA
>CM051498.1:19400290-19439488 GCA_028031935.1 Paedocypris micromegethes | reverse complement strand
TATTTATATATATATATATATATTTTTTTTTTTTTATTTCTTGCCCCGTATTGCAGTCTTATCAGACCACAAGGGAGGATCAGAGAATGAAGAAAGATAGAAAAAGCAACATCTCAGTGGGCAAAAATTAGTAACAATATGTAGCAGAGAATTGACGTTTTATAGCTTTTTAGAACAGATCATCTAATTCCACAATAGCGTACTTTTACACAGAATTGTACTTTACTACGAGCGTCTTTTTAAAAAACTTGAAACAAACAGCATATAAAAAGTATTTTTCCCTGCATTAATTTCCTCAGTAATTATTATTTATCTTAATTTACTCTTCCTAGTATTAGAAGCATATGCCAAAACAAATATTGGTGAGCCAAGGGTACACAAATACCTATTTTGAGTGATTGAATCAAATGAGTAAAAAAAAAAGAATAACTGGAAAGTTTACAAGCCGGGGTTTACTAACCTGCCACTAAACTCTTGCCTCCGATAGCCAGAGGAACTTCGGAGATTGTGCTAGACTCGAGTATGGAAGCCATGTGAACTATTGCTTTATCCACAGTCTCCACCAGGCTGCTCACCACTGGACTCCACTGGTTACATACAGAAAGGCCAGAACAGAAGATGACCAGCTCATTACATACATCAAGTAGAACAAATCTTTGACAAGATTTTTTTCCTTTTTTCCATTCCATATTATCTATTGATTGTACCTCATCATTTTCCCGCCAATCAGAGCTGGTTATGACCTCATTCACACTCCTCAGTAAAGACTGAAACAAAGAGTAAAACGAGAAATAGAAATAATGTCAAAGTAAGCATGCTTTTAGAAGACAGTGACACTAATGAACACAACAGTTACATTAGGGGTGTAAAATTACCCTTAAGTATTTTAATACAGTGTTCACAATATCTCATATTTTGAGAAATTAAAATAAGATCAAATAACTTCAAAACTCATTTAATTTTGAACATTCATTTTCAATATTAATAACTTTTAAAACCTTCTGGGCCAAAGGTTACTGGGTTAATTCTGCACACCATTCCCTGAATTTCAAGGGAATTTCACAGGAACGTTTTTTATACACAGGCTTTCGACCCAAAAGGACCGTAACCCCAATTGTTTTTGCAAAAAATTGTCCTTTAGAAAATTACTGAAGACAGGAGTGCATTTTTGGAGGCGGTTTTCCTCAATGTGCAGCCTAAACTCTGTGGTGTACAGTAACAATTTATTGCTGAATTTGGCAGTTGAAGCATAAAAATGGTTATGCTCTTTAAAGGTTTTAGTCATTTTATAAGTGTCTACAATGCACATTCTACCCAAATGCAGATTTGTCTTGGAATTCCACTGCTAGCAATAATTCTCCCTCCAATTCTGGTTCCTTGCTGGCCAAAAATAATACGGTTCATTTACTGTGTTTTCTTTCTCGATAACCCTTCAGAAACTTTTCTAGTCAAGAGGGTTCTAGCTTAGACACAGAGGACAAAGTCTTAAGTTCCTCAGGACAGTATTTCTCTTGGCCCACTTGCACTATGTAAGGAGAATTGAGGATCTGTAGGCTCTGTCTCTTTCAAGCATGATGCTTAGATTTTGACCCCAGGTTGGTCACAGATATACTTTGCAATTCTGATGACTATCTGACTTCTCTGACTATTCCCTTCTCTGTCATACAGTACTTCTTGATGGATTCTGCCCTCCAATGTTCTCTTCAGCAGAAACTCTCTTCTCCAAACTCTTTGTTCGGATCAAACCAGTCTATGCCACATTGGGTGAGGGATGCTATTACCCAAGCTTAGAGGTGCATGGTCAAGCTTGACCTCTAGGTTCTAGGTCCTCCCTTCCTACTTGTGGGCTTTGAAGGACATACAAAATATAGGTTTTAGATCTTCTATCTCTCGACAACAACCCTTCGGGAGCTATACTAGTCTACAGCTTTATTGAAGGGTGCGCCCTTGCAACAAGTGTGTGTTGTAAAAGTTGATCCTCTCACAGCACATTTGCCAATTTTGACAACTTATCAGATGTTAGTACTACTCCTGGCTCTGATGATGTGAAGAGGTATCATCAGTATGTGTGTTTCACATTCAAATGCTTTCAATCAAAGTGAATAGACGGTTGGATAGACGGTTGTGTTGGGTAATTTTTTAACCAGCCAATAATAAGCAGATATTATTACTAGCAAGGCTTATTTTGCTACATAAAGGTACATTATTCCCGTCCAGCCATGCGACAGTCTACGACAATTGGTATTTAGCTATTTAGAGCTACCTGATATTGTGCGTCTTACCTGGGTGAGGTTGGTGGCAGCTTCCTGTGGTATGCTGTTGTTCGGAAGATTAAAAGAACAGTATTGAAGCAAATCCAGGGCTTGTAACCGCAATGGGTCCTGAAGTCTGTGAACTTCCTCTGTCAGCTTCGGGGAGACAGGTTGAGGCATTCCGATGGTTCTCTAGAAAGCACAACATGGAAAATGAGATTTCAACAACTTTGACAAATCACCCAGGATCAAAACTCATGATCTCATGATCGTGTAATGGCTCTTTGTGGTTTGGAGAGACAATGTCACTGGTTGATTACGTGGTTACTTGTACTTGAATGAAGCAACTTTGACATATGATGTCAAACTGGTGATGACGGCCAAAAATATTTAAAAAACATAAAATTGTCATAACAGTATGTATTTAGCAAACACTTCATTGTGAATAAAACCCTTTTGTAGTTTCCAACACCAGCTTGAACTACAGAAAAACTATTTGCAAATTCAATTTCAAATAATGGGATCTGTGAGGTACACCAACTCTGGAAAAGTTAGAGATCCACACCAACTCTGAATTTGTTTTTGTCCTCTAAAAAACTTTAACAATTAATAGCGGTTACTTTTTGTAAAAGACAATTAATCAGAAAACCCTCCACACACTTGATCTCACAGAGAGGCAGTTCCCATTAGCACTCCATCACTGATTTCTTTCCATTTTCTCAGCCGGTGGGTAACAATACAGCTCTAAAAAAGCTGAATTTGTTTATGTTTACAGCATTGGCCTTCGTCTCAATTCCTGCCGGCCTTGTGTCTCCGCCAAGGGTGTGTGCTGGAGTGTGCACATGGACGGTCCTACGTAGACCATGATGGCCTCATAACGTTTAATCGTATAGTAACATGCAAGGTATTCACTGGTGTGTGTGTGTGTGTGTGTGTGTGTGTGTGTGTAGAGAAAAGTGCTCAAATTAAGGCCCAGGGGCCAACGTTGGCCCTCGGTGACCACTGAGTTGTCCTGCCAGCCAGTTGTAAAAAATAACCAGCCAAAGTGGAAAAATTAGAACACACTATGAGCCATGATAAATTAGGACTATAAAAATATGAGACATTAAACATTACTATAGATTCAAAACAACTGCTATTCATTTATTTCCATAAAATCTTGTGAAATGCAATATTTGCTTGTGGCACAGCGCCCTCGATTACGTGTAACTTTTGGCTCCTCACGTGAAGTTTGAGTAGCTCTGGCCTAAAGTCTTACAAGAATATGGCAGTGGTTTGAAGGTCCTACCATCCAAAACTAATTTACCATCATCCAAATGAAGTCCGATGTTCAACACATGCTCAGAGTGAAGTAAATATGCTTACTAAAGCATGGGTGTATTGCACTTTAATACTAATGCATAAATTGTTTTTTGCCTATAAACGGACATTGTTACTTTACATACGTGTTTTGGCTACTTTGTTCTTGTACTGAGTATCAAAAATATACGCATCTTTTACTCTACTTGACTACATTTGTATGTACCTTTTACACCACTCCATTGTTTATTGTGGGTGACAAGTCAACATCTTTTTCTACCGCGTTTTAATTTCTTTTAACGCGTTTAACATTTCCTCGTGTTTTTTTGAGCCTAAATATTGTACGAGTAAGATACTGTAAGACTCTCAACGACAAACGTGACGTCAGCTCGTCCGTCACGCCACGTCAGCGTTGCTGGAAGTAAAATCTCAGTAAACGTATTACTTCTTTAAAAGTGTGGGGTTTTTTTGTTTACTGACGTGCTTGACGAGTCTTTTACAAGTGGAGGTACACTGTAATTTTTATTTGTTCCATTTGGTTTGTGTTCTTGTTTTATCAGGTATACTCATTTCCTTTACTCAACTCAAGCAGTTAGGCTGTTTTTCATTAAAGCTGAAGACTGAGAAACACTATTGGTTTGTGGCCATTTCATGAAGTAAAAAATAAATCAGAGCAAAATACAAAGACAAACAAGTTTCGCAAGGCCACGCGGGCCAATTCACTGCAAGCACTTTGTCTTTTCTCTAGGGAGTGAGAGAACAACAGCTTAGCTCATTCCCTCATTAGCAGTGTGTTTGCATTTAAGCACATTGATCAACCAAACGGCCGAATCTGAAAAGGCTCATTGTTTCTTCCCGTCATGTTGAGCACCACGCGGTGGAGATAACACGGGAACCCAGAGCCGTGCGCTATCAGCTGTTACGACATTTGTCCAGTGTGGGATACATTTCAAGAACCGTGACCTCAGATCCGAGCAATTTACCAGAGTGTCTGTAGCCGCCGTGACGTTGCTGAACGCTTGGGTTGGGAACGTGGACATCACATTCTCACCTGAGGAGGTAGATAAAAAGAAGAAGGGATGTTAAGATTTTGCATCTGAAAACGTCTCCTGTTTTTTTTCCCAGTATTGTCTTGACACCTGCTGGAAACACACACTGGGTTTCCTCTGTTTGTGTGTTGGTTTATTGGGCTTCTTTTTATTGGGCAGGGCTTTTCTCTAATGGCTTCGTACTCTGCCCCTCATTACAGCCTCTTACTGATGGATTGGTGTAAAACAAAGGTAGTTTTTCTTCATATCGGTAAGTGGCAACAGAAGGCTATTTTTTATTAAAGAGGCGGACAATCCCTGTCTTGAAAGAGAATATTTCACCTAAAACTTTAGCCAATAATTGTCCCAGAGTGTCAAAAGAACACCTTAACAGTTCAAACGTAAAGCTGAAATATTACACAAGTCAGCTTAGTGTGAAAATCAGATTGAAACTGGTTCTCAAAACAGTTTATGGGTGTTTGAATTGTTAGAAAGCAATGTAGAAGTGTTTGGAATACTATTACTATAGGTACATTTTTATGCAAAGCTTTTGTTGTTTTAGTCGCTTTGGATAAAAGCATCTGACAAATGACTGTAAAGTAAAGTATTACTGTGTTAAATTCTAACACCTTTGTGGATTACAAAGAATTGAGAACATAACATTTAGCAGTCCTTTAATCATTGAATAGTGATTTGAAATACCATGTTAAGATGTTTGTTAAAACTTAAAAATGCAAAATACAACTGGGTTATATTGGAATGCAAACTATTCCATGGTTATACAACTCTTTATATTAAAACATTAATATAAAACAAGGCTATATAAACATTAATATAAATCAGGAATATTTACATGATGTTGTTATAACCATGCCATAACATAACAATAATGCCAAACAAATTTTTTTTTAGCATAGTTTTACACAATTAACCATACCTATGCTATAATATAACTAATCCCAAAAGTGAAAGTATAAATAAATACTATACATATACAAAATACAAAACTATAGTAGATATCATTGTAACTAAATACATGCATTGCTACATGAAATATATTAGTTAAATATGGCTGATTAATGGGGAATATTGATTGTGACTACTCACCTACATTATTAAAGATATTAAAGGTTAAAGTGGAATAAAAACATAAGCAAAAAGTAAAAAGAGCCAGGTTTAGTGATACAAAGTGTGTGGAGTCTGAACAATTTATTCTGCCATTAAATGAATATATACAAGATTGAATACAAAAATAGTCATTCAATTTTCAAGAAGTGAAAAAAAAAAAAAAAAATTATAATTAAAACAGGTTTTGATCTTCATCAGAAATAAATTACCTGAGATTAAATCACCTAAACAAAAGCTGTACATCTTGCCTGCACTGTTGTGAACGAAGACACTGTCATTACAACCATAGTAAATAAACAGGCGAGGCTCAAAGAAAGGAATTGATGCGCACGATGACACGTACATGACAGTCATACTGTTCTTAAGCAAAGGCATTAACAGCTTTTTCTTTATTTGTAATATACTGTACTATAATCAGAGGTGCTGATTAGTCATTGTTATTTTAAGTCAGAGAACTGTAATTATAAATTTGACCAATACTTTCATTTTACTTCTTATTTTATATTTATATACATGCTAAAGTTGAATATTTCTTGTAATAGCGTTGCTTAAAGTATTACCAGACACATTTATTTTATTTTTATTTTATATTGCTTCAAATGCTCCTCATTTTGTAAGTTGCCTTTTACAAAGCGTCTAAGAAATGACTGTATAGTAAAGTGAATAGAAGCTTTAATTGTCCCCATGTGCCATATATCGAACATACTGTACCTGCTTTAAAAAAATAATCACTAACCCGAATTCCACATAAAAAAACATAAAGAGTGTAACTTACCAACAGCTCCCTTGTAATACAGCCAGATATCCTGAGGGGACAGTGCACGTTCCCAGATCACAAACTCATCAAAAGCCCCGGTGGCGTAGTGGTGGTATGTACCAGAACGCTGTGTTCCGATGACCAGGTCAGCATAGGGGTCGCCATAGTTGTAGGAAACTTTTCCTGCAGGGTCTCCCACACTGAACGTCCCATTAATGTAGACTTTCAAGCCATCTGTTTTGGTCCATGTGAAGAGCACATGTGTCCAGTAGGGACCTGGATGAAACACACATGAAGGGTGAAACAAGCAAAGGTTTCCGTGTTTGGACTGTCTGGAAGTGGAGACGAGTGTAATATTCTTTCCAGATATGCACAGAGTGTCTGAAGCCATAAACATGAGCTTAAAATAAGAGGATAATAAAGAGTGGAGACGACATGTGGAAGGGATTTGGAGTGTTCCGTGCATCTTTGAGCCGAATTGTTCACCTTATCTGTCCTGGGATAAAAGAAATTGTTTTTGATTACTTTTGTTTGTTTAATTATTTTATGAATTGTGTTTTATTTTTACAACCACACACACATATTATACTGTGTTTATATATAATGCATATATAGACACAATTATCTGTGTATGAATATAAGAAAAATTATAATTTATTTACTGTATTTCTTTTTATTAATTGTTTCTTTTTCTGTATTTGAACATGTATATGGTACATACAATTTCTATTTTAACGTTTATGACCAAAACTGAAAGTAATGTCTCTCTTTTGAGTCTTGTCAGTTTTTGAGAGGATAATTTTATACAAAAATATTTGCAAATTCTCGAGTTTTCTCCTTTTATATGCTTGAGAATGTCATATATTATACCTATAGGATTGTTAGAAAACTCTGAAATAATTCATAGTCCTTATCAAATTTGGTAAAAAATACCATTGTGTTTTTCTTTTGACTGTTTAATATTAAAACACGATTAGTCTTTTTGCAGACGGTCAGTTCATGCGGCTAACGTATTGTGCTAACGTACATGTGGATGTAATAATGGAATTATAGACATACTTACATATTCAAAATATTTATGCTTAAATTGCAAGAGCAATCCAAACCCCGAATGGATTTTAAAATGATTCCATGTGTGCAAAAGTTGAAGATTTTGAGAAACTTTTTTTTAGTTTTGGCTTTGGCGATAAGGCCCAAAAGTTTAGTACTTTTCCCCAAACACTTTCCACTTCCTGAATAACATTCCACACACATGCACACATGCACAAAAGCAGTTACCTGGGAATCCGATATTGGCTTTCCAGGTCTTTGAGTCGCCTCGAGTGTAAAACTCCACATATCCACCATGAGGGTTGGAAAAGACGGAGAAACCACTCGAGACGACTTTACCTCCAGATGCAATAGCAAAACGAGAGTCCACCTCATAGTTTTTCCAGAAGAAGGAGAAAGTGATTCCTGCAGAAGAGACAACTGTTGACATTTTCTCCCTTTTGTGCAGTTATTCCATTTGAAAAACACATTGGTAAGTTAAGCATAACGGCACTTTCAACAAGTTAAAATTCCAAAAACTAAAATAATATGTTTACGGTAACTATCTTAAATTATTTAGTTCTTGTAAATGTGTAAACTTTGTATATATATATATATATATATATATATATATATATATATATATATATATATATATATATATATATAAATAAATATAGCACATATAAATACGTAGATATAAAAACACTAATAATACATAGGTATATAATGTATTAATCAATTTTATACATACATATTTAATAATACATATACAATGCATTATTTAAATTATAAGAATTATTAATACTTAATTATACTGTATAATAATATTTAATGCTAATATTACAATATACTGCCATATTAATGTACATACAATATACTGTATTGTAAACAAACAAACACACACACTTATATGTATATATATATATATATACACACACATTTAATATATATTTTTTTTTATTTATATATATATATGTATATTCTTAAAATATGTAAATATACTGCTTCTGTAAAATAGATACAGTAATTAGATTTGTTACATTCGACCACTCACCGCTCCGCCCTAAATGTATTTATATATTCATACATGTACGTATATGTGTGTGGCCCGCCCAGAGTTGCTGTGATTGGCTCACACTTCCCGTTACCCATAAATGAAAAGCGGTTCAGAACACACACAAACACACAGTAACAAACACATATAACTCTCACCGTCAGGTCCACACATTGTCGGATCACTGATGCAGGAATCCTTATAGTTTCCAAAGTGAAGAAAAGTTGCTCCTTTATCACCATTCAGGTAGATTCCTTTATTCACCATTCCTTCCACAATTTCTAAGTTCAAAAAAGGGCCAACAACAAATGAACATTTTTGTCCCATTAAATAAAAAACATCAGCTCTAAAATTTCTAAATATATCTCTAAAACCTCAAAGTAGCATAAAAAACTAATAGTGATTGATTATCCTGATTCTCTGATTTCCCATCAAAGCTACTTTTAGTCATTAATTAAGTATAAAATCTGTGGATGACAGTGGGAACCACAGCACAATCCCACCTCATGAATGGATGAGTTGAGAGAAGAAGCTATGACGGAAAAGAGTGTTCAGTGAAATGACAGAAGGGAAAGAATAAGAGATGCGTCAGGAGAGGCAACCAGGCAACAGACAAATAAAGAGAGAAAGCTGAACATCCATCGATGCAGTGAGATCTACGGAATCAGCGCACTTCGTCCAGTCCGCTGTTCAAAAAACGAGCTACAAATAAGTCACACAATTTTATTATTATATACATCAAACTCAAAGCTTGTACTTATGTAAAGTAAAAAAAAAACCAACATCATTTAAAAATAATTTAAACATTAATTTTTGGAAAAAAAAAAAACGGCAATGACAAAAAAGTAATTTTTCACAATGGCGACTCTAAAAATGCTGCTACATTGAAAGAAATACAAAAAATATTTTAAGAGCTAACAGTTTTTTTTGTTCTTTTTTGTGACATGTTCTAATAAGCGGACGTTACAAAACGCATCTCAGTCTCAAATGAACAAAATCGGTCATAGTTTTCCAACACACTGGATCCAATACAACCAAACTCGTAAAGACGGTTCACGGCCTGTCTAAACTAAAGTAACCAGACGTCTGAAGCGAACTCATTGCATGAATCTACTTTCAAATGCACATGAAATGCTCTGAATTTAGAAAGGCCAGATGAACGTTGTGTGAGCCTCACCTACAGTGGCGGAATTATTAGTGTAGGCAGAGTCATTGGTATACACAGAGGAATTATGGGTAGTCAGGACAGTGTGGTTGTGGATTCTGAGAGCTGTGATGGAGAGAACGTGGAAACAAAGAGAGTGAGGAAAAAAAGCACAAACAACAGACATATGAGCATGTGAAACACTCCAGCTTTTGACAGACATGGTGAACAACTGTCTTAGTAACAGTCACTTTGGTGAAGGTCATTGAAAAAGGGAAAATATGTCATAACAACAACAACAACAACAACAACAATATTGTGTTTAATATTTAGATAATATGTATGTATAATACTAAAAATGTATATAAATGCTATATATAAAACAATATTATACATTACAGGCAAACACTTATTAAAATTCCCGTGAACAAAGTACACAAGCATTCCCACTGAATATGCTTAAAAACAATTGTAGTATAAAGATTGGAAAAGTTGGAATATGAGTCTACAAAGAACAAGTATGTCTATTTGTACTGTTTTTTTTTTTAACTTAAAAAATACCAAAATAAATAAATGTATTTACTCATTTGGCACATCAAAAAAAGTCCTGAACCGTCCTGAACGTTAGTCTGAAATGAAATGTCAGTGCGTTTTAAGAACCGAAGACAGTTTCAAAGACTAATTTCTGCAACGGTACATAACCATAGAAGAATGTTAAACAGCTGTGAAGAGAGAGAGAGAGAGAGAGAGAGAGAGAGAGAGAGAGAGAGAGAGAGAGAGAGAGAGAGAGAGACGCAGATAGATAAAAAGAAATACAAAGGGTGAGGAAAGAATGAAAGCAGGAAGAAAAAGAGAAAGACAGAAAGGAGAATGTTCACATACTTATGTTAGACCCTTGTACATATCCTGTCCTGTTCCCAATCTGGTCGGACAGACCGTGAATCCCTTCCACAGAGTCCAGCGGCCAGTAGTGTGAGGCTGTAGCCAGCACCTGCAGGCCTGAGCGGGACACACACACACACACACACACACACACACACACACACACACAACAAAAAACCCTATAAACATGCCCAACAGGATTTCTAATTAAGGAACATTTGAAAGAATGTTTTCTATGTTATCTATATATTTATCTGTCTATCTATCTATCTATCTATATATATATATATCCATCTATCTGTCTATCAATCGTTCTATCTATCTGTCTGTCTGTTCGTCCGTCCATCCATATACCTGTCTATCCACCCATCCTTTCTGTCCACACGTCCAGCCTGAAATGCATTCATGTCTGTCTTTCTGTGTATGGGTCGGTCTGTCTAACTATCTAATTATTTATACATAGACAGATAGACCATCCATTCATCCTTAAATCCATCCATTTATGCATCTGTCCATCCATCTTTTTGTCCACACATCCAGCCTGAACTGCATCTGTCTATCCTTCTGTCAAGCCTTTCTGTTGCTTTTGTGTTTCCTTTTCTGTTGCGTATTCATAGTTGATGTTTGCAACAACTATAATGTAGTGTGTGTCAAATTATGCGGAAAAGTATGAAGTTGTTGCGATAAGAAAATATCTTCTGTTAAAAGTGTTTGATAATCGAAAAACATGCTAGAAATCATAAAAAAAAAAGGAAAACATTTCAAGCAATTTATTTATAAATCACATTTGATGCAGCGAGACATAAAAACGTTAAATGTTTTTCAAAAATCCCCAAAGTGTTGAAATTGTCATTTCTTTACCTGGATGTTTAGACGGCGACACCGGGTCAGTGCGAACCTAAGATACAACAGATCACACAGTAAACACTCCGTCAACGATTTCTGTGTTTAAAACACACGCCTTACCTGAGAGAAGCCCAAGACAGTCGTCAAAAGTAAAACTTTGCACCACACAAAGTCCATTGTTTTGAATTTTCAAATTCTGGAAAGTAAAATGAAGTCCACAAATCTGCTTTGCGTACTTTAGAACTTCTGACACTCAAACCATCGTTAATGGGATGATGTCAGGCAGGAACAGTGTCATGTAGAAATAATATCAGTGCTGAAGTTAATCTCTGATTTTGTAATCCATTGTTTTGCGGTCCGTAAATTTCACGCGCTACTCTCGAGCTCTGGGAAAGAATGAGCGCAGGCGCACGCGCTCCCACCTAAAGTCACAGGGCGGCAAAAAAAAAACGTTTTCGGTCAGACAGTAAATCTGGCTCCCTGCAGGGGGCGCAAGAGGACGGACAGTGTAGCATCCTCCGGTGGCTCGCGAATTAAAAGTTAATAAAACATTTTATTATATTTTTTTATTATTATTTTGCAGCGTCTATAACAACAGTATAGAGCAATTCTGTGTGTATGTGTGTTTAGAGATGACACTTAAAAAATGTGCATAATGTCGGTATAGTAAACGTAAAGAAAACGCATGACGATCATTATAATTATAGTAATTAGTTATTGTTTTAAATTTGATACCAATTATAATTATAAAATGAACAATTACAGTAAATCAATATTTGTACGCCTTATGACAAAACTAAAGATGTGGTTTAGTGCACCACCTAATGCAAGAATAATGTAACTACATGTCTTAAACTACCTGTAACAATCAGCAACACAGCACAATAAAAACAAACAAACATGCAACAATGTGTATAAAATATTAAATTTATTTTGATTAAAAAAAACCTGCACATGCACACTCACACAATATTTGATAATTGTCAATATAGGCTTATAATAATTTCTCCAGAAAGCTAGCACACAACTGCAGACTCGGAAACATCATGGTTTGAAGACACCAAATAAGGAAAGCTTGCACTGTCGTAATATAAAGTCCCATGTACAAAAAAGGCAGTCTGAAAAGCAAGTATAAACATTTAAAAAGAACGTACAAATGGACAAAAAGTACAAAAAGAGCAGCAGTCACTCAAACATGTTCCGCAACATGATCGAATGACACGGCGAAAATAAAAACAGTTATTCTGATGGATTAAAATGACAAGTTTTTTTTTTTTGGCTGTAAATGTTACGAGATGTACAGAATGCTTCTTACATTCTTGTTTTTTGGCAGTCTTTGTCTACACTTAAAAATCATTGTTCCGGGCACAATGAGCTGACGATCTGCACAGAAGAGAGAGAGGAACAACAAACTAAATCCAATAATGAAAAAAAAAAAAGATGGGAAGTTTTCCCTCGCCCATACATTCAAAATTCATTCCATTCGTCCATATGAGTCATAACTTTGGAAGAAAAAAAAAAGAGAAAAGTGGAAACTGAGGTTCTCATTGGTGAAAAGCAGAGTGTTTAAACGTGCACACAGACATGCTGGCATCAGTCTTCTGCTAAAGGACCAATTTCAGAATCGGATGCGAGCGAGCATCCCAACTTTGGATCACCACGGCAACAGACACGATTGCACTCAGTCGCAAAAACCGGAAGGGAAGCATGGAGGAGACGTCACCAATCACAGACAAACTGGTCACCACCAACGTCATTGTGCATTGTATAAGGCAAACATACAAGGCTTGCGTCCACCAAGGGTTTCCCAACCTTTGAGTGCTAAAATCAAGTTTCCTCTTAAAGTACATCAGGTCCGAGTCAATGCAAAGCCAAAATTTCACGTGTGTGCAAACGCTTTTACATTGTGTGCTGTGATCTCAAATCTCTACGCCATCGAGAATGTGCCAAAATATACAGTTCTACAAAAATAAAAACAATATCTGAATGAGAACAACTTGGAAAGTCAAGCTTCAAGCACCATTGTTGACAAAACGCGAGATGTTAAAGACGACACGTCCGAGGAAGCGTGGATCTGTGCTTAGTCTTATTGATGATCATGAAAGCCCTAGTTTCCAGCGTTTCCTTTTATTTCCTTCTTTTTTCTTTAGAGCTGAGTGTGACATTCCTTTCTTTTTTTCTTCCGCCCTCTCTTGGTCTGGAGCATCTTCAGCCTGGGTGAGAAAAGGAAAACCACGAGCCCTTTCAAAAGATTTTTCCCTTTGGAGAGCAGGAGAGCAGTCCTGTTTTCCTAGAGTCAGCTCGGGGGCAGCGGGCTGGACCGCCGGACCCCCGGATGTGTGGGTGCACTGGGGGGGTGGCACTTCTTTGGGCAGAGACGGGTTTTTCCATGGGTACCTAATGGAAGACCCGGCAAGGACAGTTTAAGGTCGGATGCTTGAAAATAAAAGCTTTATTTGTCTTTCAAAGCATCTCAGTTGCTTCACACACACCTTCCTCTAGCAGGACCACCTTACGTACACTATTTTACAAGGCAGACAGATAGAAATGGATTCAATTTGGTTCACTGTTAGCTCCTATGGTTTCGCAATTAATCATAAATGCAGCTTGGGAATTGGAGAATTTTTTTTGGCAGTTGGATTTGGGAAAACGCCCGACTGATGTGTAGTGAATATTACAAATAAAAAATTGTGGTTGGTTTATTAAACTTGATTTTTCAAAGTCTAGACGGAAACAAATAGGGAATAAAAACTATTTTGTAGTAATTTTACACTCGCCCATCATCTAAATATGTATATTTTTTGCTATTTTAATTTATATATTAATTCTTCATTAATAAAAAAAAATATATACGTATATATTTCAATGTCCCATATTTCTCATATTTATTTAGAAAAAACTACTGTGGCGATGCCTTTTTTTACACTAAGCACAAATAAAAAAAAGAGTAATTATTACAATATTAATGAATATTAATTCCATTGATTATTTGTTTAATACAATTCTACACTTATATACTGTACACATATATACATGTGAATACACACATTCACTTAAATATAATAATAAAATAAATAAAGTTTACATTGATTTATACAATTTTATAGATAATTTTATATACAAATGTATATATTATTTATTTATTTGTTTTTTTTTGGACCTGTGCATTTCTTTCATGGGCATGGAGTTGTAAAAAGTATTTAAATTAAATCAGTAAAAAAAAAACATTTAAAATTGTCTGCAAAATCCTTAAACTAATAGAATGAAAAAAAACATAACCTCATATAATCATCATCATTTTTAGAGGCTTTCGGTCTCTGCTTAATTTTTTTCACATTTCACACATTTAAGGGAAAAGTGCACCCCCACACACACTAACACACAGGTGAGTCGCGGCAAACTGGTTGGGGGTCTTTCCAGTGCAGCACAGGGTTTGCACGGGAGGGTCTTACAGGTAGAATCTACTCCACTGCACACATCAGAGAGAAGAGAAAGGAAGGGGAGGCAGGGGGTCGGGGGTCCAGATCTGACCGTGCAATGATGGCCTTTAGCCTTCCAAGTCAAAAAAAGACATCGTATTTATAAGGAATACAACACCCAGAGAAACAACCGAGGAGCCAGGCGTGCCCGTGTAATGCAGCGAGCGGGACCCTCACCATCACACCACGCTTGGTGGAGAAAATGTTACAAATACGTAATAAAATAAAAATACATTCTATATTTAATATACAGTATTTACTTTATTGTAATCATAGAGTATAAAACATCTGGAACCTCATTGTGTGGAGTGAGGGCGATCGGGACCCGTGTCACGTGCATTACACGAGGACCGCCATCAGGTTGGCATCCCCCGTTGCCCACTTACGTGACAGAAAGTGCGGCGTTACGGTGTGAAATGAACACTCTTCTTCTGATTGGCCAAGCACGTGAGGGAAAAACAAAACAAAGTCATGATGCTTTTGTCTGCACAACATGAGAAAAGAATCACAAAACCTCCAGAAAAAAAAGTGCGACGGGTTCTGACGATGGAGCAGAACTTCCATCCGTATGTTTTCTCTATTTCTTCTCTTTTTCTTTTTACAATATCTACATTTACAGATAAAATCATGGTCTCGTCCTCGTGGCACAACAAGGCTCTTCGTCTTTTACAGATCAGCTGCATATAAAAACACTGTTGGGGGAGACATACAAAAGGATTTCAGAGATTTCTTTTTTTTCCTTCTTCAATCGCTTCCAAAAAAGGGATTTGACGCACTCTGAAAGGAAAAGCATGCAGTTCTTTACCTCTACATGGTTTATTTCCCTGTACATCAAAACTACGCATCTCCTCTAATAGAAATTTCACATTTTAACAATTACATTCAAAAAGCATCACAATGCTTCACTTGTGGTATAAAAAAAGAATAAAGACTCTGTTTAGTGCTTCTTTTCCCATCATACAATAAACAACAATAAACGGATATTTTTCTGGCACGTCTCTTTGCATGTTTTCTTTTTTTTTCCACCCAAAATAATTTGGGATTATGCAATTTTGATAACAGTTCTCCCAAAATGCTTCAGGTTGACAAGATTAGAAAAAAAAGTTAAATAAATAAATAATAAAAGTTCCTCAGTCTGGAAAGTTATCACATGTCTTTATGGCGCTTTTTTAACAAGTCGTCTTCGTTTCTCTTTTGCTTTCTGCGTTCCTTCAAGGATCCATCATAAAGCTGTCGCACGACACAAACGGAGAAGAGGATTAAAGCAGCGGGGCAGGAAGGCGATCGGAAACGTGCGAGTGGGTGACGGAGGACTAGTGTGAGACAGCATGTACCCTTTTGTTCTTTGTCCGGGAAGGGTGGTCCTGGGGGCTACGGCTCGGGTGGTTGGTGAGGTAAACCTCCACATCATCAGGCACTTCTTCAAGAAAATTTGAGGGGACCAGACCCCTGTGTCCATTTAGCTCTCCCTGAAAAAAGACATTTGGCTCAGAATATACACGTATAGTGTGTATAGGAGAGTATAGTATAGTATAGTATAGTCTATAGTGTGTGTGTGTGTGTGTGTGTGTGTGTGTGTGTGTGTGTGTGTTGTAATTCCTGTATTTGGAACTGAATCAGAACAAAAACAGTTCAGCTCGGAGATCGAGCCTTCTCACTTTCTGGATAATTATTGTCTATTCCTTAGATGTTTCTAATTCAATATCTCACTTTCTTTTTAGTATTTTTATTACAGTTATTATGACAGTAAAAAAAAACAAACAAAGCTAATCGCCACTACAGTATGTAATATCTGTTATAGAGAAATCAGCATATTTATATGAAACTGGTTTCCAACCTACTGGAAGATATTTAGATTTATTATTTATTTAGATCTTTTATTATATTACAATACAATTACCGCAAAACCTCTAATAGAACGCCACCTCTAATAGACCCCCCCCCCAAAGAACGGAAGAGTTGAAAAATAGACCACCACCTCCAAGAGACCGTCACCCTTAAATATTCATATAGTACGTCAGCGACAATGGCATGTTAAGTGTTTTTGTGAAGTTTCTTGCGTTATTGTTCTGTTTTTTTTCCTGGCAGGATAATGTTTGTCTGTTGCCTAAAATGTTTGATGGAAAATAAATAAAAATGAAACCGATATCGCCACGTTCTAATTAAAACGCCCCTCTAATAGAGCGCCCTCGTGACAGAAGAGTTGAAAATTAGTCCGCCGTGGCGCTCTATTAGAGGTTTTACTGGTATATTGCCATCAACTACAAGCCATGTATTACACAATTAACAAATCTGAGCTTTTTCCTTGTTCAAGATCATTAAGAAAATTTGTCTTCAAATTATAGAGAGTTAATTAAACTCTGTAATTAAACCAATTTTTTGGAAATCATGGCTGTTGGAATTTCAGGAGTTACAGTCTGATTGACTTTTGTGTTTTACTTTACTGTTTTGCGTTGTTTAGCATCCTAATTGATTACTAGTTTTGATACATTTGTTTTGTTTACACAGTTGATTACACCTGTTTTGATAATTATGCCCACATGAGTTATAAATGCTGATTAGTTGTATCTAATTAACTCATTTTGTTAATTTCTCACACCTGTTCTTGGTTGATTGCTTCCTTTGTTTGTCCATTTGTAAAGCACTCGGTTTCTTTCTTTGGTTCCTGATGGGATTCTTCATGTTTGGTGTTGATGGTCTTCATTTTAGTCGTTCCTTGTCTTGAAGCCCATTTCCTGTTTGGTAAGTCTAGTCTTGACCATTTTGTCTGTTTATTTTAATATTGTAGTTGTGTTTCAGTTTTGGTATATTGCACCTCGTGGCTGTTTGCTTTATTTTACAATTCTTTAATATAAAAAAATAAATGTAATATGTAATACACATCTCTCCAAGCCTTCAAAACCCTGACATTTATAAATTCGAAACCATTTGAGAATTAACCTCTATTGAACATTGATTATTTTAAAGCTTCAAAAGCTAAAAAAAATTGCTTCTTTGGCAGATTAGAATGTTATTGCTGATTCACACATTTCAAATAATTGAGTTTCTAGTCCTCAGGACTCGAACGCCCGGTGTTCAGTAAATACGGACCAATCAGATGTCAAATACATTCTGCATAAAAGAGAATGGGCAAGAACAAGATGATGGCGGGAGTGGTCTTACATAATAAAAGCCATCCTCATCGATCTCTCCAAACACAGTGATCACATCCCCTGCACAAAACGTCAGCTCAGCCTGAGAAACCACATAAAAACATAGCATGAAACATAAATTCATTCATCTACTCTAGAGATGCTTTCATCACACACAAAAAAAAACAAAAAATAAAAACAACCTCCATTAGGATGAAAATGGTGGCACATTTTTTTTCTACCACATAAATAGTATATACATTTTTTTAAGTAATCATTATAAAAGTATATACTTAATATACAATATATTCATAATAATAATAATAATATAGTTATAATATTGATGATAATAATAATACAATATTATGGTAAAAAGTACAATATGTACATTTATTTTGCTAGTAAGATCCATCATTCAGCCAACCGGAATATTGTCAATTTTACTAAAATATTAAAGCATATATTTAAGTAATAAACCAATATATACGTATATAAAATGTATTAATAAATCATTCATATAATTAGAAAACATACAATTCATATTTAACAGAATTAAATGCCTTCCTCGGTACGACATTGTTTTATTTCAAACCTGCCATCACAAAATACATAAAAAGTCACCTAAGTGTTAAAACTAAGTGTTATTTTTGCGTTCAGGTCCAAAACAACATTGACACCACACTTAAAGTCAAACACAGATCAACAAACACTGGGCAAGCCACGTCAGACTGGAAGCCATGTTCCCGGACCCGTTGCCTCCAGTCCAACTACAGCAAAACTACTTGAAGGGTGGCAAATAACCAGACCCTAACCCTTTCACGGGAACTCACAGCCTCTCCGCAGCAGACCTCCAGCTCCTTAAAGCCTTAATAAATGCATTATAATGATTCACAGGGATAGTTCAACACATGCAGCACGTTGCGCTTCATTCCAGGACACTTGTTCATCAGTAGAACGAGACACTAGAGCAAATGCTAGACCAAACTGAATCATCATAGCAAGTTATGAAGGCTTTTATTGGTTGGCACATGCTTTAAGAGGTTTGAGTAAATTACGAGTGGGACGGCGCTGCTGATGCCGTGCTGTGAGTTCCCTTGGCAGGACATAGAGTGGCATTTGGCACAGGCCCAGCGAGTGTGGACTCACTACTGCCCTCTGCACTCACCTCCTCACTCTGCATGGTGCCCCCATAGCGGGCCTGTGTGCCAGCGGCAATGCAAAGGTGACAGTAAGTGACAATGGGGTGGAAAAGACTTCTGATAGAATTAACACGTACTGTTGTTTTTATGCGTTCTAGAGATATATTTGATCACATTGAATCTAAAAAAAAAAAACTATCCGTAAAATTGAGTCGGTAAAATCCTCACAAGAATGAAGTAACAATGGCTATAAATCAAATCAAATCATGCTTATTTTACAAACTCACTTTTTACTTAAATGCTGAAAATGTTTGCTACAGTATAAAACATAGATGCTAAAAAGTGACATGTATTAGTTAATTTTTAATTAAAACTACATTTAAATTGTGAAATAAACGTACATTATAAATTAATGCAAACATAAAATTGTGCAGTAAATGTTAAATAAATGTTTTACCACAATGCTAGCAGTACAGTGACCAATTACAATATTTATGATCAATTAATTTATTCGAACTACATATTTTTTTCACATCCTACTTGATCTTGTCTGTTTAACAGGAAGTTTTATTTCCATAAAAGCTACTGCACTTTTATTTTTCTGTATTCTACATTTTTGCTAGAATTTTAACATTGTTTTTAATCCTACATATGATTTGCAATGGCATGCAAGTAGAAAAAAAGCAAAATCTAATTTTAGATATCATAAATAATTGAAAGTTCATTTATCTCACGGTAAAATCAAAAAGACGAGTCATGTCACAGGCGGAAATGAATACAATTTCTCGTTTGCTGAGCCAGACATCTAAACAAGTGTAAAATAAAAGATGAGACCACAAGCAGAAGAAAGCAGAATATTAACTCTGTGTGTACCTCCACATCCACATTAGGAGAGCTCTCCCTGGGGTCGTAGTCATACAGGGCCACCATCCTCCGCGTCGACAGGGGGTGCTGTCTACCAATCCGTTTGTTCCTCTCTGAAATGAAATATAACAATTTGAATACAATTTAAATAAAATGAAACCTGTCAGAACACAAAAACACTGTATGAAAACAAAGGTGCATTATCCATTATATGCACGTTCATTTTTTTTTTTTGGTAACAGGTGAAGATAAGAAATGTAAAAATGAAGGATTAGAAATGGGAAAATATGAATATCATGAATAAAATATGGGAATTTAAAAAAAAAAGAATTTTTTTAAGTGGATCTGTTGGTGAATAAAACTGTAGGAAAGCACAAACCTCTTTTGGATTTTCGTGATCTGCGATTTATTGAGCGACCATCTTTGAACCTATTACAATTCACTTTAAGCAAAAGAGGAAAGGAAGGATGAAAAGAGAAAGACATCAAAGACACAGCAGAGTAGAATAAATTGAATAAATAAAAAATGCTTTTATAAAATATTACTGTTTATCATGTTTATTTATAATATGTACGAATATATAATTTATGTATGTGTGTATAAAATAAATATTCATACATATTCACAAAAGTCAGAAATTTGACTTAACTTGTTATTCCGTTTGATAACTCACAATTCTAAGAAAAATATTAGTGGCAGTAACAATCTTTCACACAAATGCGCTCAATACAAAAATTCAAAGCTGCCAAACAAAAATTGCTTAACTATGACTGCTCCATGCCTTAACTCTAGGTTAATTACAAAATTGCAGTGAGATTAATCTAGATTACACAAATTAATCTATACCAACCTCTAATCCACCTTTAATGAATCTTATCTTGTCTTTTTTCAGTATTAATTGCAATATAAATTGAAATAGTTTTTCCCAATCTTAAAAACTGTTTTGAACAATTAATGTTGTTATTTTTACTGCAAGTTTACAGATATACAGCAACGTAAGAAACATTTCATTGTTTGCATTTTTCACACTCCACGTAACTACTAACAGTACACGCACATACATACCTAGTTTCTCGATAGGCGTATTGAGAGGAAGGAAACCCTGTTGTAATAGTTGATCCATCATATCATCGTCATCGGTCTGGATCTCTGACACCATGTTGCAGGGTATGAGCCCCCTGCGCCCACAAATCTCGGCCCTATAAAACCCGTCTGTGTCCTTCTCACCAAACACCTACAGATTGAGTAACTTTTTTTTATTTCATGTTTAAAATATTTTTTGTGCAAAGTTGTGCAATCGCGTAATGCGATTGAAAGTGTTCTAAAATTATTTAACATTTTTCTACAGTATCAATACACAATATACAATATGATACAAAACAAACGTACAATATGCAACATTGGGTCTCAAATTTGTAGGACATAATGCATCTTTAGAAAGAAATAAAATAACAATTATTTTAGATTTTCCACATATTTTTCACAAGCAAATTTTTTTCTCAGCTTTGAAAAAAATCAGCATAAAAATCTGTTGATTCCACTTTAACTTAAAAAGAATCTGCTAGATGTTCTGACCTTTATGATCTGTCCCTCTTTGAAAGGAAGCTCTTCTACAGCAGCGTCAGGGTTGGGAGACATCGATAAGGGGTCGTAGTCAAACATCGCCACGAAGATTCGAGACAAGTCCTCCGACTCGTCGTAGTAGCCGGGAGACCGACGTCCTCCAAACCCGTCTGAAACGTAAAACAGTGCAAGCTTCTGCAACTAACAGCCACGCATTTAACTTATTCATTCTGAAAAATTGAATACGAAAAATGTCCTGACAAATAATATTAAAAATTTAAAAAATCGGAATATCATTTTGAACAAACTAAAACAAAACAGTAAAAAAAGAAAATACGTATTTGTTTATTCGTAATAATGAAAGCATAATAAAGCATCTTATTAACTGGTAATAAAAAAATGAAGCTAATTAAATGTTACAAATTCACCTTTCTTTAATATAATTAATCTCTCACACTCGTGTGACACAAAATTCCATCTAGCATGAGGATTGAAGAAAGAATATGCTAGAAAGGGCCATGCCTTTGGTTAAAAGAAATGGAAGTGAGACGGGAAAAACCATTACGAACAAAATGAAAACAGTGAACGACAATGAAAAGAAGAAATGTGTGTTTGCCGGTTTCAGGGGAACACGATGACAGCAAAGGAGATAGTGTGCTGTAAAATGTCAAAGCTAAATCATCGCTATGAAAAAAAGCAAAAGCAACAAATAAATATAAACTGAGCAGGAATAAAATGAGAAATTGATTCACAAGTGGTACGAATAGAGAAAGAGCAGTGAATCTGATAATAATTTAACATCCACTGACTCCCATGAATTCTAACCCTGCTGAATTCAAGTTTGACTTTTTTATTTTTATTTTTTCTGGGACCCTCACCACATACCATATCGGTGCTCGGTTCGATGTGGGGGCCATTTCCTGCGATGGGCTACATTGGTATAGTAAACATCGTCCTTGTTAGGTGATAGGTTCCCTTCACTCCCCTCACTGTTATTCTCCATGGTGATCTCTATGGAAACACCCAATCAGAGCATTACAGTGATGCCCCCTTCTGTACTCAACTTGTGATTGGCGCAAAGCTCTTTTTACGACATACGTTTTAGGATCAGAATTGACATTTGGGAGTAATGTAAAACAAAATCTAAGATATTCTGATCACAAAACAGCGCTAAATGCTTGCTGGGTTGTCCATGGTTGCATATGTTGGAGGAGCTCCAAAGTAAAACAGCAATGTGGCATGATTTTGTAAATGATAAATTGTTAGAAGTACCATGTGCTGGTTTAAATAGTCAATTGTCTTGTGTAAACTCATTTTACAGGAAAATACAGTGATACCTCTACTATTAATTGTGCCAAGAGTGTGTGTTTTGTAAGGCGAAAATTTTATAAGTAGAGACGCAATTATCATGTAAATGCCCTAACCAGTTACAAGCCACTCTAAATTCAGCTTTTTTTTTTTTCCAATATTGGCAATAACGGTAATAAAAAACATGTTACAAAACAGTTGTTGAAAAAAAAAATTCAAAATGAGTACAGTGTGACAAAAAAATGTTTTTTTTTTTTTATCTGTCCAGTCGAGTGGCTATGTGAGCGACTTTAGAGAGGACACGATCGGTGGAGAATGACGAACTATTACGATCCCGGGTTATGGCGATCGCTTGTTTATTGTCCGTTTGTTACACCAGTGTGTAACAGTACACACTTAAATAAATCTTTTTAAATAAATAATTTAGAAATTAATAAACGTAAAAGAACACTGAAGAAAAATACTTGTGTGCGTTGTTTGAGACTGTGTAAGAAAGCTGTCAGCCGTCTGAATATGCAAAGATCCCTCCTGGCCAATAGGATTTTGCCTATTCGGAACTTGAAACATTTGTTAGTAGAGACATTCGTAAGTCGAGGTACCACTGTACAATAAGCTGAGAGCCTTTGGACCCCATAACAGCATGTCAGGAACACAGAGGAACACACATTAGGTGTCTCATGAAGGCACTGAGGGAGCAAGGGTTCAAACATCATGGGACACATCACTAACCAATCGATGGAACGGTCATTGGCCTTCTCTGTGGAGGCGGACAGCCGTGGCCTGTTCTGCGGCCTTGATGGTCCAGTCGATCCATGCGTCGAGATGAAGGTGGGTTTCCTAGAATCTTCAAAGCAAACAGTTGAAGGTTACTGATAATTGGTGGATTTGGGAGAGAGAAATCCTATTGAATTGTCATTTAAATTACAAGATTAAGTCATAAGTGGATTTTAAACAAGGAGGATGAACCCGCAAAAACATTTAACAGAAACAAACTGACAGTAACATGAGCAGGGTTTTGGCGGAAATCAAATGCTTAGCTAAAGACCATTTAAGTTTTTGTTCTGCTCCCGTGTAGATGATGATGTGACGTGCCATAGTGTTATCAACTAAGGGTGTAATCCAGATAAACTGTCGGTTGTCACATGTAATAAAGCATGTTTAAAGAAGAAAGGATGGAAAAGAAAATCTGTAACAACTTCTAATGTTAGAGATGAGGACACATCAACTGTAGTTTCGTTAATACATTAACCAAGTTACACGTTGGTTCCGCTTCAATTTGGAAGTATGGTTTTATCAAACGTAAATGGATAATTCGGTCAATGAGCAATGGAAAAAACCTTATATGGTGAGTATTAATTCCTATAGAAACTTTAGTTGCACTGAAATGTAACAATTGGAAACAAATAAAAAAGTAACAAAGTAAATAAACGTGTGACTTCTCAGAACAGAAACAAGAAACTCTCAAAAATGGCCTTTAGATAATAAAAACAAATCTTCACATTGAAATTTACTGAACACGCTAAGAGTCAAAAATAAAAGTCACATGATATCCAAAAAACAAAAAAAGCCGGAACAATTTTACAGCCTCCTCCCAAAAAAAATCAATAAATAAATAAATAAAATAATCCCAAAGAAAAAGATACAACAAGACAAATCGAAGTAACATTGTGCAAAATAGATTGAACAAAAAGTCAAAGCAAAACCAACAAGAACAAAACCAAAAGATTTTTACAGACTGGGTGGAACATCATGAACGAAGAATGGTCGTTTTGCTTTTCAATGGCAACACAAAGCAGTCGGTGGATGAAGAGTGGGTGATAGAGTGAGAGGAGGGGTAGGAGACACACACCAGGGGTTCATCCATTGCCCTGTTGAGTCTGGCCACAGAGTAGGCCCTAATGTCCCTGTGATAGGTCCTGCCAACCTCGCTCAGCCTGCCCTCGCTCTGGAACCTGCGCTGGGGGTGATGATGATGAAGGTGTGGGTGATAGTGGTAATGCTGGTAGGATTCCCGCATCTCCGGCATGGCGTCCAGGTAGTCCTCCTCCACGCTGCTCTGGCGAGTAAGTGTCCTCTTCCGACCTGCAGCAAGGGCTCGTCGCTCCACCGGGCCCTCGCTGTGGATCACCCGCATGTTGGGTCCAGATCCGATCCGTAGGGGACTCCCACCTGTGTAGCAATGGTAGCCGCCTCGGTGGCCCAGCGAGCCTTCCTCCTCGCTACCACAATCCAGTCCGCTGTCGGGGCTCTTGGAGGTCTGTCTGCTGCTGCTACTGCTCCAGCACGGAAATCTCTCCTCCATGGAGGAATAGCGTGGAGAAGAACGCTGTCTCTGCAGCCTGCGGACACACTTACTGGGGGAGAGAGAGTCCTGGTGGTAGGCGTGGGAACTTTTGCAGGACGTGCCTGGACGAGTGTCCTCAAAGCGTAAGCGCTGACCGATGACCTCGCTGTCGGGATCCTCCTCCGCTACCTCCGGGATACTGTGGAGTCGCTTGTGGGAGCGCAGGGAACGCTGGCGTACCACCTCTCGCTGAAGGTCCCAACTATCCCGATCCACAGCGAGGTCCTGACGCCTGTAATACGCCTTCGAGAGGCCCAAAAACGGGTGACCCAACGGGTGATCGGAAGTTTGTCAGTGAGAAAAAAAATCACCATCGTTTTCGCCAAGGTTTGTTTGGTCGGTGTTAGAAACGTCAGAGAAGATTAAACAGTGAAATAGAGAACAAAATGGGAAAAGAAAGACAAAATAAAGACAGAATTAGTTTTTTTTTTTTTCGGACGTCATGGTCGAATGTAGGGCATGCAGTCTCATTCCATGACGGACATGACATGCGACGGAAGGGAATCTGTTGAAGGAAGCGGCCAGGAAGTGCAAACCGTACAGAAAGGAGCTGGAGAGTATTATATGTGCAGGGCTAATAGAGACAATCCACTGACCAAACACACATACAAACAAATAAAAAAGTACAAATAAAAATGGATGAAAATTTCGACACACAACAGTACGAAATATAAAAAAAACAGGCATTCAAAGAAAGACTAAAATCTAAGGACAACCAGTGAATAAAATCGACAATAATACGTCAGCCAAATAAAGCGACAACGTGAACAGCGTTCAACAGTAGATCAGGATCCTATAATAAACAAAAAAATGAATGAGAATTGGTAATCAAGAGAAAATGTTGACTGATTTTAAAGAAGAAATAAAAATCTGGCGAGTGGCGTGAACTTGCTCTTACATTTAACCAGTAGATTCTGGCAGACTGCAAATAGAATGTTTCTTGACAGAAACATCTCATAGTCTTCGATCACCATAAAACTCACCATTGTCAGATAATGGAGAATAAAGGTATCCAAAAAAGTCTATAAAATGTGCCGTCGTACCACTGGCTTGGGTTCCCAAAACCGGTTTCTCAAAACAAAAATGACAAAAACTGAAATACAATTTCCAATTTATTGCTTCATAAATTCAAATACAGTAGTATATAGTTGATTAACCCTTTTTGTACCGTAGAAGTGTGAACCATCTTTAACCAAAATAATCTCAGCTGTTAAGCATTTTTCACAAGTGGACAAAAATTCACACAATTGTCAACATTACAGAGAAAATTAAATTTAACATAAATATAACCATGAGACAAACACAACCAAAAGTGAACAATTCCTTCATTTAAGCAGCCTTGACTTAAATGAGATTCCCAAAATGCCCCTGGAATGATATGTGCATTTTCACCTGAATATATAGATTATCTTTGAATATATAGATTATCTTTACATTTACACATAATTCATTAATACTCACATAGACATTATAAGCATGGTGTTTTAAAGATACACTTCAAGAACGCTCAACAATAATCAATTGTCACATTTATGATATATCTAGCATCCAAAATATAATAAATTCACATCTATCCTTACCAGATTTACGTATCTATAAATTATAACGGAAAGAATTGAGAACGTGAAGCAAGTCAGGTCATTTGCTCATGCTGTGTGTGTGTATGTGTATGTGTGTGTGTGTGTGTGTGTGCAGCCTCAGGTTAAGCCATTCAGATGTGTTTTGTAGAGCTGAACAGACTTTTACAAAGATAAATAACAGGATGATGCCAATAGAGACATTGAGGATGTAGTAAATGGTCAGATTCTGCAGCTTAATGTGAATAACATCAGAGATCTAATCTAACAGATCACAAAATATCTAGAATTGGGATTCATCACTTAATAAAAATACCACCTTAAGTAACAAAAAGCCTCTTAGACGTTTAAAATTACTCTAGTACCACGCCCTCTGATGACCCCTACAGGCCACGGCATACTCCATCCCTCTTCTCCTGTCCCAGCTTCTAGACTGGGACCCTGTGGGCCACGCCCAAGTGAGACGGCGGCCGGTGGGATGTCGGTTCCATACCTTAAGTGTGTTATGTGAGTTGATGCTGCGTCGATGCCCTTCTTCCAGCTGCATCTCTGAGTAAAGCTCCTCCTCATCCTCCTCCATGATGTCGGACAGGTCGGAGCCTCGGCTGCTCTCGGTGTAGTACTCTTCACTGTGGCTGTAGTGATGATGCTAGGAGGTGGGAGAAGGATAGAAACGTGGTGAGAAATGTGGAACGAGCCGATTTGACCAACACCGCAGAAAATAAAATATGAATATAGCAGTTACATTATTAAGCTTTAAAAATGTCAGTGGCGAAGTATAATCATGTGGCCAAGAATGATGATGTGGCCAGTTTAACAGACAGACAGATGGATGGGCAGATGGATGGATGGAGAGACGGACGAACAAACAGCCAGCCTGACAGACAGACAGACAGACAGACAGACAGACAGATAGATAGATAAAGAAACATGTAAACAGATAGGTAGACAAATGAACAGACAAACACACACACACACACACACACACACACACACACACACACACACACACACATATATATTTATATAGACAGAGTGATAGAAAGATAACATGAACAGTAAGATAAAAGAAATAGATATAGATACATACGTAGATAGAAAGACAGACAGAAAGATGTACTGATAGACAGACAGATACAGAGAAAATGATAGGTAGACAAATGGACACAAACAAACAAACACACACACACACACACACACACACACACATACACACACACAGACAGATAGTAAGGGTGTCTTAATCCTCCATTTTAAGACTTTAGTGCAATATAATATCTGACCTTTGTTTTTAATGCACCACACACTACATTCGAATGTAAAATGTTTATTAACAGTAACAAACACTTTTATATTCAGTCATTTGGACAAGGAGGGTATCAGCCTAGCTGTGAGATGCGTTCTACTCGGGATGTCGTAGCGCGGTTCTAGCACGCTAACTAAACGCCTAAAACCGTTGTTTTTTCAAGTTGAATTTCAATTTATTTCGATTTAAAATTAAAATTATGACACCCGTAATGCATAGATAGATAGACAGATAGACAAATGGATGGATGGATGGATGGATGGTAGGATGGATGGACAGACAGATAGATAGACAGACACGTACATGTCTACCCAGCTCCGAGCCTCGGAGGAACTCATCCACAGATGCTCCTTTTCGCCTGGCGTGAGGAGAGTCATAGCCGTCCTCTTCCTCGTCCGAGTTCAAGGAGTGAAAAGCATTAACTCGGTCGCTGAAGACGCTCCTCCGGTCAACCTGCTGGACAACAACCCCATTAAAACAACTCCACGGAAAGCACTTGGTGGCGGATGAGGGAACTCACCCTGTTGTTGGGAGGGTTCCTCTGTGCCACCTGTCGTGCCATTGCCCGCGCCACCGTGTTGGGGATGGGCACTCCCTGAGGTTGAGGCAAGATCCTCTGAGGGGAGGGTGAGCGGCGGCCATCCACGTGCGGGGGCTCCAGGGTGTGGCCCGGGTGTGGCAGGGGTGAAGGGGCACGGCCGTGTGGTTCCCACGGCTGCCCGGCTCTCCTGCCCATCTCTGGCTCTTTGGCATGAGGGTGTCTGGCACTTGGTAGGAGTTTGGGTTTCGACATCAGGTGGGGTGAAGAGGGCATGAGTTGCTGGGGCAGAGGGGACTTGGGAAGCGGGTGGGCAGCAGCCGGGCCGGAGTGTGGCTGGACGTGTGGCTGTGGATGGGATGGGGGGTAAGCTTGGGGGTACGGTGGGTGATGCTGTGGGTGAGGGTGTGTGTGGGGATGAGGCACCAAAAAGGTTTGTGGAATGGTGGCCACGGGAGAGTCCTGCGACTCCCCTTGTGCTGATATTGTCCTTACAACAACCTCCCGAGCCTCCAGACACTGAATGCGGTTCACTTCCACCGTAACAAAATCTGCAGTCGGGTACATTATTTCTGCTATCTGTAATCACACACACACACACACACACACACACACACACACACACACACACACACACACACACACACACACACATTAAATAAATGTGGTTACAATAAAATATTTAATTTAACTGTATAATATTTGTTATTGTATACTGTATAATAACTGTATAAAATAATATTTTATTTAACATTAAATAACATACATTTAAATTTTTAAATTAAAATTAAAATTTAAAATTTAAATTACATTTAACAAATTTGTTACAGTAACTGTTTTCAGGATTTCAGTAACCTTTGATTTTCACAGAGGAGGGACTGGTATTCTGACAGTGCCCAAAATAAAAGTTACTGTCACTTTCTTTTCTTTTCTTTTCTAACAGACTCTTTTTCCTAATTTTTGAACGCAGATGAACCATGGATATTTTTCTTCTTTAAAGACTATATTTTCCCAATTCCGCACAGTGACTTTGCGTTGGTCTGGAACTAAAGTTACATACGTAAATAAACTTAAACTTTCTTGTTTTGAGTTGTAATTTTGCACACGTCTGGTCATTGTTTTACATGCCCTCTAATTTTGATGCTTGGTTATAGCTAATTATCAGCTTCACCAGAGCTGGTTGTTTATTTTTTAGTTCATGGGTAATTTCTCTCACCAGTTTTTCATTGGCGTCTCTTTCATGTGTAGGTCCAGTTAAAGATCGTTATTTTGCCTGCTCATTTTGTTTTCTTCTCGTGACTTTTGTTTTTTTTTAATAAAAGTCCTGTCCACTGCTATAAGGTCTGTTGTATACTGTTTTTGTATTGTGCTGTAAAATTGTTAATAATATAGATAATATAAATTTTATTACAGGAAATTGTATATTTTAAGAAGTAAAAGAGAGTAGATTATTACAGTACATACGTTACATACATTATGTCTGCTTTGGATGCGTAAACACAAATTAAAACTGTACATTTTATTGTAATCGTAATGAAAATTTTATTTCATGTTGGTTAATTTGGTTTAATTTGGTTCAAATTAATATTTCATACGGTTAAAAAATAATTCTCCTAATCAATACTATTACCTGAAATAAAATAGCATGTCAAAGATTTACGCAGCTGCAATTTAATCAAACAGATAATTGAATTACAAACACGTTTGTCTTAGAAACGCAAAAGCATATAGTGACTTATCAATAAAAAAAAAAAAATATTTTTTCATTTCTTAATTCTGAAACTGAATAGCCCACTTTGACAAATTAGTTAAATCCTTGTTCAAAAGGCAGATGATTAAGATGCTCACTAGATTAATATTAAACATACATTCATGTTCGGAAACCCCTATGGTCAAAAAAAAAAAAAAATTGTCAGCGTCTGAATGATTTAAAAGCAAACCAGGTCAACCGAGACATGCTGATTCATCATTTTTTGACGCTGATGTGGACAAAATCCAACAAGATCATAAAGAATCTTTGCCTTTCTGTCACAGAGGCAGACCTACATCTCTAAATGCATGTTTTGTCCAATTCTGCAAATGACTTACATAAACCTCTCTATTATATAACACTAGGACAATATTCCCAGGCTAAGCCGTCTGGCCACAAGATGGCAACAGTGAGCAGAAGAAAATCAGAAGACGTGAGCTACCAGCTTGTCGGTCTATATCGAAATGCTGCATTTTGCGTAACACCACAATAAATACCACAAACATTGGAAAAAAAATTCACCTTTTGGCCTTTAGTGCAGACTATATAGCCAATAACACTGGCCCCATTGGAAGTACCAGTAGGAGAGAGAGGTGGAGGCTTCCATCGAATCTGCAAGACCCCGGGAGTCTGTCCCAGCTGAACTTGGACATCCTGTGGAGGTAAAGGAGGACCTACAAAAACAAAAGGATGGAGTAGTAGACAACACAGAAACCAATCTGAAGCATTCACGCTTGTGTTTTTAGCATTAGCTTTGATCTGGAGTATCACATTGCATTAGCATTTCCACCAAAGCCTTTGGTGTTCCAAACATCCGCTCAAGAAAACTAAGAGATGCAGACGGCGTGTGTGTATTTTGAACTCAACAACACAAGGATATTTGCATATCCAGTACGATCTATATGTAATCTGAATGTAAATCTGGTTATGCGTGTCTGCACGCGTGTGCGCTTTACAGTCATAAGGGACGCCAGCTGGGCGAAGACTTTCGTGCTGTGTTTGCTTATGTCAGCACTATAATTTTATGTGGGCTGATTTGTCTTAATCATACTGAGTGTTACATGTGGCTGCCAGCAATTGACTTCGCCGTCTCCAACCTAATATAATCAATTCCATTTTTTCATTTCAACAGTTTTGACTCAAAGAAAGCCAGAGTGAGAAACAACAAAACAGCTGAGAGAAAGAGAAAGAGAGAGAGAGACTCAGTTTGTCAATGTGGCCACTAGGGGCTGTATCAAAAATCTGCATTTGAACATCCACACACAAACCCGGAGCAGTGGGCAGCCTTAAGACTTGGTGTCAGGGGGCATGTGGGGGTCAGTGACTTGCTCAAAGACACTCAGTTGTAGAAATAGCCGGATTCGAACCTGCAACCTCTTGGACACAAGTTCAATTACCGACCACTGGATCGAGACAAGCAGCTCAACTCTTCATAATTATTTCCAAACTTGTTTTAGCTGCAAATTTCATGACACGGCATGTACAAAAACTAAACATGTAGAAAAGAATAGAATAGAATGTAATAGAATAGAATGCCTTTATTGTCATTGTATCATAGGGCTACAATGAAATTAGTATTGCTGCTCCGTTTGGAGCAAAAAGAAAGATGAGATAATGATCAAATCATATACACACTGAATAACCAATATAAATAACTACAATATATTAAAATATGGTACAAAATATAGAAGGTAAGAAACGATTAAAGTGAGTCTTAATGCCAAAATGTGAGAATAGGAATGATAAATCAAAAACTGTTGGACTCTTCAATGCCGATTTTATTAGTACAATGTCTGTGGTTGGTTTTCAAGAACTAATTTGGGTCAAGATCTGTCATTGATTCGGTGATGATGGTTGGTCAAGTGAGAATGTGACCCTGGGTTCGCGCATCATCACGCGCAGAATTTACAATCCAATGTGGTCGCAAACGCCGTGGTAATTTTTTTCCTCAATTATGGAAAGTTCAGGGGAGCCAGTTTACAACTCATATTTTAGATTTGTCAAATATGTCCTTCAGAGACGTCTGAAGGTCGTCTCCGATGAGTATTCTACCGCAGTAGTACCTCTACTTACGAGGTTAATTCGTGCCGAGACAAGATTTGTAAGTAAATTGTGTAAGTATCAAAATGTAAATGTCCTAATCCGTTCAAAGTCCTCCTAAATTTTGATGTTTTTTATAATTGATAAAATAGTTGTTTTAACTGTAATAAAAAACATGTTACATAAAAGTTACTGAAAAAAAAATTGTACCAATGCAAAGAATAAAAAAAAAAAAAAAAAAGTTAAATTTAACGTTTGGGTTAAATTGACCCGTGTTAAAAGTAAAAATAAAAAATAAATACTTAAAAGTATTCTTTCACTTTGAAACTTCTCCTGTTTGTCTTAGTTAGTGTAATCTACATATAAACAAAAAATGGTTCCGTTGTCATAGTTTTTACGCCCGCTCCATGTTTTTGTTACGAAGATAATGTTTGGGTCAATTTGACCCTTCAGACAAAATTGAAATTGAAAAGAGTGTGAAAGATCAAAATGTGTTTCTTTGCAACAATGAGACAATGCACTACTGTCTCACACACTCTTACACACACACACATACACACACACACACACACACACACACACACACAGTATCTTTGTAATATAAACATGTAGCGTGGTGTTACATATACGTGAACTGAATCATTAATATATGATGATTGGACACACAGGAGAAGTTTCAAAGTAAAAATTTTAGTTTTAAGTATTTCTTTTTATATTTTTTAAACTTTAAAGATGGGTCGTAATAGGAGGATTAACCCAAAATAGGAGTGTTAATTTACTTTATCCGCTAACAAAAGGTAAGCAAGCGTCAAACGGTGAGTGAGAGTCATACAAACACGTAATCCCGGGTTATGGCGGTCGCTTCTTGGTTATTGTGACTTTTTTTTTGTCTAAGCACGCAGGTATACAAAACAAACCATGAGAAAAACAAACCAAGAGACGTTATTTTGACACGGTCCCACCATTTGCGGTGAGTAGAGGCACCAGTATATTAGTTATTGGTCAAAACCACGTCTTCCAAACACTACACATGTGTGGATAAAAAAATAAAAGAGTGAGCCACAGGGCATCACTGACTGAAAGGAAATAAGCGCTGGACTACAAGCCGTGTTCCTTGAAGTTGATCCTTTTTGAAGCAACCACACAAATCCACCGTGATCACTTCTTTGCCTGTCACATGACAGATTACCGTGGGAAGCACTTAATCAATCTCCAGCTCTCACTGATCGGCGGCTCCGAGGAGCTCAGAGCATTTCCAGGTCCAGAATGTCTGAGCAAAGCAGTGAAGCTAAAAGTGGATCATGCAATTTGCGAAGCTGATCCAGGGGAACTGGATCAATCCGCTGTAATTGAAAACAGATCAAAGACTGTCTTTATCTGAGCAGACCTTTATTGCAGGCCACTGCTGCCTGGTTAAACCCCGAATGATGGGTGTCATGTAATAAAATCTGTGTTGGTGAAGAAGCCGAGAGGATGGGTTTCTCAGACCTATCCATAATGCACAGCCTGAGGGACCAGAACATGACCGAGGCTCATTTATCTCCAGACGTCTCGAGTAATGCTCTCCACCATGATGCAAATCCAATAATCGTCATGTAGGACTGTACATCACGCGTGGCTTTCCGTTAATTCGTTTCAAATTTCAATTAAAAGACAATGGGAGAACCCATTGAGCCATTTTGTGCTTCTCCCATCCACTTGGCCATTTTTAAGATCTTAGTTGTTCTCAGGTCCTGTTGTTTTCCTCTGGGTCTCTGTTTTGCTCTCACCGTCCAAAAACATGTGGTGAGGAGAACTGGAGCGGGAAAATGACTCACAGGTGTGAGAGTGTGAATGTGGGCGTGTCCTGCTCTGTGATTGGTTGACCACTAATTTAGGACTCCAGACTGGGATTAGCTCAAGCTCCCGGTGGCTTGAAATTAGATTGAATGCATTGGAGCCATAACAATTGAACAATACAGAGGAAAAATCTCATTCTCTAACAAGGAAAAAAAAAACAGATTTTTTGATGATCATTGGCTGCGCCGCTTGCCAGAGAAACACGAGTGCAGACAGTGTTTAATTGCCTCTCTAGACAATGGTCGTCACGTTCTTTCTGGAAGAAGAAATGAGCTGGCAAGCGCTGAAATCAGCCCCATTCGCACGTCTGCTGCGCTTCTTGGCACGCTGCACGTGGATGAATGTGCGCGTCTATATTCGCTGGTGTGTTTGTTCCTGTGTGAAATGAATCGGGACTCCGGGCTTCCCTCTTTTCACATCAGTCCCGAGATTCCCTACTGCGGCAGAACCTCAACCAATTTCTATTCATCCCACATTCCTTTTCTCTCTTCTCGTTTGGCTGTACTACGAAAGCGAGGAATCAAGGCCTGCTCCAGATCCACAGGGAACAGCGAGAAAGAAGACGAGGAGGAATCAGGCGTATCAGGTTGGTGTGTCAGGTAGACGTCTGCTGAACAGCTGTTTTGTAAAAAGCAGCGCTGACAGTTTATCCGCTACGGGTTTTTTAATGAGGCCTGAGCCGGTCTAGAGTTTCTCCTGGGTAAGAAAGTCATGATGAAGGACTAAACTCTCAGTCTTCTTCTTTGCCAGGTTTTACAAGAACAGGTTTAGGTCGCACACACACCGCATGAGCAACAGAAACCGACAACTCTGAGCTGTTACACAGCTTGGATTTATGTTTGTGTAGGCAGTGCCAACCATTTGGCAAAAAAAAAAAAACTGGCACCAGTGAAGACGCATGCATGGAGATGAGGTTTTTTAAGAACACTGCAAATATTGCACAGGCAACTTCAAACAATGAGATTAATTGAAGAGTTCAAGATCAAGATTACGACTACGATTTAGGAATTATGGATTAAAAAGACAAGACCAGAAGATGCGTGTCCAGCAAGGTCCAGTAAGGTCCACAACTCAGTGTCCTTTGGCAAAACATTGACCCCAACATATATTAATTATATATATATATAATAATTATGACAACATAATAAATAAAATAAGCTACAATTCTGCTACACTACATACATTTTCAGAAAATTTCAGCTAAAAGTCACTGGCTGATTCTTCCACCTTGTAAGAGAAAACACGGTTTAAAATAAATAAATGAACAGCTCTTTCACAAACCAGCTTAGAACTAATGATTTATTCATCGCGTGTTAGCGATTCCTGTTTCAAGTCTCATTACCACTCAAACGTCATTGTTCTATTCTGCTGATTTTACATCAGAATTTTACATCAGATTTTACATCTCGGGTGTCTTGATAACTCGAGGAATTTCACTTTAAGAAACAAAGTGGCATCTGAACATCAAAACCGTACATCCTGCTACACTGCTAATATGCTACACTGTACATTTTTTTTTTAAGTTAAGTAAAGCTGAAGAGCTTTTTGAGGACACCTTTTTTGGTCAAATCAAGCACCATTTTTTTTCCATTTCCATTTAAATAAATAGGGTGGAGTGAATCCATATAATTGTTTATACTCGTATAAGCAAGTTTAGTCAACTCAGCTTTCTTTTATAAGTTGAGTCAACTCAGTCCCTATACACGTACATAGCTTGCTAAACTAGCTTTTATGAGCTAATTTTTTATAACATATTTTCCTTTTTACGTTGAGTCAACTCAGTCTATATATACACGTAGCTTTCTGAACTCGCTTTTATGATTTGAGTCAAAACAGTCTAAACAGTTGACTAAACTTTCCTTTATAAGTTGAGTCAACTCAGTCTATATATACGTAGCTTTCTGAACTCGCTTTTATGATTTGAGTCAACCCAGTTTAAACAGTTGACTAAATATTTATTTATGAGTTGAGTCAACTCAGTCTAAATACATAGCTTGCTCAACTAGCTTTTATGAGTCAATATAAATAGCTTTTATTTTGGACCATATTTTAATTTATTATATTATTTAATAATAATAATAATAATAATAATTGAACCTTTATTAGTCCCTCAGTGGGGAAATTTTTTTTCTCTGCATTTAACCCATCCGATCAGCCACGAACTCGGAGCAGTGGGCAGCCACACAGTGGGGCGCCCGGGGGGCATGTGGGGGTTCAGTGTCTTGCCCAAGGACACTTAGTTGTAGAACTAGTCGTAGGGGGGATTCGAACCGGCGACCTTTTGGACACCAGTCCAAGTCCTCTACCACTGTACCACAACCAACTTTATATTGGTTATTAAGTGTGTATAATTTACCGTTATCACATCTTTCTTTTTGCCCTTTTTGAATGGAGCAGCAATACTAATTTCATTGTAACCCTGTGATATAATGACAACAAAGGCATTCTATTCTATTCTATTCTATTCTATTCTATTCTATTCTATTCTATTCTATTCCATTTTATTGCTCAACTAGCTTTTATGATTTCAGTCAATTCAGCTTACTGTATATGGTTGACTCAATTAAGTGTTTATATTAGTAGGAACAACTGTACGGATTCAATTGCTTTCACTCACCTACCCAATTAACTGCAGTTAAATAAAAAAAAAAATGATTCCAAATAATTACATTTAAAAAATGAAAAACGTGATAAATGATTTAGATTTTTTACTTGAATACAAAGTGTTTGGATTTTGCAAGCAACTCAAGAATCCAAGTAAAACATGATGACAAAAACAAAAACAAAAGAATAATACCATACTAACTGCTCTAAAAATGCAAAATCCTGTTATCTCCAAGTGAATCGATATCCCATAAACCTCTATTAGATTGCCTAATTTTCAACCTTTCATTCATCGTGGCCTTCTATTAGAGGTTTTAGGGTAATGCTGATGGTAAAGACAAAACCCAGACACTGACCAGCCGGCTGTGTGCAGAACTCGACCGAGACATCCTTCTTCTCCCGCTGATCGAGCGGAAGCTGCCACGGCATCTGATGCGGTCTAGCCACCACTCGGATCTTGTAGACCGTGGTGGGCTTCAGGTTGTAGAAGTGGTATTTGTAACCCCCAGGCTTCACCACATCATACTCCACATCATTCAGGAAGATCGTGTGGCTGTAGTTGCTGTTGCTTGGCATCCAGGTGAGCTCAGCTGACGCTTGCGTGATGCCATCCACACGAAGGTAATAGGGGGCGACCACCACGTCCTTCCCGACCAGCAGAGTGCAGCGCAGTGGGTCGGAGAGCCCGCGGTCCGTGACACTTTGGATGGAGATGCGGTGAGTGAAAGAAGCCAAGTTGAGCTTCTCGATCAACGACTTGGTGCGGCCGCCGAAGGGCACGCTCATGCGCACCTCCTGGTCCACCAGCACGTTGTATCCGCTTATTAATGTCCAGCCGGGCAGGACCACCGGAGGGTCCCAGCTGATGATAACACTCTTAGCCAGCTGCTTGATCAAGGTGATGCGGCGGGGGTAAGGCACGACGTCTTCTCCAATCTCGTCGATGTTCACATCCAACGTGCCCGTGCCGTTGCTGCAGGGTCCCAGGAAGTCTAATCCCAGTCCCATGCTCAAGCCCAAGCTACTGACTCCACTGCTGCTGCTGGTGCCGGTGCCGGTGTTGGAGCCCAGGGCGTCCAGCTTCTCGGAGAGCAGTGTGCTGAGGGTGCTCACGGCGCTGCTCGGCATTGACGCGGGGCTGTGGTTGAGGTAGGACGCTTCCTTGCTGCGTTCTGTGTGAGGAACCGAGGGGAGCTCCTCGTCCTGGACAAAGTCCACAAAGTTGGAAGGAACCAGACCCTGTTGACCATCCAACAGCTCTCCTGAAAAACATGAAAAACTAGTTTAATATTTGTTTTATATTAACATTTTATAGATACTGTGGTACCCCGACCGTGCCAAGAGCCGCTTCGTTATTCGAAAATTTCGTTAGCTGGGCCGCAATTTACATGCAATTCATTAAATCATTAAATTTACATGTAATTCGTTAAATCCATGCCATGACTTTGTGAATTCGGACAAACATTTTGTTTTACAACTGATAAACTATTGTTAATAAATGTAATAAAGACATGATACATAGCAGTTGTTTACTTTTTTATACAATTGTTTATCAAGATAAACAGTATATAATAATACAGCAGACAATCTCACATCTATCGCCATCATTGAATTACGTCATGCAAATCTATGAGAGCGGACACGAAACTGAAATCGTCTGAATGTTCCGCACAGTTTAGAAGCAATACATGTGAAACTTACTAGTGTTTTTGTTGATTTTTTGTTTATTTGACATGTGTCTCATTCATGCAAGCTTGCGGTAACATTTTTTGCCACTTGGGACGAACTTTTCGTGGAACATTTCGTTACTCAGGATTTTCGTTAGAAAGGACATTCGTAGGTCAAGGTACCACTGTATTTTTTTTGTAGCTAAAAATAATCGATTTTACAAAGACTAATTTGCATGCAATTACAGAAAACCAACCGAAAATAAATTATTTTTGACAATTTAAATAGATCATAAAATATTAAGCTGATAATTTTTTCATTAATAAGCTGAACAAGTGATTACATTGTGCTGTGATTTAGAACACTTCCCAACGTACCCTCATAAAAGCCATCTTCATCCATAGTTCCGTAAACATACAGATACTTCCCAGCCACCAGGGGGAGCTCTGCTTCAGGGTGCTCATTGGGGCCGTCATAGGGGTTATAACTGCGGGAAATTAAAAGTATAAAAATTCATTAATCACATTACACTCACTCCTCTTCTTACTCACACACATAAAGACACAACATATACAGTATTAATATCATAATCTATATTTTGTATATTGACTGTACATTTTTTTTTT